>OY726517.1:126692868-127220368 GCA_963383655.1 Bathymodiolus septemdierum
ATAAAGTTTGTACTGGCCAAAAGTTCATATGTTATCTCACAGAACCATCATATACAGAACTAGTTTTATCGCCTTGAAATAAAACGAAAAATAAAAATGTACATTTTATGTGACATTCTTGTAAAAATAACAGCAATCAAAAAAACAAAAATCAATTTATTTGTTCTTTCTTTTGCGATCATTGATTTTTCTTTGTATTTTTCATATCTTTCTTTAGCATTCATTTTGTATTCATCCAATCAAGATAAATGTCTAAAGGGACACTTTCTTATTGTCACAAACTGGACAACTGGTATTAAAGAAAATCATAGTTTATGACATTTTCTGCTTTTCATCAATTAAGGCCACAACAAATTAGATATTTGTTTCTATAAATTTTTAGAATGCCAATTAGGCATGGAACAGATGTGCAAAGTTTGAATTTGATTAGGTTTTTCATAATTATGTTTTTAAAGAGATACATGTAGTACCTAATAATGATGCAGAGTTGTATTATTTGTTTAAAAAAAAACTCTTTTTAGGCATTTTATTATAGGAGTAAGTCAAAGGCCAGGCTTATATTAATAATTGAAGAAAGCCAGGACCAAATTTGTGTTTACTTGAGCTGGAAGTGGAGACATCCATGTCCTATGGACATCTACTTCCATTTTTATTTATAATTGTTTAAAAGTCATTAAAATGAGCA
This sequence comes from Bathymodiolus septemdierum, assembly GCA_963383655.1. Classification (NCBI taxonomy): domain Eukaryota; kingdom Metazoa; phylum Mollusca; class Bivalvia; order Mytilida; family Modiolidae; genus Bathymodiolus; species Bathymodiolus septemdierum. The sequence goes on from OY726517.1 coordinate 126,693,554, forward strand.
GAGTTCATGCATTTTTTTCATGAATTGCTTGAAAATTAATTTCTCCGTTAAATCTTTTTCTGTCCAAAATTGGGGCTGGAAAATTCAAAGAAATAGAAATTGAATCAATCTTTGATATGTCTGTCGAAAATCGAAAAGGAATTTCACAAAGATCTGACTTAATACCAGTGTGAATTTAAAGTAACGTGTTAAAATAAATTTATTGACTTAAAACATGCAAATGTCATGTGGGATGTTCTGTAAGGTTTCATACTGCCACCTTTAAATGACATGTTGATATGATATTTGCCATATCAATAGACTGAGTGGAGTAATTGGTTGCATGCCTGCAATTGAGTGTTGAACTTCGTGGGTTCAATCCCCGGTCGAGTCAAACAGAATAAAAATAAAAAGACTATAAAAATTACATTTAATGCTTCTTTGCTAAGCATGCAGCATTTAAAAATGTAAAAGCAACGTGTGGTTAGCTCATATCAATATTCTCAATTTCTGGCAATTGTATTTAGGTGAAAAATTCTTTCACTTTGTTAGATTTAGAAATTTATCACTCAAACATACATTTGTGGCCCAGAATTCACAAAGAGTAAAATGCAGGGGTATTACTATGTTTTCATGCCTCTGGGTTAACCTTATCTCATACTAGCCACAAGTAGGATATTATTCTGAATACATTGAGTATTACTACATTCCTCCCTGGTCATATCTGTTGTAGTGAATGAGTGATTGTTGTTTAACGCCAATTCATCAATTTTTCAGCTATATTATGGCGAGAACAAGTTACTTTTCAGTGAAATGATGATGAGGTCTGTTTTGTACTAGACCAACACACTTAGCTAGATTGTTATAGTGCTAGCTCACTGAAACAACAGTCCGCGGATAGACATGTTGCCCCAACCAGTCTTTGGTCTTTCTCCTTTTTTTTTCTTTTTTTTTTTAATTTCAGATCATTTTATTCAAAAGCCCTGCTATATAATTACCCTATGTAGCCCAGGGGATCTACATAGGGGCCCTTGTGGTTTGCATAACTCATTTGACCAGGGAAAATATCAAAATGAGTAAAAAAAAATACACTCCCTTTCATTCACAAAATGAAAATTACAAAAATACCGGTACATAAACTAATGCTCTTTCTCCTTAATGCTGCGTACATAGCTGAGAAGTAACGAATATCAATTTTATAGTCTTTGGTTTGACTCGATGGGGACTCGAAGCGAGCACACTAACCATCACACCTATGTGGTTAACTATGTTTTCGTGACCTTAAGTTGACCTTATCCTATATTAACCACAAGTAGGATATTATTCTGAAAATATTGAGTATTACTACATTCCTCCCCTATATATATAAATACTGTGAAATATTTTTTTTTGTGGGTAGCAAATTTTCGTGGATTTCGTGAGTCAATCAATAAACTATAAATTAGTTTATTGATTGACTCACAAATCAAGTGAAGATAGCACTTATAAATAAAAAGTAATTGCTTGATATTTTGATATTTTGTTTACTTGGAAATTCCACATCCACAAATTTAAAAGCTCAAGATTCTGTCTTTAATGAGCAAACCATGAAAAATGGGATCCACGAAAATAAGTTCATTCACAATAAATATTTTACATGTATTCCACTTAGGAATCTGAACATTTGTCATATATAGTAGAAAATTTACCGAATTTTTAATCAAGAAGAACAATTAGAATTGAAATATCTTAATTGTTTGGTACAATTAGTATTTTTTATAACAAAATTTTCAAGGAACCAAAAGGAAGATTAACCATATAAAAAAAATGACAATACAATGCAATACAATTAGCTCTGTGTTACCCCATTTGCAGGGATGGAAATCTAAATGCATTAAATTTTTGCAAAATTTATCAAAGGAAAAATTAAAAACATCTGCGAAATTTTTCTGAAATGTGGATTACATGAGAATTAACAGACCAACATTTGATCTTGTATTGTTGAAATAAGTGTTAATAGTGATTGGACAGTAAAACCTGAATAAGCTGAAACCTCTTTGGGGCCAACTTTTGTGTTTTGAATAGACAGGTGTTTGGTTTATACAGGTTAAATTAACAAAGATTTTCTTCATTGGGACTTTATTTAAAGTTCGGTTTATACAAGATTCTGGTTTATTCAGGGTTCAATTTAAACAGGTTTCACTGTAAGCACTCGATATCCAAACCCTCAAATGTGTTTTGACCTTGTGTTGTAGACTTGAAGGTCATATTGTACTCCTCAACTAAGTAAAGAAGTGTCAAGTCATCATTGGAAACATGAGGGTCATGCACTAATATTAACTTATTTTATTACTTGGTATATTTGATTGAGTCTGATATAGTATTGTCATCTTGTATAGTATTGTATATATATGGATGAACGATTTATCTAATATTTGTAATATACAAAAGATTAATCACTTCCTCATTTTATCTTGGTGGGTTTCCCAGATTTTTGTATTGGTAGATTGAGGCCATATCGGAATCAATTTCTTATGTAACCGGAAATATTTTCCAATTCAGAATTTCGTTCTGGTTGGAAAATATGTAAATGTACTTGATATCTATGTAGTTGTCAGTCTAGGAAGGTTGAGTATTGCACTTTGACGGACAACTGGACCTGTTTATTTATGTTTTCCCTTTTAACAGGTCCAGTTGTGCATCAAACAAGACAAGACTAATACATTTGTTATCTGAACATTTTGATATTAATATATAAGTTCTTATTACATGTAAAAGAAAAAGCAGAAATATGTACATGAAATGATCATTTACAGAGCTGTCAAGGATTTTTGGTCTCTCAGAGTGAGAGTAGGGAGTCTGGATGAGAGTAGGGGGTCTGGGTGAGAGTAGGGGGTCTGGATGAGAGTAGGGGGTCTGGATGAGAGTAGGGGGGTCTGGATGAGAGTAGGAGGTCTGGATGAGAGTAGGGGGTCTGGGTGAAAGTAGGGCATCTGGATGAGAGTAGGGGGTCTGGATGAGAGTAAGGGGTCTGGGTGAGAGTATGGTGATTCTGAAAAATTCGCCAGCACTAAAATGACTAAATTTATGTTACTGATAAAACATTTTAAATATAGGATATGCCTTGTTAAGTAAACATTACTTCTGTCATGAAAATTTCTAACTGTTTTATTAGTCGTTTAAACCTTGGCTGCTTTTCTGAGCCTAACAAAAATAATTTTTCAAAGGCTGGTACATTTTCAACGTACGGGAAACTGCCTTTTCCAAGCTAAGTCAAAGTGTGGATACATGTCTCAAAACATGTTTATGCGTAGTGTCACAAAATACGCAAAACGCGTTAAGTTTGTTTTCACGTTTTGAACGTTTGTCAAACCAGTAATATATATCTACAACTAAATCCTCAACAGAGAAAGCTACACACTTACCCCATGGTATCTGATTTGGTGTAGTAACATTGTGCCTTTTGTTGTGCATATATCTACAAAATTGCTGGTTACTTTGCTTAAAGAGATGTCAAATATTTTTAGGTCAAGTAATTCATTTTTGTTAAATCAGAATCATTACTCCCACCTGTTGCTAAAGTGCACATTTTGAATACTAGATCAACATGGAAGCTTGGTGCTAAATCTCTGTATAGTATAGAAAGACTTTTAGTCTTAGCAAATTGATACTGTTTTGCAATTTGCGAATCTGTGAACATATTTCTGAACAATGGGAACATTTGTCAGCTACAGCAATCGGCAAATTGCTTACAACAATACAATTGGTCATAAGAAATTTCACTTGAAAATATTAAAAGTCAATAGATCGTTTTTTGGAGCAAAGTTAAGAGTATGTTGTCCCAGTGATGAAGCTTTGTCTTTATGTGTTTTAGTCAATATAAATCAGCTTCATCCTGATGACCATAGCTAAATTCCTGAGAACAAACCACACATAAAACATTTGTTTGAGAGCTTGAAGCATTCACTTGATATTTAGAATCAAATGTTTTATTATATGCAGCAGCTTAGCTCAGCTTTTTTGCAAGACTGTCTGCTTCACCCGCAGTTGAAGGTTTGCTCACCATTTACTTTGTTGCTTCTAATCTCGTTCTTTGATACCAATATGCGTAAAAGTAACCAGTTGCAATAGAAATACATTAAAAACAAATCGCTAACAGATCCGAATTTCCATATTGAGTGAACCAGTTTTGTTTAGGCAGTTTTATTATCTTTAATGAAATTTTCCAATTAGTCGATTTTTTGTGTTAATGTGAGAATGATGGTAGTGAGCGTTTGAGCGTGATTTGATACCTTGAAGCGTGAGACTTGACAGGTATGCACTTAAAAGTGAGGGATACAGATTTTCTACAAAGCATACTTTCTTTCATAATTTCCAGTGTAATCGCATATATTGCACGCTCAGACGAGGTGTACTCGATACAGCATTATGTGATGAAGTTTGTCAGTGACTTGCAACAGATCGGTGGTTTTCTCCTGGTACTCTGGTTTCCTCCACCAATAAATATGCTTACAACCCTTGTTTACTTTCAGATGGAAATAAGAACCTAATTTCTGACTTTTCCATTTTTTCCACTCTAGGATTATGCCCCTGTTTACTATGGACACATTCTACTAAATTTCATTTTATTTATTTGTGTAAAAAAAAATATTTCTAGAAGTAGACAATTAACAGTCTAAAATTCACTACTTCTTTTTCAGTACAGGGAAAGTTACAAAATATTGATAAAAGATCTGTTCATTGATTGTTATAGCGTTGATCAAATCACACCACATCATAATGCTTTATAAGGTGAGTGGCTAACATACATAGGAAGGGGTGTTATGGTGTTTAATGCCACTTTAAACAATATTACAGTTATATTGTGGTGGTCAGTTTTATTGGTGGAGGAAACCGGAGTATCAGGAGAAAACCCACTGACCTGCCGCAAGTGACTGACAAACTTTATAGCATAATGTTGCATTGAGTACACCTCGCTATGAGCGGGATTCAAACTCACGTTAGTGGTGATAGGCACTGATTGCACAGGTAGTTGTAAATCCAACTACTATGCAATCACGACCATCACAGCCCTACATAGAAAGGTAAATTGTCCAAGTTTGTGGTAATGAATATAAATATTTTTCATATAGCAAATAGTTCATGGCACTGAGGGTCATATGGCAGTATATGGACCGGTCTGTCACCAAAAAAATATTATATGGACCGAAGCTTCTGAGGTCCATATAATATTTTTTTGGTGACGAACCGGTCCATATACTGCCATATGACCCGAAGTGACATGAACTATTTGCTATATTATACTTTTTATCTAAAATAGTAATGCAGGTACCTGGCAGGTCCATATACTAAAATAGTGACCGGCTGCGCTAACAAAGACAAATAGGGAAAATAAAAACGTAAAGTGTAATATATTTAGATACTAGTATGATAGTATGATTCTGATTGCTGTAGTTTAATTATATTACTGTAGTAATTTACTTATACCCCTTTCTTGTGTGTAATTACTCAGAAACTAGAAAACTGATTGAACCCAAAATGTACATGCATTGTAAATGATGGTTAAATAGTAAAACAGATAATTTGTACCAGTTCAAGTGATACAGTCTCAGGTGAGCAATACACTATTGTAATATCCAATTAAACTACAAATAATTTGGGTTTCAAAGGTGATATTTTTTTATTAAATTTCGACAAAAAATGAAGTAAAATTGACTTGAATATTTGATTTTTTTTTTATTACATATCTCATTTTAAATTCAGTAACATCTGGTTTAAAAACAATTCTTATTATTCAGACTACATTTTGTTCAGCATGTGTGAAAAAAGGGGGATTTAAACCCTCCATTTATAAATAACCATAACTTTTGTTAAACATGCAGTGTAATTTTTTTAAATCCAGACTACATTTTTGTGCAGTGTGTTGAAAGAAAGGAATCTACCCCCTCCCCCATTTAGAAATAAGCATAACTTCTGTTAAAAATGCAAGTAGCAATGCAATGTAATTATTTTTCTTAATGCAGTTTATTTTTTGTGCAGCATGCTGAAAAAGGGGGATTTAAACCTCCCATTTATAAATTAGCATACCTTCTGTTAAAAATACAAGCATCTATGCAATGTATTTTTACTACATTTCGTGCAGCATGTGGAAAAAGGAGGATTTAAACCCCCTATTTATAAATTAGCATAGCGTCTGTTAAAAATGTAAGTAGCAAGAAGCAATGCTATGTAACATAGAGAATGATATTTTATCTGATATTCTGTTATCTGTTTTTGTTATTGACAGCAGAGCTGCACTAAGGAACTCAGCTTCTTCTCTTCTCCCACTTACACAATTACACTGTCAGTAGCTAAGGATGAATATATGATATTATCTTGATTATATTTTCTACAAAACTTCAGCAGATTGTTGTGACATAATACGATTGTCATTTCTTATGTTTTCCAATGACATCGCTTCTACGTTTCTAACTTTGGATTGTGTTTTACTCTTACAGAATATTACATACTATAAAAGTGACTATCAATATATTGATCCGGTGTATTTCTGCATGTCTACAAGATGTGCCTCTTGCTCTGTTATGATTTTCTTTAGAGAAGAATGTCTTCGATGTTAAACACAGATTTATTAGGTCAATAGTCCCAGCTGCTGTCGCTACAAAAAATCAAGGACTATTACAAATTTGATTAACACAGTACGGATCGGTGGTTTCTCTATTTGTTAAGCGTTCAATTTGAGTTAATGATCTTCCAGTAAATGTTGATGATAAACTTTTAATTACAATACCTAGAGGATTAACAATTTAAACACTCAATTGATCAGATTTCCTGAATGGGTGAAAGGTAGGCTGAGTTATTTAGCGATTTTCTATTTATTATTATTTTAAGATTAATTTTTCAATTTTCTTTGTTTTGCTGTGAATATATATATGCAAAATCAATGGGTTTTTTTCATTGAGAAAATATTATTGGGACAAGCTGGTAAATTTTTGTGAATTCAAATTTCTATTGTATTATAACAAAATTATACAGATATTTTTTTTAATTATATATCTGCTGGCTTTTTCCGATATTTCAGAAAGCTAATTATTATTTTTGTATAATCACGTTATAAACGAACAATTGAATTAGAATTAAGCAGTTGTGGTTTTTTTTAAAGAATTACTAACTGCATTTGAAATTAGATTATTTTCTCATAAAGCATTACACAAGACAATACATGGTGGAAAAAGAAATAAATCTTGTATTGACTTCTGAATTAAAATAACAAGTAGTCAAAGTCTGTTTATTGTATCTGATAAACGATTCCATCAATATTGGCAAGCATTGAAATTTCTTCGACTTTTTCTTCAACAAACCACATTAAATTACATGTAAAAGTGCCAATAGGATTTATGGTGTACAATCTTAAATCTATAAAATACAAAGAAATGTACTGGTACCTAAACAACAATAACTGGTATTAAAAATGAGGTACATATACAGTCAAACCTGTATTAAGAGATCTTTTAAGACAGGTGACCTCTTTAAAAAGGTTTGATTCATATGAAATGTTCAATGATTGGACAAGAAAAAGGTGCCCTTCTACGACAGGTTTGACGGTATTGTGTTTTCCTATTCTTTGGAAGTTTAACTAGCTGGTTAAATTTTCGTAATATTTCTAATCATAAAGTTAAATTTCTGCATGCGAATTCCCACCAATTTTTTTTCGTTGGTAATTAACGACAAAATTAACAACTTGATATTATTTTTGACGTTTTGTCATTGGAGAAATAGATTCTACTAGTGGATTATGATATTTCTCTACTCTAGATAGTAAAATTTTCAAATTTTAGCTATCTCGAGTGGAGAAATATCAGGGGCGGATCCAGGGGGAGGCACACCCTCCCCCCCCCCCTAAAATTGGAAAAAAAATATGATTTTTTGGCATAAAATCGTGATTTTTCACACAAAATACCCCAAAAATGTTTGCGCCTCCCTCCACTCGGTGCAATTTTTTTAAGTGTGCCCCCCTAACTTGAAATCCTGGATCCGCCCCTGAATATTGTAATTCACTGGTAGCAGAAGAAGAATATATATTTATTTCATTTTTGCCAATTACATATGTTATCTAGCATATTATATACTAATTTGTATGAAAAAAGTGAATTTAAGAATTTGAGCTGTTTTTCTTTTTGGCATATAATTTTTGGCATTACATTAGTTTCCCCCTCTTACGCAGTGAAGAAGTGGTCTTCTCTTTAGGGGACAAATTTAGAAGTATTTTACTATCTCAGTGCATCTGAAATCTAGACCAGTAAAACTTTGTTCAGATCAGTAAATTTGTCAGTTTTTATTTAGATAAATTTATATTCAAGAATTTATTCAGACCAATAAATTCAAATTTTCATTTTGTGGACTGGATAAAGATGAGATTGGTCTTATAAAAGGGGAGACTACTGTTTTAATGAATAAGAGAGATGGTAGTTTAAACAGATCCAGTTTAGAATATATCTCATGTTAAACCCTTTGTAGTGTACACAAGTTCATTTTGACATTTTAATGTTGAATTAATGAAGATTTTTTTTTATTTTCAAGCATTCAATCTAGTTTAGAATTTACCCCCCCCCCCCCCCCCCCCTTACTTATCTCATGTTAAGCCCCTTGTAGTGTACACAAGTTCATTTAAATGTTAAATTAATGGAGAATTTTTCTATTTTTAAGAATTCAATCAATATGTCAAACATATTTTATTAGTGATTGCTGCCAGTTATGCTATAAAAAATGATATATGAGGCATTGTTTAAAGACAGTTAATATGTTTTTGTAATTATTCTTCTGTACTACAAATATAATCTTATCTCCTTCTCAACAGAATTCATCCTACTTCTACTACAATTTATACATCTCTCATTACATCATATTAGCCAAATATTTTTAGTGTGATGTAAGTTATTTTTATGTAAAGAAAAGATGGGTTTTTTGTTTCTCTCTCATTTGGGAAGATGAAATACAACAGACTACAGTAGTCACCCTTCTTATAAGGCCATTACAACCAAAGGTCACCCCTTTTATCAGGCCAGATTTCAGATGCACCGATATAGTTAAATACTGCCAAATTGTTTCCCCTTAAGAGAGGCCACCTCTATTATAAGGCCACTTTTTCATTACAGGAGGGTTTGCCTTACTAAAGAGGGACTACTGTGTAGTATATGTATAATTATTGTGTATATTATTATATTTCATGTAGAATGTGAACCAAAAGTTAGTATGTGCAATGTTGTGTGATATTTTCAGTAATGCAATATTCCTTGACATTAGTGCAATATCGCCTCAGATCATGACATCATCGAAAAGCAAAAATGGTGCTCTCAATAGTTTTTGGAGTTCTGCTTAATAATAAAAGGGTTATTGCACAAATATTGATGAATGAATATCATATTAGTTGAACTTGCAAGCTCGTGCAACACAATATTCTGCTTGAGACAATATTTCTCAATATTCCTGCAATAACCCTATAATATTCTTCCATAGGAAAAACAATATCACATTTTACAAAGATTCAAAATACAATTTTAAGACATTCACAAGAAATAGAATTAATTAAAACATCCCCCCCCCCCCCCCCCCCCCCCAAAAAAATCAAAATGAACAAGAAGTTCAATTCAGTTCGCTTGTTGTTTTTTTGCACAAACGTGTATATAAATAGTAACATATTCTACACGATTTCTTGATGGCAAGTAAAAATGACAAGTAAATCTTTCTACTAGTATACATCTGTCAGAATCATATGTTACCTACGATAGCCATAGATACGTTTTTATGTGAAGATAATAATATTGCTGGTAGATTTATAATTTTTTTTACTTTTTTCGTGGAAATCAAAGTTGTATTGTGGTTGTATAATTGTTTATGATAATTTTTTTCCACTGCTAATTACTATGAGCTAATTTTATGCATGTACTGTATGTGTTGAGATAACAGCTTGGTCTTCTGTTTATGACAGGTGTGTGTCTCTCTAAATTGAAGCTAGACAGGCTTCTTGTGGATCATATGAAGATAGTTTATAAATTATTAATATTTTTAATTTTTAATTAAAGAAATATTTTTTTCTTTGCAAATTTTCAACAATGTGCAATTGCCCATTGTGCTAAAATGTTATCCTCTTTCAACATTTTAAGATATCTCAACTAAAACTTTCACTCATTTTTTGCATGTATGTTATTTACAATCAATTTTGAATTTTCAATCATAACTCTGATAACTAGATATTAGAAAAATAATAATAAAATGGTCCCAAGGTTTCACATTTAATTTGTGAAAAAAAAAGCATATCACTTTTAAAAGATGGAAATATTTTAACTTTATAACTATGCATATTTAATTTAAAAAAAAACTTACAATGAAGCAGAATGTTGATGAGAAATGTCCACCCTAGTACTATTCTAGTTGGTTGGTTGGTACGTTATAGTGTTTAACACCACTTTTAACAATAATTTCAGTTATATCGCCATTCTAGTACCCATTTAAAATCAAACATATATGATACTGTCTTCATATAATAACTGATAATAATAAGGCATGTCTGTATCATCTGACCAGGATTTAAATTTAACTTAAGACATGCAGCCTTTATTGTTGTAGGAACTTCTATACCTGGTAATATATTCATGCGTTGTCAAAACAAATTGAAATCAACACTTCCTTGTTTCGTTATATTTTCTACGAATGGACATTGTTTTTAAATCTTAAACCAGTAGGATTTAAAAAAAAGATGCGTAATGAAAACTCATGCGAGACCAATTTAAATAATCTCCCTTTAAAAGACACTCCGACAAAACGTAAAATGGGGTTTTGCCTTCGCTTGGCTTCTGATTACTCTCGCCCTTTTGGAAACTTTCCTTATAGATCTTTCAAAATGGAGTGGTTACTAAGGTTTTTTTCTTTTAATTTAAAATAGTTTTTGGCAGATCCTAACTTCAAATAGATTTTTACACAAGATATAATTCATGAAAAATATTCACATTTTGATAAAAAAAAAAAGAAAAGAAAAAAAAAAAGAACTAGTACTACATGTAAATTGAATGAAATGCTTGCACACTGGAAAAATATTGAAAGTCCTTCACATCTGTCTAAAGGTTAACTGTCAGTCTTCCGTCTGTCTAAAGGTTAACTGTCAGTCTTCCGTCCATCTAAAGGTTAACTGTCAGTCTTCCGAACACCTAAAGGATAACTGTCAGTCTTTCATCCATCTAAAGGTTAACTGTCAGTCTTCTGACCATCTAAAGGTTAACTGTCAGTCTTCCGTTCATCTGAAGGTTAACTGTCAGTCTTCCATCTGTCTAAAGGTTAACTGTCAGTCTTCGGACTGTCTAAAGGTTAACTGTCAGTCTTCCGTTCATCTAAAGGTTAACTGTCAGTCTTCAATCCGTCTAAAGGTTAACTGTCAGTCTTCCGACCATCTAAAGGTTAACTGTCAGGCTTCCGACCATCTAAAGGTTAACTGTCAGGCTTCCATTCATCTAAAGGTTAACTGTCAGTCTTCCATCCATCTAAAGGTTAACTGTCAGTCTTCTGACCATCTAAAGGTTAACTGTCAGTCTTCCGTTCGTCTAAAGGTTAACTGTCAGTCTTCCGTGCGTCTAAAGGTTAACTTTTTCCCACTGTGATCTTCGTCTGTTGGAGCATACAACCAAATAGAAACAAACAAAGTTTGAAGATGCCAAAGGGGTAATCAGAAGCCATAAATCGAAGAAGGACAGACAACAAAATGACCACAACGAAATGGACAAGCAATTATCTACAAAACATTACACAAGATATAATTATAACGATCGAGCAACACAAAAAACCAGAGATGAACTCAGGTGCTCCGGAAGGGTAGCCAGTTCCTGCTCCAAACGTGACAAAATTGATTAGGATAATCATTGGGAAGAGAAGATTTATACTTGTACAACTCCATGATTTCTGAGCATATGTTGAATGGGGTCACATTAAAGGTCATTTTAAATAAGACGGTCATCGTAGTGAACTTTTTCCTCCTGGAAATCAATTCATTTCTTCTGTATTACGTGCATACAAATTTCTATCATAAATTGGCACGATAGAGGAGCATGGGTTTGTAGCATATTTTAAATACTTTTTATAAATATATTATTAAAAATAATCATCATCATCTCTTTAGTTTTTTTTATGTTGTCCTATTATGTGTATCTAAGTTCTGAGTACGGTGGTGTGATGTCTGTTACGATTTCCGCATAAAAACGATGTTCGGTTCGTCTTTACCTTCAGTTGTTTGAAGGAGGGCTCATGTCTTATTTACTTTATTTGTGTTTGTTTGCACATGGTGGTGTCCAACACATATTGTGTAATGTTTTTGTTTTGTTTTGTCTTCGCTTTGTGTGTCCTGTGTTGCCCATTTCTCCTTCGATATTCTCCAACGTTTATTTAAAATAAACTTTAGTATCCCTTTTAAGTAAAGTGATACATGACAACACATCCGAACATGAAAAATAAATGGCATGTACTGCACAGTTTATTATAGCAATATTACTGCGGTCGTCGTAGTCGTGATCGTAAGGTAGTTGGATTTACAATTACCTGTGAAATCAGTGCCTATCACCACTACAGTTGTGAGTTCGAATCCAACTCATGGCGAGTTGTACTCGATATTATTGAAAGTGGCGTTAAACACCATAACCCTAACACATGTTCCTTTTTTTATCCCTAAAAATGAACTTCTTTATCGTATTTATCCTTACGGTTAGCGACTCCCCAAAAATGACCATCATTAGAATTGTTAAAATTAGAAAATTTATCAATAATTGCAATAAAAAATTTAAAAAAAGTGTCAATCATTAGTATATTCTTCACATATGATGAGAAAATGCTTCTCATCTTCGATTCCAAATTACGATATAGAAAGACAAAAAATATTTCTACAATATATGGTTATATAAGTATATGAAATGTTAATTGTAATGTTTGCTAAGGACATCGTGTTCCTAAGAAATGACAATACAATGCAATAAAAATATAGGTCAATTGAGGAAATCTGCAAACATAAATAGTAAAATTAGGATCTACTCATTACCTTTAATAATGAAAAGGGAGAGAGGTATATGGTGCCAACCAATTTATATTAAATTTATACATGATATTAAATATAAAAGTTTTATTTAAGAAAGCAAAAATGCAATATACTACATTTTGTAATTAATTTGAAAAATATACCTTATCAGAGCCCTGCCACAAAAATAACCATAGTATATAAAACATCGAAGGTCATAATCATCCGACATTTCTCTCTTTGTGACCTTGTTTGACATCAAGAAAACAAATTAGTCAAAAAAACTGAAGGCACTGTAGACGACACCGTTAGTAAGATTTTTCATTTCCAATCCATTCAACAATTATTCAGCTAAATCGTGACTACCAAACTTAACTTAATGGGGGAGGGGGTGGATATATTGAACTGACGTATGAAACCGCCGATCATAGGTAGATGTCTTGAAATCTTTAAACTTTAGATGGGTATTGTCATAACCTTATATAACCCACAAACTTGACGCAGAGCTAACTATTCGGTGCTTCGCTCATAAGTCATGACACCCTCCACAAAACTGACCCTCACTTCATCAGAAGGTAAGATGGAATAACGTTGATGCAACTTATCCGATTATATCACGTACAAAAGAGCATGGCCATACAAATGTAAAAAAAAATCTTAAAATAAAAAAATAAAATAAACTAAGAAATATTATATTTGTCCATAATTCAGCACAACTGAGCCTTTTTTCTCAAGGAGAATCTGCTCAGATGATGATTTTTCCTCCGCTCTCGTGTCGTGTGTTTTACGCTGTGAGCGATTCGGTTATTTTTAACGTAACATCTGTGGAGTGCAAAATAAATTTCTCTACGTAAATATAAGTTAACGAGCATCATTTAAATTACTCCCGGTCATGTATATTCATGTTAGGAGTGGCAATCTTGACTCCGTTTCTACTATTTTTCGATTGGATTTTGGAACTGTTCCCAGTATTTAATATCTATTTATGTTAAATTGACAAATTCTCTGTACCACTGTTTAAACTATGGTTTTATAAGAAATAAAGAATCTTGACAGTGCGGTATTTTGTTTGTTTGTATTTCATTTTATTATCACCAACTGCGTGTATTTGAACATATCAATGAGAACATTAAAATTATGGTCATTATAATTATGACATGTTCATTAGTATGTCCATATTACATCTGTTACTAAAAACTAGAATTTGGATGACAAAATTAAGGACATCAAATTTATGAATTCCAATAGAAACTGGGCGGTGGTATAATATTCCTAAAGATGAGAGGGTTTGTACTTTGTGTGGACAATCAATTGGTGACGAGTTCCACTGAGACGTATATATTTACCTAGGTATTATGTTACTTATCCTAGTATTGTTAAAATGAATGGTCTCCTATCTTTTTGTAATGTAGAAGTTTATTAAAGGTTATAATTGTTCATAAAGAAAATTGCTGGTATGTTTTAATGTTTTTGATAATATCTGATCATTTCGCCATGTAATACTGTATACTACCAGTCCACAGATGTATCAGTTTTTTCCATCGCCTGTTAATGATAACTACAAACTTAATTAAATATTTTACCATGAAACTATATCTGTGGACTGGTAGTTTCTTTTTCTCTTGGTCGTGATTTCAAAATATTGTGCCAAAATGATAAATTTTTGGAACTTTTCTGACCCTATCGTTGAAGTTAATGCATTCGGAATTCAGTGGTACGTCACTTCCGTCAACGAAGGGTACTCTACTAAAAATTTGGCAATAAATGTGTGAAAATCTTAAAATTCTGGAGAACTGAGCTATCATATGCACAAAACAAAAACAGGGGCGAAAAGATGCGTCTTTTAGGAATGGATACATGTCCTAGTTTGAATGACATAATGGAAATAAGGTGCAATAAATGTACTCGAAGCGAGCAGGGGTACGATTTTTAAACCTGCGGAGTTGCATGCCTTGTGGATTATTAGTATCTATATAGGGTCAATACATGTAAGTTGTTGTTAGCATAAGATTGTATGAATATTGACACGAACAAGTTAAAATAAGGAAAAAGAGATGAAATAATAAAGAAATAAAGAAATTTTATTGAATATAAATTTGTAAACAGAAAGTTAGAAAAAAGGGGGGTGGTAAGTCCGTGCCACGAGCGCCTGTGTGCGGAGTCAGTGTGTTTTAAATCGGTCATCCAATCAGGACGCTCATTATTCTTGTCCAAGATAAAAATACATCGCTAAAATTACCTGTGGGTGTTTCCCCACTTCAACTCGTAAATTTACATAGAAATCGGAGATATTTCGTCATAAAACTTCACACATGGTTTTGTCTATCATATTTCTTGAAGACAAGCATAAAATTTTATTGCATTTATCAATATTCTATGAGTATCAACAGCTTTTTCAACACCGTATCTGTTTCTCAATACAGTCACCCGATTACAGTGACTCGTGACCCAGATTAGCACGTTCCACCAGTTTTTTCTTAATAATGTTGTTTAATTATCTTGGTTAGTTGAGACCAACAAAAAAAAAGAAGGAAAAAAGGAAAAAAATACTGTAAAGAGCTACTGTTCCACAGCCATTATCTAGGTATGCTATAGTAGTGTCTACTCAGATACTGCATTGTCTGGGGGAAAAACATAATTAGACCTGTTTGTAGCAGATGGCAACATAAGAACCTGAAATGGTACCCTAAATACAGAGCTAGAGGTTCAAATAAAATGCATTATCCACAAAACTTGACTTTTTATAAGGGATTTGCAAGAGATAGTTCCCACTAAGAACAAGACACAGACTATATTATCGTTGGTCAAAGAACAATGACCTTTTAGATCAGAATAGGAGATGACATTTTGGTCTGGAAATAGAAAGATGGCGGTGATGAATTACTGTATTGATTATTGATGGATTGGGGTCAAGATTTTGACAGGAAATACTTTATTTTTCTGACTATATATGTCAAAACTTTTTAATTTACTTTAAAGAGCAGCATTTCTCATTATTAGTCTCTGAAAAATTTGTTCAATTACACCTCTGTATATAATCCTTTCTAGATTAACATCCACAAAGTACAGTCAAACCTACTTTAGTGACCACCTCTATTAAGTTACAGTTAAACCTACTTTAGTGACCACCTCTATTAAGTTACAGTTAAACCTACTTTAGTGACCACCTCTTTTAAGTTAGTCAAACCTACTTTAATGACCACCTCTATTAAGTTACAGTCAAACCTACTTTAGTGACCACCTCTATTAAGATACAGTTAAACCTACTTTAGTGACCACCTCTATTAAGTCACAGTCAAACCTACTTTAGTGACCACCTCTATTAAGTTACAGTCAAACCTACTTTAGTGACCACCTCTATTAAGTTACAGTCAAACCTGCTTTAGTGACCACCTCTTAAGTTACAGTCAAACCTACTTTAGTGACCACCTCTATTAAGTTACAGTCAAACCTACTTTAGTGACCACCTCTATTAAGTTACAGTCCAACCTACTTTAGTGATCACCTCTATTAAGTTACAGTCAAACCTACTTTAGTGACCACCTCTATTAAGTTACAGTCAAACTTACTTTAGTGACCACCTCTATTAAGTTACAGTCAAACCTACTTTAGTGATCACCTCTATTAAGTTACAGTCAAACCTACTTTAGTGACCACCTCTATTAAGTTACAGTCAAACTTGCTTTAGTGACCACCTCTATTAAGTTACAGTCAAACCTACTTTAGTGACCACCTCTATTAAGTTACAGTCAAACCTTCTTTAGTGACCACCTCTATTAAGTTACAGTCAAACCTACTGTAGTGACCACCTCTATTAGGCAATAACTTGTATTATATGACCTTAATTTCCTGGTACCCTGTGTCTTATACAGAGCGAAGCAATCTGACACTGGTCTTATACAGACTGCTGTAGAAACACAATTAGATATTTAACCAAAATGTCCAATGTTTTGCCTTTTTCTGTGTAAATTTAATACTTTTTTGCTTTATAGATGACATTGCAGTATAAACACAATATACTGTATATTGTCAGGAAATGTAAAATTTATTTGTACTTGCCTTGAAACAGGACGGAAAAGCATGCCAGAGGCTCGTTTTCTTCCTGTTTCTGTAAAGCTCCTTGAAATAAATTATATATTTGCTGACAATGTGCATGTGTTGTCTATATATAGGTACTTTTATATCCATATTTGTCCAATATCTGGTACTAATGAATAGTGGCATGTTAGTATATTGCTTGAAGCATTCCAATCAAATGATTTTTCTGGAGAAATTGACTTTCTTTTTATACTTCATTGAACAAACGCAACATTTTTTTCTCATGATAGAAAATTAGCACCAGAATAGGATGGATGGGTCACTATATATAATACATAATTTGATTTTAGCAAATTTTTATTGGCATATGAACAGTACAAATAGGTGATGACATTGTAAAAAGTTGTGGCACTAACGAATATTTAGATATTAATTAATATGTACATCAATCTATTTAAAATTAGATATCAATCTATTTAAAATTAGATGTTTGTTGTATTTTTGTTTTTATTTTTTTTTGCAATACAATACACTAATCTAATAACATTCCATTTGGGGGTCATGTCAGAGTTCATATAATCAACCAACCAATCAGTGATGAGCCTCTTTTTTTAAACAGTGTACATGCCAAGAATTGTTGTCTGATTGGTCAGTATATTTAACTATGTCACATATAGGGGATTTAAAGGTTACATGACATGACTTTAAATGGCATGTTGTATTGCCAAGGAAACAAATGTTTAAAAAAATATACAACAAAAATCTATTTACGGCTCAACCCAGAGAGCTTACCAGCACATCCCCTGGGTGGCAGATAGAGGATACCCTGTGGATGTAAGTTATCAGGGTATAATATAGAAAGTCTGTCTGTGGACTAATGTGGATATCATTTAATGAGAGTGCTCTGTTCCTTGCATGTTAATGTCACGTTTTGAAAAAGATTAGGCACATTGATGTTCCCACAAAAGGCTAAATTTTTTCCCTACCCAACTCGCCATATTATTTCTGTGGCAGTAAAATGCAATTGCCCCACTAGTCCCTCCTTCATTTCTCTATAATTATTTTATATTGTTGAACTTCTTCTCTTCCTGAATATGCATGAATTGTTTGCCCCTGGATATTAAGTAGTCAACAGTCAATCAATCAATCTCAAATCTATTTAAAATTTATACAACTTGTAAAGATCCATGTCTTAGACTTCAGACCTGTAGTGGTAATTATGATACTATCTATGGAAAATCCTTTCTAGATATTTGCAAGTAAAAGGGTCCATCTTTTAGACTTCATATTTTTGTAAAACATGGTATCTTCCTTTTTTATTGGTCATTGTAATTTTTGTTCCCTTTTTCATATTTTAGGAAAAATTCCTTCAAGATTTACACCAATCAAAAAAGTCCCTTCTCAGAGCTTTCAATATTTTTTAAGTGTACCAGTACTTCACTATTTACAGGCGGTACTTTTAAAAAAAAAATTGTGCCTTTTTCATGAATATCTTATGCAACAGTCTTTGTAATTAGAAGGTACTAATTATTATTTTTAAGTGGGTAAAAGTACCTGGTACTGCTCCTTACTGAAAGGCCTACCTTCTTTAGACTTCATATTTCTGTAATGGTATAATATTATTATCAAGGGAAAAGTCCCCTTCAAAGATTTGTAAATAAAAACATAAGGTCAATCTTTTAAGTCTTTAGTCTTGGTAAAGATACTATATATATAGTGTCTAGAGACGTGGAATGTGTTGAACATTATCTGGTCTGTCAAATTGATATATTTTTCGTGATCAGTTTTTGTATAGAAATTTCCCATAGTTTGACTAGACAAGTTTAATCAGTATTTACATAGAAACAGTTCCATTGATTATAGACTGGTCCCCTAAGGAATCAGCTGGAAATTGTTGGGTGAAGTTTATACAGTGTTAAATATGTTATATAGACTCTCTAAAGAGGCTCATGAATGAAAGATTTAAAAGAATCGTCTCCAAATAGCATGTTGAAATATTTGCCGTGAAATTTATACATTGTTTCACAAGTAATGGATGCTTTCTCCTGAGAGCATTTCAGAGTCGTGATAGAAAGCTGTTTTACATATATGGTGAAAAAATGTCACAGAATGTTTTGCTTAGCTATGCAGGGCTTGGTTACAGATAATGGTTAGTGAAAATAACAAAATTAAAATAAATATATGACTTGTTTTCCCTACAGTTTCTCTTATCACATGGAAAGCTTACTCTACCCAAATCCTCATTACTGTAAAAGTACTTTTATTACTTATCACATGGAAAGCTTACTCTACCCAAATCCTCATTACTGTAAATGTACTTTTATTCACTGGCACCAATTTTCGTGGTTTTTATCAAAATGTATTTATCCCTGAGTACTTGAATTTGTGGTTTCAAATACTACATGTAACAATTAATGGGAAAATTGTACATGTATTTCGTTAGATTTTTATTTTCGTTGTTTAAGTGAACCACGAAATCCACGATAATTAGAACACCATGATTAATAATGATTTCACAGTATTTCAATATTCATTCTGTTTTATTTTGACAATTGTGCAATTATAGACAAAGATGAATTTTATATGTGAAATCACAACTCTTTTAAAATCATGCTTCTGTTTCATACTTCTATAAGGTTTTATATACATATCTAAATTAAGATAATAATTAAAAAAGAGATGCATGACTTATCAAGATATATATTTTGGACTATACCTACATGTATGCTGTGTGACTTCAGGAGGGATATATAGAGTGTACAGGTTATTTTGCCTCTCAGTTGATCCGATACTCCAGAGCTTGTGGTTACTATCAGGATTTCCTTGATAGAGGGTTGCTGATGATAAAGAAGCTACTGAACCAAGGGTTCCTATTGGTTAAATTGAAGTCATTACTTCGAACATTTTTATGTCGCCACCATGACTTAGTTAACTGTTACTGAATAACTATGTCACAAATGACCTCAGATATGTTCCACTTCACTGTCCTTACCTTATTCATGACTTATCACTGGGTTTGTAACTAAAGTAGCAAGATGAGTGCCACTACTGGAACAGGAACTGCTCACCCTTCCGCAGCACCTGAGTTCTCCCCCTGTTTTTAGTGGGGTTCGTGCTGCTCAATCTTTAGTTTTCTGTGTAGTGTTCTGTAGATCCTTGTTTGTCCTTTTGTTTTTTTTTCTATTTTCCATTGTGTTGTCTGTCCTTCATCGACTTACAGATTATGATTACCCCTTTGGTATCTTCAAATTCTTTTTGCAATATATCATGGTACATATCGTATGACATAAAACAAGCTAGCATTAGCTATAGTGTCCTGGAAGTGATAAACAGCGTGTTTGTACACTTTCCATGAATTCAATGTCCTCAAAGTGATAAATCGTGTGTTTATACTTACTTTTTTTAGTGTGAAATATTGGTAATAATTTTTTTTTTTTATTATATTGTGATGTTATAATAGATTTTTTACATTTATTACAAAGAAGACGAGACCCCCTGACAATGTGATATATGGTTGATATGAATTTGTTAATACATATCTGAAATGTACAAAAGAAATATAAATGAAAATTATTTCCTTTGAGAATCGTAATTCGATATTTTTTTCCATATTTGTATGTGTCATGATATCACAGAGCTTTGCAAAAAAAATATGTGAAAATTGATGATAAAATTTGAAAAGAGATCTTTCTGTGGACAAATAATTATTAAAGATGAGACTTCTGATGTCAAATAATGATACACAATAAATGAGAATTTATTATTGAAGTTTTTTGTAGTGTATTGACTCGATATTTTATTTCTAGTTCCTAAGATTTTATGATTAGGGTTTTGAAAAATGATGCAATGGAATAAGATATATCTTTAGCTTTAATTTAATCATCTTAATATTTACCGCTGTCTGCCATATGAAACTGCTTGCCAATTTCTACCGTGAAAACGGAGGCATTCATATGTTATGTTTTTTGTAATTTATGTGAAAAATTTTGAATTTATTGTAAATTTGTTGTACAGCTAAGATTCAATTAGTGTTCATAGTAACATAATTAAAGAAAATACATTTCTTTTATGTGTTAATAAAAGTATAAGAAAATAAACAAAATAATTGTAACCAGTCAAAAATTTAATTACAGAACCATAAATTCTACTCTGTTTTGAAATATTTCTATTTTTTGCAGCCTTTCATTTGAACTGTTTATTTTTGTGCATAACATTTATGTTGTAAAATTTACAACTGTGCATACCTCAGGTGTAAGAAAATAAAAAGAATTTTAACCAGTCGAAAATTTAATTACAGAACCATAAATTCAACTTTATTTTGATTTTTTTCAGCCATTCATTTGAGCTGTTTATTTTTATGTAGAACATTTATGTTTTAAAATTTACAATTGTGCATACCTCAGGTGTAAGAAGATAAAAAAGAATTTTAATCAGTCAAAAAATTAAATTGCAGATCCATAAATCCACTTATATTGAAATATTTCTTTCAGCCATTCATTTTAGCTATTTTTATGTAGAACATTTATGTTTTAATATAAACAATCATGCATAGCTTAAGTACCCATTTCTAGGATTCTAATGGGCTTATTAATGTACATGCCAAGAATTGGATCATATTAACCTTTTATGATCAAATATTACGGATATTTATTTATAATTTCTTTTTTTAATGCTTTGCATATTTATTAACATTCAAAAAATAAATAATTTTGAAAATCTGTTCTTATTACAATTTATTTGAGGGAGGGAGAAACACTCAGACAAACCTCATGCAATATTGGTCAACAGTATAACCAACCAAAACATGAACCTCTCCTCAGACAAACCTCGTGCAATATTGGTCAACAGTATAACCAACCAAAACATGAACCTCTCCTCAGAAAAACCTCGTGCAATATTGGTCAACAGTATAACCAACCAAAACATGAACCTCTCCTCAGAAAAACCTCGTGCAATATTGGTCAAAAGTATAACCAACCAAAACATGAACCCCTCCTCAGACAAACCTCGTGCAATATTGGTCAACAGTATAACCAACCAAAACATGAACCTCTCCTCAGACAAACCTCGTGCAATATTGGTCAACAGTATAACCAACCAAAACATGAACCTCTCCTCAGAAAAACCTCATGCAATATAGGTCAACAGTATAACCAACCAAAACATGAACCTCTCCTCAGACAAACCTCATGCAATATAGGTCAACAGTATAACCAACCAAAACATGAACCCCTCCTCAGACAAACCTCGTGCAATATAGATCAACAGTATATCCAACCGAAACATGAACCTCTCCTCAGACAAACCTCGTGCAATATAGGTCAACAGTATATCCAACCAAAACATGAACCTCTCCTCAGACAAACCTCGTGCAATATAGGTCAACAGTATATCCAACCGAAACATGAACCCCTCCTCAGACAAACCTCGTGCAATATAGGTCAACGGTATAACCAACTGAAACATGAACCTCTCTTCAAACCTCATATAATTTTGATAAAAAATTATGACCACTCCTCTAATAAACCTCTTAAGCATAGAAATGATAAAATTAGAAGCCAATTGAAATCTAGATGCTGGCCTAATGGACCAGGCACAGAAATGTGGCAGGGTTAAATCTGTTTATGGTATCTCATCTTTAAAAAGCAGCCGAACAAATATAAATGAGCAATAAAACCAACGCTTTAACAGATGTAACACCAACATACTTATTTAACATAGAGGCTGTTGTGGTCCTGATCGTATGGTAGTTGGTGTTACAACTACCTGTGCAATCAGTGCCCATCACCACTAACGTTATGAGTTTGAACCCTGTGCATGACGAGGTGTACTCGATCAACATTATGTGATAAAGTTTATCAGTGACTTGCGACAGGTCGGTGGTTTTCACCGGGTACTCCGGTTTCCTCCAACAATAAAACTGACCGCCATGATATATCTGAAATATTGTTGAAAGTGGCGTTAAGCACCATAAACCTAAACGTAAACCTTATTTAACATGAACAATGTAATGTAAATGTACATTTCTCTTGTACCATGATAGAACTTGAGAATATATGTATATTTTTGTTAAAACATCTCTTTTGTGGAATTTCTACCATCAATCTATTAGTTAATGTAATAAAGAAAACAAATTCAAATTAATTTTTCCATTCAACTGCTTCAGAGTTTTTATTTTAGGACAGAGAACATAATAAATGAGATTTTGATTATTTCTAATCATAAAAGTTCTAAAATTCATTCCATCAAATGTCCTTTAAGGCATGATCCCATGAAAAATACAATATTTCAATGTAACTTTTGTTTATTTTGTAGTTTTTTTCTCTGATCTTTTGTTAATGCAATTTTGAGGCACAGACAGGGGACTCACGACAATAAATTGATAATTGAATATTTTTTCTCATTATATTTGAAGGAAAGCGTGGGTGAGTAAAAATTCTGTGTTTGGGTAAAAAGACGTAACTAACTTAATTTAATGACATGAAAAAGAAACGAAAAGAATGTGACGAAAATGTTTTGTGATGAAGAGCCCCTTCAGTAGACCCTGATGTAACTATGGACAGATAAAAATGTCAGCCCCATTCATCATTCATCAGTCAGTTTCATTTGACCCGGCTGTTATTAATCTTCATCATGATCTAATCGACTGTGATACGTTAATTTAGGATGTCCAGTTAATTAAATAGAAACCATCACAATTTCGAAATTGGATAAGTGCATTCCTTATAGAGGTCGCCCAAAAATTGGATTACCGAAGATGTTTCTGTATTTAGGACAGTAAGTTAGTGTGGTTAATTTTGTCTGGTAACATCTATGTAATAAAGTGCTGATTGTCTTTCCTATGGCAACTTCTTAAGTCTTTCATTTGATTTTACTTTCAGTATTTGATTAAGGACGTCCATTATAATTACTACTGTGACAGAATTGAAGAATTTATAACACACCGGTCATTTATTTGCTTATAGAAGTAATTTGATTTGTGTATATTGGGAAAGAGGACTGTCAAGCTTCTGTTTTTTTTTCAGAAGTATAAATATTTTAGAAGACTCAAGCTTCTATTTTTTTAGAAGTATAACTATTTTAGAAGACTGTCAAGCTTCTATTTTTTTAGAAGTATAAATATTTTAGAAGACTGTCAAGCTAATATATTTTTTAGAACTTTAGAAATTGTAGAATGTTTTGTATGAACTAGCTGTCCTGGAAGTAGGTTAAAAAGTAATCTTGTTCAAATATATATTATGTATAGTCACATTAATGTATAATACACACTCCTTCAATGGACCTATTAAAACAGTTAGTTAGTCCCCCTGTTATAAGGTCACTCCCACCAAAGGCCATATCTTATTAGGCCAGATTTCAGGTGCACAGAAATAGTAAAAAACTACTAATTGTCCCTCAAGAGAATCTACTCTCTTATAAGGGCCACATTTACATTGCAGTGTAGCAGGAAGCAGGTCCCCTAGACACAGTTATTGGTAAAAGAGATTACTTTCCTGCACCTGAAATTGTCACACAAAGCAAAAATCAGATTTTTTTTTTTTATATGAAAAATCAATAATTTGTTTTCTAATTTTACTAAATATGTCTCATTAGAAATAGCCAGAGCCAGATTATCTATTTTTTGCATGATTCAGTCTGCTTTCCAAATTTTTTGTGCCAAAAAAATGTGATAATACAATGTATGTCATTAACCTGTTTAGAAATCATGGAATGAGACGGAGGCATTAATTATAGGGAAGAACTTAAATATATTTTATGTGTTTTATATACTTTTTGTAAAAGATCCAGCTCAAAGTAATATTAAGCATGATTTTTGCAAGGTTATTAACTTGTTAGACTAATAGCCCCTCATTATAATTACTTGTCATAAGTGTCAGTTCTTATGGTTTAACAAATCAAACAATACACAGTCTTGATCAAAATTGATTAATTTAGACACTTACATTGAGAAATTTCTTTTTGATATCAAAATTGGGTTAATTTTTTTTATCTAATAATTAGATAGAAAATTACTACCCCTCAGAAAAACAGCTTTATTGATGAGTACGAAATTACAGATTGTAAACATACAGCCATATAATATAAATTAGTAGTATTTAGTAGAAAAATACCCATCCTAATTTTCTGCTCAAAACCAATATAATTATTCTTTATTGAAACATTAGGTGTAATGATGATCAATATGAATTGAAAATGAGATGATATTGAAAAGTTTGATAAACAGCTGCCAAAAATACATGCCTTAATGAATACTATTCTACAAGTGGTATTGGCATATATAATCTTTTAAGTGTTTTACAGTTCTTGGGTGGGTTGTAGATGGAAATTTCTTAAAGACTGTGTTATTATCTATTGTTATTTTGTATATTTCAAAGGGAGATAATTATTGGAAATTGATATCTGGTATTTACCAGAAATGTTTGTCTTTTATAATTTTCATTTGTAAGATTTATATCAAAGTAGCATGTTAATCATATAATTTTTACCATATGCTGGTACCCATAGAACTATATTATACTATTTTCTGGTACCAGTTATGTATAGCCAAGACATAGAACTATAATTGCTTACTGTATGAGAATATTCCATGTCTCATCATTAACTGAAAAACCCAAAACTCAGATAATATAAATCTCTGTATCTCTAAAGTTCACACAAAATGTTGTTATTTATCTCTCTATCATAAAATACCATTCACACTAGATCTTGTACATTTCAAAAGTATTACCAATGCTAGAATTATGAAAAGATGTTTTAAACAGTAATGGTGAAAATATCCACAAATATCAACAAAATAAATAACGATCTCTCACCTCAAACCATTGAAAGCAAAAACAAAAACCACAAAATATGGTATTGAAAATCTGGGTCCTGGCTTGGGACAGATACAAAAGTGTGGCAGCATTAAACCGGTTAATGGGATCCCAACCTTTCCCCTCTTAGAAGTTGGTGACCTCTTAAAAGTAGTTCAGTTCATATATAGACAGTGCAATAAAATGGGGACCTTAAAATACAAGTGACTGCTTAATAGAGGTGACCACATGGACAGGCTTGACTTAATAGAGGTGACTTCATGGACAGGTTTGACTTAATAGAGGTGACTTCATGGACAGGTTTGACTTAATAGAGGTGACTTCATGGACAGGTTTGACTTAATAGAGGTGACCTCATGGACAGGTTTGACTTAATAGAGGTGACCTCATGGACAGGTTTGACTTAATAGAGGTGACTTCATGGACAGGTTTGACTTAATAGAGGTGACCTCATGGACAAGCTTGACTTAATAGAGGTGACCTCATGGACAGGTTTGACTTAATAGAGGTGACTTCATGGACAGGTTTGACTTAATAGAGGTGACCTCATGGACAGGTTTGACTTAATTAGAGGTGACCTCATGGACAGGTTTGACTTAATAGAGGTGACCTCATGGACAGGTTTGACTTAATTAGAGGTGACTTCATGGACAGGTTTGACTTAATAGAGGTGACCTCATGGACAGGTTTGACTTAATAGAGGTGACCTCATGGACAGATTTGACTTAATAGAGGTGACCTCATGGACAGGTTTGACTTAATAGAGGTGACCTCATGGACAGGTTTGACTTAATAGAGGTGACCCCATGGACAGGTTTGACTTAATAGAGGTGACCTCATGGACAGGTTTGACTTAATAGAGGTGACCTCATGGACAGGTTTGACTTAATAGAGGTGACCTCATGGACAGACTTGACTGTATATATGCATCTGTCTCCAAAGTTTTGTTGTAACTCAATGTTATAAGTTTCTGTATCTAAAAGTATTGTTTACACTAGGTTACAGCTTAAAACTGTCGTGCAAATATTTCTTAAATATCAGTATCATGAAGGTGTACTCTATTAGCCAAACGTAAGTTGTCAGTCTATGACAGGACAAGAAAAGGAGACCTTTGAATACAGGTGACTGCTTAATAGAGGTGACCGCTTGAGCAGGTTTGGCTGTAAAAACTTAAACACTGTCAAGCAAATATTTCTTAAATGTCAACATCATGTATGGTGAAGGTGTACTCTATTAGCCAGACATAAGATGTCAGTCTTTATTATTTATCAGTTAGAGTGGTAATGAATATAGATGTTAAGTATGTTATGTAGTAGAAAATGTTTCATCAATATTAAACCCTTCACAACATGTATTATATACAACTGTTTGACTCTTTCAATTTGAGAATCAGTGGGGATTATACTGGAGATTTTACGATAATTATTGTTACGATAAAACAGATTTACCCACACCATTTTTTGTATTAGTATATATTGAGTAAAACTGGAGGTTTTTTTTATTGCTTGTTTTATTTTTGTTTGGGAAATAGAAATAATGATATAAAAAAGAAAGGGTTGGGATCTATTAACTGGTTTAATTCTGTCACTTTTATGGACCTGTTTTGAGTCTGAACCTAGATTTTCATTTGTTTCTATCATTTCCTTCTCTATGTTTTGGTAAAGTTTGTCAGTGACTTGCGGCAGGTCAGTGATTTTCTCTGGGTACTCCTGTTTTCTTCACCAATAAAACTGACCGCCATGATATAACTGAAATATTGTTGAAAGTGGCATTAAACACCATAAATCAAACCATCTATGTTTTGGAATATTAGGCTTGTCGTAGGAGGATAATGTTGTGACAGGTGGTAATACATTCAAGTCTTCCTTTTATAAGCTGGATACCTCTTCTGCAATGAAAAAGTGATCTTTTATTAAACAGTAAGAAGGGTGGCCTCTCTTTACAGGAGACATTTAGTGGACTCTCTTTACAGCAGACATTTAGTGGCCTCTCTTGACAGGGGACATTTAGTGGCCTCTCTTTACAGGAGACATTTAGTGGCCTCTCTTTACAGGAGACATTTAGTGGCCTCTCTTGACAGGGGACATTTAGTGGCCTCTCTTGACAGGAGACATTTAGTGGCCTCTCTTTACAGGAGACATTTAGTGGCCTCTCTTGACAGGAGACATTTAGTGGCCTCTCTTGACAGGGGACATTTAGTGGCCTCTCTTGACAGGAGACATTTAGTGGCCTCTCTTGACAGGAGACATTTAGTGGCCTCTCTTGACAGGGAACATTTAGTGGCCTCTCTTGACAGGAGACATTTAGTGGCCTCTCTTGACAGGAGACATTTAGTGGCCTCTCTTGACAGGAGACATTTAGTGGCCTCTCTTGACAGGAGACATTTAGTGGCCTCTCTTGACAGGAGACATTTAGTGGCCTCTCTTGACAGGGGACATTTAGTGGCCTCTCTTGACAGGAGACATTTAATGGCCTCTCTTTACAGGAGACATTTAGTGGCCTCTCTTGACAGGGGACATTTAGTGGCCTCTCTTTACAGGAGACAATTAGTGGCCTCTTTGACAGGGGGCATTTAGTGGCCTTTCTTGACAGGGGACATTTAGTGGCCTCTCTTGACAGGAGACATTTAGTGGCCTCTCTTTACAGGAGACATTTAGTGGCCTCTCTTGGCAGGGGACATTTAGTGACCTCTCTTGACAGAGACATTTAGTGGCCTCTATTGACAGTCTATTGACAGGGGACATTTAGTGGCCTCTATTGACAGTCTATTGACAGGGGACATTTAGTGGCCTCTCTTGACAGGAGACATTTAGTGGCCTCTCTTTACAGGAGACATTTAGTGGCCTCTCTTGACAGTCTATTGACAGGGGACATTTAGTGGCCTCTCTTGACAGGAGACATTTAGTTGCCTCTCTTGACAGGAGACATTTAGTGGCCTCTCTTGACAGGGGATATTTAGTGGCCTCTCTTGACAGCAGACATTTAGTGGCCTTTATTGACAGGGGACATTTAGTGACCTCTCTTGACAGGAGACATTTAGTGGCCTCTCTTGACAGGGGACATTTAGTGTCCTCTCTTGACAGGGGACATTTAGTGGCCTCTCTTGATGGGACATTTAGTGGCCTCTCTTGACAGGGGACATTTAGTGGCCTCTTTGACAGGAGACATTTAGTGGCCTCTCTTGACAGGGGACATTTAGTGGCCTCTCTTGACGGGACATTTAGTGGTCTCTCTTGACAGGGGACATTTAGTGGCCTCTCTTGACAGGAGACATTTAGTGGCCTCTCTTGACAGGGGACATTTAGTGGCCTCTCTTGACAGGGGACATTTAGTGGTCTCTCTTGACAGGAGACATTTAGTGGCCTCTCTTGACGGGGACATTTAGTGGCTTTTCTTGACAGGAGACATTTAGTGGCCTCTCTTGACAGGGACATTTAGTGGCTTCTCTTGACAGGGGACATTTAAGTAGTATATTACTGTTTCACTAATATGTAATCTTCCAGTTCAGGAGGGCCCCGGTGGCTCAATGAGTTAGGTAGTTGTAGGGCCTGGGTGGCTCAATGAGTTAGGTAGTTGTAGGGCCTGGGTGGCTCAATGAGTTAGGTAGTTGTAGGGCCTGGGTGGCTCAATGAGTTAGGTAGTTGGATTACCTCACAACTCATACAATCCTATCACCAATACGGCGTGAGTTTGCGCCCGGCGTTGTAAATTACAAAAAAGGGTGCACTCGAATCGCAGCCACAAGTGATAAAGTTTACTAGTTGCTTGCCCATGGTCAGTGGTTCTCTTCGGATACTCCGGCTTCTTCCACCACTAAAACTGGTCGCCATGAAATAGCTGAAATATTGCTGAAAGTGGCATTAAACACCAAACATTAAATCATCAATCATCCAATTCAGGAAAATACATGTTGATGAAATTATCATTAATCTATACTTTGAAGTGCAGCATTTAATTAAATTACATTATTGCATAATAACTAGGGATGGCAACGAGTGCCCGGTTAGCCGGGTACTCTCTCAAACGTCCGATTATCGAATACCAAAATCGGTATTCGGTTACTCGGAAAACTTTTTTTTATAAATAATTAATGTTAGATATAATAGAAATCATACACATAAACCAGCGCTTGGCATATGTTTACATAACAATTATTGGTCAATTAAATGGTAATTGATCTCTGATCTGTTTATTCCCCCGACAAAACACTAGCTTGTAGGTTTAACAATGTTAACCAAACAAAGTGATTAAACTGGTATGAACACAATTCGAATTTAAAGTATTGAACTATTAAAAGTATATTTGAATTGAATTTCGAGAGATAGGGCTGTGGAAATGCCACCTCCTACGTCTAAAGTTTGGAAGTTTATGCTAGAAAGGGCTGATCCAGACACTGATTTTCATGCGTGGTGGAAAGATAATTCCGATAAATATTCAAAATTCTCGGTTCTTGCGTGCCGGTATTTAGCTGTTTCGTCAACATCTGTTCTGTTGGAAAGAATCTTCTCGGCAGCAGGTTTGATTGTTACGAAGCTTCGCAACAGACTGTCATCGTCTTGTATCGACCAAATTATTTTCCTTAACAAACTGTACCACAATGACCGAATAACAATCATGAATGTGACATGACATAACCTGGTATGTAAATAATTTGTACTGTGTTGTAAATAATAAATTTATATTTTTAAATTTGTTATCATTCAACTGAATCTTTACAATTATGGTTGAAATATAAAACTTTGAAATAATGAAAAGAAAGGAAGAAAACAGAAGTGTCATTGAACCCAGCTGTACCTTTTTTAAACCGAACAAAATAAATTTTCTACCGAGTAACCAGGTACTCGATCGGAAACCTGACCGAGTAACCGGTTATAAGGTTTTAATCGATTTGACATCCCTAATAATAACAAAATGAATAATTTAAGAAAGTTACTTTAAATTTGTTTGGCCTCAAGTACCACATGAGTATTGTTATCATTTTTCATCCACGGTCATGGTCTGCCTCTGATATTCGTATGTTCTTTTTGTGGTGCTCTACAAAGTGTATGTTTTAGTGTTGAATAAAAATTCCAAAATTGGCCATCTGAGTTTAACATAAGACCCTATGAGAAATTGTTTGGAAAATCTTCTTTGAAAAAGCTAAACCATTTCAAAACAAACTAGACAGGAATGATCCTTGCATTTTCTGCTGCAAAGTAATTTTTTTTTAAGCTGATTGGTAATCCAAGATGGCTACAACTATTTGATAGGAATATAACATCAATTGGAAAACCTTAGCTGAATCTTCTGCTCTCCTTCTATGGAGATTGGAGGAATGGAATCTGCAGAATTGGTACAAGCGAGTATAACATGGAACCTGATGGAAAAATGTATCAAAATCTTCTCAGAATGTACAAGCTTACAATTGAATTTTTGTGGTCGTGATCCTATGATAGTCGGATTTGCAACTACTTGTGCAATCAGTACCTATCACCACTTAAATTGTATGTTCGAGTTAGTGACTTGCGACAGGTAGGTAGTTTTCTCTGGGTACCGGTGTTTCCTCCACCAATAAAACTGACCGATATAACTGAAATATTGTTGGAAGTGGCCTTAAACACCATAAACCAACCAATCTTTATTTATTTAATGGTTGTTGAATAATAAATAGATGATTAATTATAAGATAAGCTCTTTCTAATCTATCACGCTGAGATTTAAATCTATGTTATTGATTGGTAATCAACAATTTAACAGTTAAACCAAGGACGTATATAGAATGTTATATATGTCCTTGGTTAAACCTGATAAACAACATTAACAACAGTTAGCAATTAACTGTATATAGAATCTTATATACGTCCTTGGTTAAACCTAATAAACAACATTATCAACAGTTAACAATTAACTGTATATAGAATCTTATATACGTCCTTGGTTAAACCTAATAAACAACATTAACAACAGTTAACAATTAACTGTATATAGAATCTTATATACGTCCTTGGTTAAACCTAATAAACAACATTATCAACAGTTAACAATTAACTGTATATAGAATCTTATATACGTCCTTGGTTAAACCTAATAAACAACATTATCAACAGTTAACAATTAACTGTATATAGAATCTTATATACGTCCTTGGTTAAACCTAATAAACAACATTAACAACAGTTAACAATTAACTGTATATAGAATCTTATATACGTCCTTGGTTAAACCTAATAAACAACATTATCAACAGTTAACAATTAACTGTATATAGAATCTTATATACGTCCTTGGTTAAACCTAATAAACAACATTAACTGTTGTTAACAATTAACTGTATATAGAATCTTATATACGTCCTTGGTTAAACCTAATAAACAACATTAACAACAGTTAACAATTAACTGTTGTTAACAATTAACTGTATATAGAATCTTATATACATCCTTGGTTAAGCCTAATAAACAACATTAACAACAGTTAACAATTAACTGTTGTTAACAATTAACTGTAGTTAATGTTGTTTATTGCTCATTAATGATTATCCATTAACAACAGTTAACAGTAATTATTTAATAATAGCAATGAAAACATGAACAGTCGACTACAGTTGTATCTGTATATTACTAGTATTTGGTAACATTGTGCTTGATTTCAGTTTAAGAACTTCGTATTTCAACAAGTAAGACAAAGTAAGTTTGAAAAATGCAAATCGGTCAATTAGAACTTCCCAAACAGCAATTTCATTTAGTCGCCATTTGTTTATGATATGCAAATATTAAGTAAATTACTTGTCATAAAATCTCAATTAGATTTTTCCAGCGACCTTTTTAGCGACGATTTTTTTTAAAGTTTGTTAGTTTATGCACAAGAACTAAACTTTCCCTCACATTTGTAGTGCAAAAAAGATGCATTCTATTCAAACTTAAAGATGATAAAATGCTCATCTACATTTTCTTGTCTGGATAATATTTTGTGTTATCCTAAGATTTTACTGCTAACTTACTTGTAAATAAGATAACTGGAAACAACATATTGATTTTGTGTTCAATTTAAATAAGGTAGAGACCCTTAATATTATTAGTAGAATATAGGTCAACAATTTAGTCTTCTCAAAACAGTGACTCAGTTTAGTATCAACCTTGTAATAAGCTTGTCTATTATAGGAACCCTTTTCAGTTTGATTTTCCACCTCATTGAGATTTAGAACAACCCTTTTAACATGTGTAGATTTTTGGTATACAAATCAGGCTTGTAGCCAGGATTTTTCAAATAGGGGTTCGATAAACTTATAATACGAAGGGTCTTGTGGCAGAGGGTGTGTCAAAATTTAGACTTAAAAAGTCGAGCGATGTCCTGATTTAAAAATTTTGCAGTCACAATTCACCCAATATCCCAACTATCCTTGTTTTTCAAGGGGGGGCATCAGAACCCCCTGTCTACGGGTGTGCACATTATGTCTGATTTTCTACTTCATTATTCAGTGATCTCCTTATTAAGTTTGCCTTTAGCAAGAGGAATCCTATTGATAATTCCTTCAAGATCTGAACCATTGTTACTATAAATAGATGGTTATTATAAATAGATAGCTAAGCTTAAGTAATTCCTCTGGAAGGAATAAAAGGGACTCCCAAAGAGACACCCTAAATAATATTTATATATAGATTAATTGTATCGGTTACATTTCTTTATTTTATCTTGCTTTGATGTGTTACAAAGATTATGATGTACTAGCAACCATTTGTTGAATATCAATATATTTGTTTATAATAATACACACAACAAACAATAAACAACAATCAGTACAGACACAAAGAGTATCTTAAAGACTAAAACAACATCTGGTTACTACTTGAAGTTTATTGGTTTTTTTGTTTAAAGAAAAACTGTTATTGATCTGTTAGAGAAATATGTTCTTTTTGCCTGTTGAAAAGCCTTCAATCAAAGTCATGGTTCATGCTCAACGAGCTTCACAATGTCTGAATTTCCTGGTCTTATCTTCTGTTCCAGTCTTATTTTCTGCTTAATTAAGTTGATTAGAATTAACCATGGAAACAATAAATTGTAAAATGTGGATAATTTTGTGTTTTAGAAAGTAATATGATTGTGGAGATCAGAGAAACAATGCTTTGGTAGTGTTATGGATGTTAACAAGACTATGGCTGATTTCCTTCCATGTATTGGTCTTTATTGTAAGTTTTCCTTTACACTTTAATAGCTTTGTTATTTAACTGTTTACTGAAATATTAGTAATGTAGAAGTTATTAGAACTGGAACATCAAGCGAAGTCTCACATTTCCATAATACTTTCTTCTTTTTTTTTCATGTATCTTGTAGTGGATGAAAGGGTTAATTAGGTATTAGAGTGTTACTAAGTTTCAAAAACTATTTTTTCAGGCTATTCACAAAATGTTAGCACTCTGTTTCACCAATCTAAATTGAAGCCCTTTTTCAAATTGATTTCCCATATGGCTTTTTCTGAATCTGTATTTCTTACAGGCTTTAAGATTTTACTTGCATTAAAATGTATATTTCTACTGTTGCAACAAACTTACCTACTTACCAACCTTATCCTCCACCAATAAAACCGACTGTCACGATATAGCTGAAATATTGTTGAAAGTGGCATTTAACATCATATCCCTAACCCTGACCCTAACCAACCTTAATTTTTGAAATTAGAAAATCTATGTTATTAGGTGTGAATTATGGGTATTTATCCGTGAAATAAATTCCGGTATTTTCACATGTGAACAGTTTTTTCCCGCCAGAACTACTTTTACATAACTATAAGTGTGGTGGTCACGTCCCTTGTCGTGTTACAGTGAATATACATACGATTGTAAACTGAAAAAAATTATACAAAATGTCATTGACGACTTTAACACATAGCCAACATGACGTCATGTGAAGACTTCCAGTTTGAAACGTAAAGATTATACGTTATTTGGCTTCGTGTACTCTTCAATTCTGATCAAATTTAACTAAAATAAGTTTTCAAGGTAAGCATTTAAATTATTTTTGTGTATTGTTGTAAATATGACATGTAGAATTTCACATTTTCAAGATGGCAGACCCTTCCAGCTGAACCCCTTAGTATCATTGCTCGTAGATTCACACGCATGGAATGAAATATACAAATTACAAAAATAATATATCATACATTTTGAAAGTCTATATAATAAACAGTATAACTAAATCATACATTTTGAATATCAAAATAAGACCACTCGTGACCGAATACGCATTAACGATTAAACTCATGGGCGGTCAACTCGTTTAATCCTTATGCGTACTTCGGTCACTCGTGGTCTTATTTTGATATTCAAAATCTATGATTAGTTATTCTATATTTATATTGTAGTCCTCTTCTTATTAAGCTACCCTTCTGTAATGAAAGAGTGGCCTTATAAAAGAGGTTAGCCCTCTTCAGGGAAACAATTCAGAAAAAGTGGCCTTATAACAGGGGTTAGCCCTCTTCAAGGGAACAATTCAGAAAAAAGTGGCCTTATAAAAGGGGTTAGCCCTCTTCAGGGGAACAATTCAGAAAAAGTGGCCTTATAAAAGAGGTTAGCCCTCTTCAGGGGAACAATTCAGAAAAAGTGGCCTTATAAAAGGGGGTTAGCCCTCTTCAGGGGAACAATTCAGAAAAAGTGGCCTTATAAAAGGGGATTAGCCCTATTCAGGGAAACAATTCAGAAAAAGTGGCCTTATAAAAGGGGGTTAACCCTCTTCAGGGGAACAATTCAGAAAAAGTGGCCTTATAAAAGGGGGTTAACCCTCTTCAGGGGAACAATTCAGAAAAAGTGGCCTTATAAAAGGGGGTTAACCCTCTTCAGGGGAACAATTCAGAAAAAGTGTATCTGAGATCAGGCATGATAAGATGGGTGTCCTTTGGTGGAATCGGCCTTATAAGAATGGGACTACTATATTTAAAGCCATATAACTTACTTCTCTTACATAGCTAATAGCTTTTTAAATTTTGAACTTAAAAGGTTCAACAGTAAATATTAACATTCAACACATACAGATCATATAGCTCTGCTTAAACTCCAAAACAGTACCATGGAGAAAACACTGAATAAGCTGATAGAAACACGAATATTCTGGGATAGGCATTGTAATATTCTGGGGTTCAACTGGTTAAAATTTTCCTACCAAATATTTATAGCTGGATAGTGAATAAGACAGAATATAAGTAGGGTCTGTAAATGATCACTACGGTAACTTCTTACACTATTCAGGAAGGATTATGAAGGGAAAGATATATAAATGTCTAAGAAGATGTTCAATTTAACAAACTATGACAAAATAGACTCCATAAAAAACAATAATTTCTCCCTTTTTTTCCACCTATGCGGAAAAACAGACATAAGGAAATTGAATGTAGTTTTTTATTATTCAACTTACCTAAATATTTAGTCTGTAGGGACCGAATAAACAAGAGAAGAAATCCTTTAAAATATAATTATAAAACATTAAACTACTGTTTTATAGTGGATTATTGTCATTATTGAATTTCCTTTGTGGAACATTATCTCTTTTAGACTGGAAACTAGACAATAATTCTAATGATAAAAATGACATCAATTTTGTTCTGCCGTCTACCAAAAGGCCTTTAGTGTTATATCCACAATAAATTAATAGACTTACAAGGCAATTATAACTAACTGAATAAGTCCTTTATGATATTTGTAATTAAATTTTCACTAGATTTATATTCATCCTTATAGCTGTGTCATAATCAAATTAAAAGCCATCTTGATATTTTCTGTTGCTAGACCTAATTGAATGTTCGTTTCAATAACCTTATCATTTGATCAGCTTTCATGTGAATGCATCTGTGTTATTTAATATATAATATTGTCGTTTTAGAACTGCAATGCAAACCCTTAATTTTCCAAAAAAAATGTCACTTTACCATACAGACTTTTAAGGAGGAAAAAACAGGTTAAATATGGAGTAATCTAATTAAAATTACATCTCTTCACTTGCTCCCTATTTTCTATCGGTTGATTGTAGTCGCCATTGAATAATGAGCTAGGAAATTGTAACAGTTAATATTTCAGAATAATGGCTATCCTTTTAAGCCTTTTCTAATTTTGAAACTTTCTTTTGAGAAATCCTAGTTTTGTCTATGTTTGACTTGTTTTAGATATTGTGATGAAGTGTTACTTTTAATCTCCAATCAGAGCAACTGCATATGATATGAGACATTGTGCTAATTAATTTCTTTTGTTTTATGGCCAATATGGATGCAATCATAAATCAGTTTTGTCTAAGCAGAAACAGAAAGATTAACAGGTGTTTAATAATACTTTGAAATATTTCACTGTGTATGGAGATGGTGAGTAGAATTCAGACTGGTCGTTTGAATAAATAAGAAGATGGCCTATTTATATTGTGTGTTTGATAATTATGTGCTTCGATTTAAGAAACGTGAAAAACTGTACCAAAACTATTTTTATTACATAATAAAACAAGTGTGAACACAGAAATGTGCTGTCCAAAAGGCAAGTGTGGATGTCAATATTTCATATTATTAACTTTAAAAAAAAAAAATTCATGGACACAGGAGTCCTAGATTTTTTTTAATAAAAAACGAATCCTGGATTATTATTTTTTTTGCTTAAAGTCCGGTCCTGTCTTTTTATTTCAAATTTACATCATAGCCCCCACCCCCCTCCCAAGGGATATAAAATTGTATCATTAATAATAAATTCAGATTTTCTATTTAAAATAAATCTCATTTACAAAACCACTGATATTTGTTCAATTTTTAACGCTGATTTAAGCTTTAGTCGCAACAAATTTTTATTTTTCTCTTTAAACTGTCGAAACATAATATTTATTTAACTGTGAAATACACAAATAAAATTCATCCCCCCCCCCCTTTTCCCTTTTTTCTTGTTTAAATCAATGATCAACAATATTCCAGATTTCTTTTACATGCATCTTTTTACCATGCGGAGTCAGTGTGTTTTAAATCGGTCATCCAATCAGGACGCTCATTATACTTGTCCGAGATAAAAATACATTGCTAAAATTACCTGTGGGTGTTTCCCCACTTCAACTCGTAAATTTACATAGAAATCAGAGATATTTCGTCATAAAACTTCACACATAGTTTTGTCTATCATATTTCTTGAAGACAAACATAAAATTTTATTGCTTTTATCAATATTTTATGAGTATCAACAGTTTTTTCAACACCGTATCTGTTTCTCATACAGCCGCCCGATTACAGTGACCTGTGACCCACTTTAGCATGTTCTAGCAGGTTTTTTTTAAATAATGTTGTTTAATAATAAATGCAAAAAACAATACCAGCGAATATGTTTGTAAACCAGAAACCGTGAAAATTGTAATCAGTGAAAAATAATACTTTTACAGTAGTTCAACTAGATATTTTATTAATATATGTTTTTTATTTCACTACAGGGTCATCACGGTCGTTATCGTAAAGTAGTTGGATTAACAACTACCTATGCAATCAGTGCCTATCACCACTAATGTTGCGAGTTTGAAACCCATTCATGACAAGGTGTACTCGATACAACATTATGTAATAAAGATTGTCAGTGACTTTCCTTCACCAATAAAACTGACCGCCACGATATAATTGAAATATCATTGTTGAAAGTGGCGTTAAACACCATAACCATAACCCTCTTAAATTTACTCCAGTAAAATAACATTATTTCAACTAAATTCTATGGTAGCTTGTTTAAACTCATGCTGTTCACTGTACCACATCTGTTACTTTAACAAGTATTTTATGGACGATTATAAAACATGGTAGCAGCTTTTGATTTGTTATTGAGTATGGTTTAACATGTTAAGATTATAAAGTTTAGGGTGAAATTACGAAAAAACAATCAAACATGCATGGAATGAAAAATTTACATCAAACACACGCACTGCACAAATATTATTTTATTTTTAATCATTGAAAAAGAGAGAGATATTGTATGGGTATTGAACACGACTTTCAACGGTATTCTAATTTATATCATGTTATTCAGTTTTGTTGGTGAATCCAGAATTATCTAGAAAAAACCATAGACCTTCCACAAGTCACTGACAAACTTAATCACATAAATGATCTTTAAAAAAATCTATGATTTATGTTTGTGGATTGTGTTTATCCATGCCTCTTTTTTTTTTACCAAAGTTTTGTGGTTTTCTATTGATTTACGGCTTTTGATCAACGTCTTGTTAACCTCTGACTCAACATGCTTGAAGCACTTTTGATAGAATTATGACTACTGGTATAAAAATCAGGATTTCTGTTCAATTATGACTATTCAAGACTAGATCTTGGCCCCTGTCCGAGAAACCATGTCACATCGCAAGTTTGTCAAACCCCCTTTTAAAAATACATGTCTTCAGGGTCGAGTTCAATGCACTACAAATATAAAATTGTATTTGGCCAAATATCAAACCATGGGTCAATGAACATTTTCACCGATCCATGAAAATGTATAATTTTTTACATCATGATGATGAAAATTTTCAACAAATCTGCAAACTTATATAAATATTATTAGGATGACAATATATGAACTCAGCCAATTTGATTGCTATTATTTATAAGAATCCTTATTTAATTCTCAGCTTGTCAGATTTAATTCTCAGTCTTTCCATGGATTAATCTTCACCAAGCTTGAAGCCATTGACTATCTTTAAGGATGTCACCACGGAGAAATGACAAATCCTTGATTTATAAACAGCTTTTATTGGCTTTCTACATTGATTTCAATTTACATGACAAACTACTAATTGGTAAGATTACGTTAGGCAAGTTACAGAGACAGCAGAACAAATACAAATAAGAATATTAAAAAAAAATTGCACTCATCAACGGATTTCCTCTTTTTTTAAACGAAATAAAAAATTCAGTTTTCCACTCGTTAACGGATTTCCTCTTCTTCTTTTTTTAGCGAAATGTTTTGACATAAACAGCTAGAACTTTAATGAAAGTGTGGCAGCACTGTATATAAAGTGTGTTTTCTCTTTTTTATATTGGGTAATTTCGACATTTTTCCTTTGATCTCAACTAGTGTTATTGTCAGAATCAAGGAACTGACTCTGATACTGACAAATTATCAGTCAGTGTGATGTTAAACACATTATGAGTGATACTGACAAATTATCAGTCAGTGTGATGTTAAACACATTATGAGTGATACTGACAAATTATCAGTCAGTGTGATGTTAAACACATTATGAGTGATACTGACAAATTATCAGTCAGTGTGATGTTAAACACATTATGAGGTTACCAATAAAAACAGCAGTTTTAATTGTCCTTTTATAAGGTCACTCCCACTACTGAACTCCACTGTAATACTGTGACCCGATAGTTTGTCTCCCAGAGAAAAGTTAGGTCACTGAGTCTCTCCCAGAGAAAAGTAAGGTCACCCGAGGGGGTGACCTAACTTTTCGAGGGGAGACAAACTGTCGGGTCACACTCCAACAAGGGTGATAATTGGTATATTATATCGAATATTTTTCCATCAGACACCAAGTAATAGAATACTTGCGGCTTTGCGAAAATATTCGACATAATATGTAAAATGTCTTCTTCGCCTACAGCAATGAACCTGTCGCTGGACGCCATGTTTGTTGTCTGTTGAATCAAGGGAAGTAACTATAATTGGAAAAACGTGAGGCTCATGTGGGAATTTCCTTGGGATTTCCTCGCGAGCGGTGAACCTTACTATGAGACCTTACGATTAGCGGTTAATCCAACGAATGGATAGATATCACGTGACAGTCTTTTATCAAATCAGATTCAAGATATTTATATGAGTATATAATATACATAACTACCATTATGTCAGTGAGCACTTTCTTCTCTGATAGTTATTCAGTCAAACCTGTATGTAAAGACCACTAGATGGAACCAGAAAATATGTCCTTTATGAACAGTTGTCCTTTATATACAGGTTCAGATTATAAGAACTATTCATTAAATGGATAAAAGAAAACTTCCCTTTATAGACAGTTATTTGTTATCTACAGGTGTCCTTTATATACAGTTATTTGTTATCTACAGGTGTCCTTTACAGACAGTTATTTGTTATCTACAGGTACCCTATAAGGCAGGTTTTACTGTACATTTATAGACAGTTATTTGTTATCTACAGGTACCCTATAAGGCAGGTTTGACTGTACATTTATAGACAGTGATTTGTTATCTACAGGTGTCCTTTATATACAGTTATTTGTTATCTACAGGTACCCTATAAGGCAGGTTTGATTGTACATTTATAGACAGTTATTTGTTATCTACAGGTACCCTATAAGGCAGGTTTGACTGTACATTTATAGACAGTGATTTGTTATCTACAGATACCCTACCAGGCAGGTTTGACTGTACATCTATAGATAGTTAGTTTGTTATCTACAGGTACCCTATAAGGCAGGTTTGACTGTACATTTATAGACAGTTATTTGTTATATACAGGTACCCTATCAGGCAGGTTTGACTACATTTATAGACAGTTATTTGTTATATACAGGTACCCTATAAGGCAGGTTTGACTGTACATTTATAGACAGTTATTTGTTATATACAGGTACCCTACAAGGCAGGTTTGACTGTACATTTATAGACAGTTATTTGTTATCTACAGGTACCCCATAAGGCAGGTTTGACTGTACATTTATAGACAGTGATTTGTTATCTACAGGTGTCCTTTATAGACAGTGATTTGTTATCTACAGGTACCCTATAAGACATGTGTGACTGTACATTTATAGACAGTTATCTGTTATCTACAGGTACCCTATAAGGCAGGTTTGACTGTACATTTATAGACTGATTTGTTATCTACAGGTACCCTATAAGACAGGTTTGACTGTACATTTATAGACAGTTATTTGTTATCTACAGGTACCCTATAAGGCAGGTTTGACTGTACATTTATACAGTGATTTGTTATCTACAGGTGTCCTTTATAGACAGTTATTTGTTATCTACAGGTACCCTAAAAGGCAGGTTTGACTGTACATTTATATACAGTTATTTGTTATATACAGGTACCCTATAAGACAGGTTTGACTGTACATTTATAGACAGTTATTTGTTATATACAGGTACCCTACAAAGCAGGTTTGACTGTACATTTATAGACAGTTATTTGTTATATACAGGTACCCTATAAGGCAGGTTTGACTGTACATTTATAGACAGTTTTTTGTTATCTACAGGTACCCTATAAGGCAGGTTTGACTGTACATTTATAGACAGTTATTTGTTATCTACAGGTGTCCTATAAGGCAGGTTTGACTGTACATTTATAGACAGTTATTTGTTATCTACAGGTGTCCTATAAGGCAGGTTTGACTGTACATTTATAGACAGTTATTTGTTATCTACAGGTACCCTATAAGGCAGGTTTGACTGTACATTTATAGACAGTTATTTGTTATCTACAGGTGTCCTATAAGGCAGGTTTGACTGTACATTTATAGACAGTTATTTGTTATCTACAGGTGTCCTATAAGGCAGGTTTGACTGTACATTTATAGACAGTTATTTGTTATCTACAGGTGTCCTATAAGGCAGGTTTGACTGTACATTTATAGACAGTTATTTGTTATCTACAGGTGTCCTATAAGGCAGGTTTGACTGTACATTTATAGACAGTTATGTGTTATCTACATGTACCCTATAAGGCAGGTTTGACTGTACATTTATAGACAGTTATTTGTTATCTACAGGTATCCTATAAGGCAGGTTTGACTGTACATTTATAGACAGTGATTTGTTATCTACAGGTGTCCTTTATTGACAGTTATTTGTTATCTACAGGTACCCTATAAGGCAGGTTTGACTGTACATTTAAGAATTCATTTGTAAAGTAGATCATGTGTGTTTGACTTGACATATATACTGATATTTGTTACAGCTTTTGACTATAATCTACACCTAATTAGATTGTTAGCCAGTTATGATTTCCATGTCCAATATATATACAGTAGTCGCCTTCCTAAAAGGTAATTCCTACAATGGCCACCCCTCTTATTAGGCAAGATTTCAGGTGTGCTGAAAAAGTAAAATTGCTCTTAATTGTTGCCCTCAAGTCCCTCTTACAAGGCCACTTTTCCATTTTGGAAGTATGGTTTTATTAAAAGAAGGCTACAGTATGTAAAATTGTACTTTGGTAACAAATAATGGGACAAGAAATGCTGTCCTTTCCTGTCTTATATTGTCCAGAGCACCTGGTCTTGGTCTCGTTTTGTTGTCTCAAGCTTTTTTACCATTTAATGAAAGTAACACCTGATACAGTGGAAGTTGCCAACTGATTCCCACATGAGTTTGAAACATGTCACTTTACCAGTAAATAATCACCAGATTACAAGAACTTTACTGATATTGATCAAGCCCTCATAACTGCATAATTAATACTAGTAAAATAAAATAACAAATTATATACAGTTATGTGAGATAACAATAACATACAATGTACCATGTGATTATATCACATTGTCAATTTATATCAATCATTTTTGGTTCAAGAACTACTTTTTTCTACGGATCTTTTCTTTCATGACTAAAAGGAATGAGGGACCGTCATGGTTGTAATCGTATGGTAGTTGGATTTACAAGTACCTGTGCAATCAGTGCCTAGCACCACTAAAGTTGTGAGTTCGAACTCCTTTCATGGTGAGGTGTACTTGATACAATATTATGTGATAAAAGTTTGTCAGTGATTTGCAACAGGTCGGTGGTTTTCCGATTTCCTCCACCAAGAAAACTGACCGTCACGATATATACCCATTACATACATAGTGTGGTGGTACAAGAATTTGTATCAGGTCGAGCCTGTTGTGTGAACCAGTATCACTACGAGTCGCGATAGCGACGAGTTGTGATGCGGTTAGTTCACGCAACAGGCAAGACCTGATATAAAGTCTTGTACCAACACACTATGTATGTAATAAGTTTATCTAACATTTCAATAAAAACAAATTTTAAACAAATAACAAGGGTTAAAGTAAAATTTATACAATATTCTGAGGGAGACTACATTTCGTGCATGACGTCACGTTATTTTGTCGTTCATTCTACGATGCCACGTTACTGTGATTTCTCTCACATTCCAATGATATGACGTCATGACTAAGTAGTTCGGCAGAGAACGTCTCGTGCAACATTGCGCCATTCTTTTATCACCACAGTGTGGTGATACAACATCTTGTATCAGACACTTTGTATCAGACAGGCGACTTTTGTTAATTTCAAAGGAAAACGTACATAATGTTAGATAAAACTGAAATATTGTTGAAAGTTACATTAGACACCATAAGCCAACCAAACGTAACATTCTGACCTTTGACCTGTTACCTTCAAAGTCAATCATGTCAAAAACATTATTAGTTTATACTGTTAGAAAACTCTTCCTCTACTACATTCAAATTATATTAATTCTGGTGTCTTTGTGAAGCTTGACTCTG
The DNA here is from genome assembly GCA_963383655.1 of Bathymodiolus septemdierum. NCBI lineage: Eukaryota > Metazoa > Mollusca > Bivalvia > Mytilida > Modiolidae > Bathymodiolus > Bathymodiolus septemdierum. The sequence continues at coordinate 126,737,852 of OY726517.1, forward strand.
AATTCAAGACGATATTCAGTTTAATTTGTTTCTCAAATATTGAAAGAGATAGCTAGCTTTAAAGTTTTTTCTCTCAGTAGTAGAATTTCTACTGGTAATACATTACAAGTCATGACTTTAATTCACTTTATGACACTATATTACATTTTAAAGGAAAGAACTAAAACTTTTGAACAATTGTCTTGTCACTCTAACCAACTAAAACAGTCAAATCTCGTCCAAGTTTTTGTATCATGACAAAGACAATGCAATTCTGCTGTCTCACGGTAATAACAATTTCCAGTAAGAGTTTTCTACTCGTACTCGAAAAAACAGCCAATCAGAATATTGATTGCTTAGGTACCATACGATCATGACTATGACGGCCCCCAGAATATTCTGTATCTAACATATATTGCTTTGCTAGTGGAGCAGGAACTTCTTACCCTTCCAGAGCACCTGAGTTCACCCCCGGTTTCTAGTGGGGTTCGTGTTACTCAATCTTTAGTTTTGTAGATTGTTGTTTGTCCTTTTGTACCATTTCTTTTTGGCCATTGTGCTCTCTGTTCTTCTTCGATATATGGATTCTGATTGCCCCTTTGGTATCTTCAAACTCTTCTTGCAAGACTTGATAGAAAATAAATGCTAATAACGAATGGTTAAATAAGTAAGCATTTTGTTGTGCTATTATCTGCAAACAAGATAGTAGTTTCACACCCTGTAACATATACTCTTATTCATTATTAAAGCAATAGTTATTTGATGTTTGAAATTCTCATTGTAATTCAATACCAAAGTCATGCATGATTAAACAACATATACTACCTTCCAGTAGTGTGTTGTCAGCCATGCATGAGATGAAGATAAAATGTCTACTTAATCAGTCATTGACCAATAAATTATACAGCAGTAAGTACCATATTGGGGTAATATTCCTAGAAAGCTGAACAAGTTTAAGTTATCTGTGATTAATTTAGATATCTATGTTTTGCATTGTATAATCAGTCATCAAAGTTTATAATTTTTCTGATTTTGTTGAGGAGCTGTCGTTGTTGTGAGGGGGGCCGGGTGGCTCAATGAGTTAGGTCGTTGGATCTAACAGCTCATACAAGCCTATCACCATTGATACGGCGTGGGTTCGTGCCCAGCTTTGTAAATCACAAAAAAACGATGCACTGGACTCGCAGCCGCAAGTGATAAAGTTTACCAGTTGCTTGCCCAGAGTTGGTGGTTCTCTCCGGGTACTCCGGCTTCCTCCACCACTAAAACTGGTCGCCATGATATTGCTGAAAGTGGCGTTAAAACACCAAAAATCAAAATAAAAAATTTGTCATTGTTGTGATCGTATGTAGTTGGATTTACAACTATCTATGCAATCAGTGCCTATCAACACTAATATTGTGAGTTTGAATCCTGTTCAGGCGCGGTGTACTCGATACAACATTATGTGATAAAGTTTGTCAGTGACTTGCAGCAGGTCAGTGGTTTTATTGTTGAAAATGGCATTAAGCACCATAGCCCTGACCCCCTACCCCCTGATTTCTTCCATGAAACAATTGCTCACATGACCATTCGCATGAGAACCAATGACGAACAAGACAAGCCACTTTTGTGAGAACTCAGGACATGACAGACAGCTTTTCTCTAAAACCATGCTAACCGTAAACTACAAAACAAAGACATGACACTCACTGGTCCTAGCTTGGGATGGCTAAAAAATGTTGTGGGAATAAATGGGTTAATGGAACCCCAACTGTCCTCTTTTGAAATCTAGATCTATAGGGCTGAAACTGATATAAAACAAACAATACCTTTTATATTGTTATTCATTTATGTGATAATGTGTGGACGTTTTGAGATTAAGCTTATCTGTGCAGGTGTTTTTATTGTATGTCTAAATATCTGTATTATCAGTGGAGATCCATGCAGTTGTCAGAGGGGGTTATTGAATTAACCAGCCATATTTTCATGTTTGTCCAATAGTGTTCAAAGCCAGGACCTAAATTTCCAACATCATATGTCTTGGTTTTTTTCATGTTCAATGTTTTGAGCTGAGAACTTGTTATAATTTGTTATATTGAAATTGGTGAAATTTTTTATCATCAATGTTTAAGCTTTCCTTTCATAATAAAAATCCACCACAAAACCACATACTTTCAAAGAAATGATATAATATTCCTTCCATTATTGTCTTTCTATCTGTAAAACATTTTACTTTTCAGTCCTATTCTAAAACCACTTCTCTTAATGGAATTAACTTAACAATATTTTAGCTGTGGTCCTCTGTAATATTCACTTTTTTTTTTATTCGGATTGGAAATTCAAAATAACCACCCAGGGTCAGTTAAGTGTTTTATTTTGCTGAATTTTCCAAAAGATTTTTTTTTTAAGACCAAAAACCCAAGATGACCACCACTGCAGGATATAGTTTATCATAGGAGACAATGGGGAATTTTTTTCATTTTTGAAGTGAGAAATTGGTTTGGTTGACTCATGTGAACCTCTAGTTTTTCACTAGTACTTCAGCATATTCATCTTCTGTAACTAAACTTAGGTTGACATTAACACCAAAAATAGGGACCATCAAGTACCATAGTATAAAACGGTAACTTTTGATGGACATCACATGTTGCAATGGATATTTCATTGGCATGTATTTACCACAGTAAGAAAAGGAAATAAGGAATGGTATCTCATTAAGGACAAGCCTATGTCTTAATTTATATCCTGCAGGGTATTCTTTTCCAACAAGATTTTTATAATGATTGGCTGTTCACTGGACTGGAGCTGTTCCATTATATCCTTAAATGATGTGTGTGATATTTGTCGTCTGCCGACGGCCATTAATAAATTCTTCATTACAACATAGTCTAATGCAGTTCTTATTTTAGGTTGAAGTAAGCTATACACATAAATCTTGATGACAATTCTATACTAATGATTTTATAAACAAATACAGAGGTACAGAGTTCAATCACTCCATTTTAAACAATGTCTTATATTTTTTTTTAACAGAGAATTTAGTTAAGTTGAGCAACTTTTGTTTTTTGGTGCCATAATTAAGGAATAACAGTATTGTATTTGATGAGTTGCTGGTGTTAATTGAAGATTTGACAGTCACAAATGCAGTTTTACTTTGTGACATGTAGCAGAGCCAGTAAAACAGATATTTGCAACTGTCAAATCCCCAATTATAAGAGGGAGACTAGTGTCAAATAAAGAGAATTATTGCCTCATATCAACATATTTACAAAATGCTGAAGTATTGTAAAAAGTAGGCCATCATGACTAGATTGTGACTTAATTTACAAAGAAAGATTATGGTACTATTTCTCAAAACATTGGAGTGTGGGGAGTTATGGTGTTTAATGACGCTTTCAACAGTTATATCATGGCAGTCGGTTTTATTGGTGTAGGAAAGCGGAGTACCTGGAGAAAACGTCGCATAATGTTGTATCGAATACACCTCGCCATAAACGGGATTCGAACTCACAACATTAGTGGTGTGTAGGCACTGATTGCATAGGTAGTTTTAAAACCAACTACCATGCGATCATATACATGATGGCCCCTCATGGAGTACATGTGGTATATATAAGGGCAAAAGACATCATATTTTCAAACAGTATGGCAATATATTGGAACAGGTACTAGTAAAGTTTGATCTAGTTTACAGTATATTATTGAATACATTGAATTTGGGAGATATGATGACATTCTTGATAACATTATTATACATGTACATGTATGTGTATGAAAATCTTTTATTCCAAACTCATTGAAAATATTAATGGCCGAATTTTGTGGACATTTTTGCTTAGATTTGTACATAATCAATATTGTTGTATTAGTTGAGGGTATAGCATCAGTGATGTAATGGTTAGCATGCTCACCTAGAGTGTGGTAGATTCTGGGTTCTTACACCCAGGTCATGTCAAATCAATGAAGATAAAATTACCACTTGTTGCTTCTCCACTAAACATGCAGCAAAAACTGTTTTTGTGTTTGAGCAGACAAGGGATGGAACCCAGGATCTTCTGAACTCCAGGCCAACATGCCAACCATTACACTACTGAGTGGGTTGTTGTTGTATTAAGTGGCAATTGAATGGGAAAATGTCATTTGTATGTTTTTTTTTAACTCTGGTTCGATTGCACTGCACTGAAATATGTAAAAAGATAAATTTATAAGCTTTAGTATGCTCCCGTGATAGAAACTTTAAGCTAATAGTCATCTGTATTCTACATTAAATGAGCATACTTGCTGTTTCTTGTTTTATTCTGTAATATTTGACATACCATTCATTTTAGGGGGATTTCTTTCTCTTAAATTGCAAATGTATCTTATTTTTTCGGCTATTGTATATTTGAGATATTTTGGGAAAAAGTAGATTATTTTTTTTTTTTTACTTGACTTTAAAGATGAAATTTATAGTTATATTTTAGATAAAATTTGTTATTTTAACAATTGGAATTGTAAGATGAATCTTGACAAAATGCCTTACAGTGAAACCTGTCTAAGTAATACCTCTTTTGAACCAGCTTATATGTGTGTAATAGACAGGTGTTCAGTTTATACAGGTTATGCAAGTTAAATTAACAAAGATTGTCTGCATTAGGACTTGATTTAAAAGTTCGGTTTATACAGAATACCAGTTTATTTAAGGAACCGTCGTGAACGGGATCGTATTTTAGTTGGATATATAACTACCTATGCAATCAGTGCCTATAACCACTAACATTGTTAGTTGGAACCCCACTCAGGTGAGGAGCATTCGATACAACATTATGTGATAAAGTTTGTCAGTAACTTTCAGCAGGTCGGTGGTTTTCTCCGGGTCCTCCGGTTTCCTCCGACAATAAAACTGACAGCCATGATATAACTAAAATATTGTTGAAAGTGGTGTTCAACACCATAACCCTAAACCCAGTTTATTCAAGTTTCAGTTTAGACATGTTTTCACTGTATTAGCATCTTCTCTGAAACCAATGGACCAAATTACATCAGATTTGTAACTTTCAATATTGTATTTTCCATCCATTCATCTGGAAAAAGCTGAAAGTCGAATAAAATGGCAATAATTAGATTCATGGTGGAAGTTTTTTAAATTATTTTCCAGGCTTTATCTGTTATTAATACATATAAATTAGTTATTTTTTTACTAAGACAAAAGTTTGCATTATTTAATCAAAATTTAATTATATTTGAACCAAGCCTCCATGAAAAGTAACATATTGCAGCATCTATTGAGCAAATATAGCTCAAGATTTAAACGATATCGGGACAATTTCATATTTTCAACCATATACAACATCTTAAGATACAGTCTTAATTACAAAGTGTTGCAGTTAAATATTCATTAGAAAATAGAATTGAAAGTGATAAATATGTTAACAAATTAAAAAAACATTAGATTTTGTGATTTATCGCTGACTATACCTAAAGATCTGGAAAATACATCACCATATTAACTTATGGCTGAAAGGTTTTGGGGGTTTAGTCAGACTCATCTCGGGATATCACTTCTTTAATTAAAGTTGTAATTTTATAACCATTTGTTGATATACTTTATGTAAAACAAATTACTTCCTATATGTATGTCTTTAACCCTTGATTAACGATCCTCATATACAAAAAAAAACAAAAAAACTTGGTTAAGTACCAGACTTCATATAAATTGATTTCTTGTATCTAAATTTATCAAATAATTTTTCAGCATGATTGTTAGGAAAATTTGATGGTTTATTTTTTCCTTGGTGAATTATGAAGGAATAGAAAAACTGTATTAAAGATGTCGAGATTTGTTACGGCTAATTTATAAAATTCCAGTGTAAACATGTGCTAAGATTTCATGTTTTACACTCTTTCAGAAGGATTATTTAATGGACCAAGGAATATGATAAATTTAATACTATGTACACATGCTACTACTTACTGTATTAATTAACATAACGTAAGTTTTTGCATTAAAATAAAATCTTGAATTTTTGTGTTAAGGGTTAAGGTTATGGTGTTTAATGCCACTTTCAACAACTTTTGAAGATCATTAATTTATTGCTAACATTCTAAAAGATTATCTTACATTTTTTCTAGTCCATGATAAATACATTAAAAACAAATCTTGATTTTGGGTATAATTGCTGACATTCTTAAAAATCATGGTACATTTTTTTTTGGGCAAAACTCTTACAATGAAATCTCATGAAAATGTGAATGGCAAAATTTTTGGTATATTAACTTCCATTACAATTTTGATTAGCTAATACATTTTTATTTTTTTTAACAAGATTTTGCTATAAAAAATATACATAAATTTGTACAATGATTTAGCAATTATGGTGTGAAGGTGGAATGGTGATTAAATTACCTGTAAGTAATTATTTGTTTTAAATTATAACTAATATTGTACATTCTAAGTGGATGTATTTGTTTGTTAGCCAACCTAGATCAGATGCCACCATGGGAAATAGTAGCTAGTTTCTATGATTTATCTATAATAAAAACGTAGATATCATATTTAGTGCGCATGACACGTTTCAGGTACGCTTAAAACCAAAAGATTGGAAAGTTAAATAGTTTAAAGTTTTGGGAGCAATAAAACAAAAGAGGCTAAACAGGATAACCAAAATAAATATTTTCCAAAAAAAAATTGTAATCATCTATAGATCTAGATTTATGAATGGCTAAAAATTTGTTGGAATCATCTTTGAATTTATGAATGGCTAATAAACATTTTTAATCTATCTAAATTTATGAATGGTTAAGAATTGCTAGAATCAAGAGGTGATTGCTCGTTTTGTTGATATTGGGAGAATTGTTGATCATCACTGTATAAACTATCTCTTCATAATGTACACATGCTCACTGAAATGCACATCTCAATTGTCATATTCACTTACAAACTCAAATATATTTAGCAAAGTGTTTTAACTCTTGATGTTGTTAAAGATTATATAACATGTTTTGCCACTAGTGTAGCAGGAAATGGTTACCCTTCCGGAGCACCTGAGATTCACTCTGGTTTTAGTGTGTTGCTCAATCTTTTGTTGTCTGTATAGTGTTTTGTCAATCATTGTTGTTGGTGTTTTTTGTTCTTTTTAATTTAGAAATAGTATTGTTCATTTTTTCTAATTACAGATTCTGATTATCTTTTGATATCTTCAAACTTTTCTTGGATAAAAATAAAGGCTGTAAGGATATCAATAGATTTGCATTAATGGAGGAAATAAGATCGTTGACCTTGCCCCCAAATACAATTTGTCTAGATGAGGTCATTAACATACAAATTATTGTCTTACAATGATCATTTTGTAAATCTGATATCATATCAGGCTTGATCAAGTCGGCATTCCATCAGCAGTCAAAACCTCAAACAAATGTTAGTTGTAAATTTTATCAACCTGAAATCTATGATTTTGGGAGAGGATGAACATTATTAAGCATAATCTGAAATTTTTTAACAATAGTCCAATTTTTGCACATTTTCTACTTGATTCTAAATTTATATGTTTTTAATGAGTTATTTCCCTTTAAGGTGGGCAAAGGCTCCCCTTTCATGCAAAGTTCAATGAAAATAGCATATATAATTTCCTCCCTATTCTGTACAAAATTTTAATGTTTGAACAACTTGTGAATTTTCTATTTCCTATTAAAATATTCTTTGAGTTTTACATTATGTTCAAATATCTACAAATTAGAAGACCATAATTCTCATATTCTTGGTCTTTTTCCATAGCTCTTGCTAGAATGGGAACCATTTTGCCCATTCTCTAATAAAAAAAAAACATAAATTTTAGAATCAGATCTGGAATGTGTAAAAGATCTTGTGAAGTCAAATGCTTTATGACTATAGGTGTCACCCCTACATATACCGGTACCAGTAATGTTAAAAAAAGATTGGTTGATGAATTAAATTGTCAGAGTATAAGATATCCCCCATCATCACCCTCTATTTATTTTTACATTAATACATAAAAAAAACCAGACAAATGATAGTTGTAAATTTTAATTGTCAGAAAAAATAAGGTACCCCCCATCACCAGCCTCTGTTTATTCTTAGATCAATTCATCATTATCATAATATTATGAAATCAAAGAATGTTAGGTAATTTTAAATAAATCTTCCTTCAAGAAGTTTGTTATATGATGATAGCATCAATATTATGCCAACAAGATTTGTATGTGTATCTAAGATGAGGTGACTGATACTGAACCTAGAACTCCTGCACCAATTATCATATAGCCATTTATAAACACTGTATCTGACGATACATAAGAATGATCTGGAGATTTGATGTAAATATTTTTATCATTTGATGCAAACAGAATCAGGAGTTAATTATAAATAAATTTGTAAAACAGCTGGTTAAATAATAAAGCGTGTCTCTCCATTGGTGATATGGCAGCCGCCCTGATGGTAAATAAGTAAAGTGGTTTTTTCGTATAATTACCATTACAAGGGGAGGTAACCAATCAAATTAATTTGATTTATGTTTGTTGATGAATTTTTGTAATTACCGAAATCTTGATGAAATTATCTGCTATAATTAACAGTCGTGTTTTTTGCATTAATAGGTTAATAATAAAACTGTGAGAGAATCGTAATATTAGATTCATTTATGTTATACTGTTCATGCAGCTACCACAGAAACAATCTACTGCCACGATATAGCAGAAATATTATTGAAAGTGGCGTTAAACACCACAACCCAGAAACAGTCAGCTGGTTCTTTTTGTAACTGAGGCCATCCTTTTGGCTAAAGCATATAACCCTTTTTCCATTTGATTGATTGATTGATTGATTTATTGTGTTTTAATGCCACTTTAGGCAATATTTCAGATATATCATGGAAACCAGTTTTAGTGGTGGAAGAAGCCGGAGTACCCAGAGAGAACCACCGACCATGGGCAAGCAACTGGTAAACTTTATCACTTGCGGCTGCGAGTCGAGTGCACCCTTTTTTGTAATTTACAAAGCCATGCGCAAACCCATGCCATATTGGTGATAGGCTTGTATGAGTTGTTAGGTAATCCAACTACCAAACTCATTGAGCCACCCGGGCCCTGCCGTTTTTCCATCAGTCAATTTCAGTTAAATGAAAAATGAACAAGTTTTGAAATTTTAAAGATTTTTAAGTTTGAAAGCATTTAAAGTGATCACTTGGAAAGTTTTACAGTCTCCTACATGATTTGGTCAAGTGTTACTGGCTGTCTGTGTCACGTCACTATGGATATGTTCTGTTTGTCGTGTGTTACTGGCTGTCTGTGTCACGTCACTATGGATATGTTCTGTTTGTCGTGTGTTACTGGCTGTCTGTGTCACGTCACTATGGATATGTTCTGTTTGTCGTGTGTTACTGGCTGTCTGTGTCACGTCACTATGGATATGTTCTGTTTGTCGTGTGTTACTGGCTGTCTGTGTCACGTCACTATGGATATGTTCTGTTTGTCGTGTGTTACTGGCTGTCTGTGTCACGTCACTATGGATATGTTCTGTTTGTCGTGTGTTACTGGCTGTCTGTGTCACGTCACTATGGATATGTTCTGTTTGTCGTGTGTTACTGGCTGTCTGTGTCACGTCACTATGGATATGTTCTGTTTGTCGTGTGTTACTGGCTGTCTGTGTCACGTCACTATGGATATGTTCTGTTTGTCGTGTGTTACTGGCTGTCTGTGTCACGTCACTATGGATATGTTCTGTTTGTCGTGTGTTACTGGCTGTCTGTGTCACGTCACTATGGATATGTTCTGTTTGTCGTGTGTTACTGGCTGTCTGTGTCACGTCACTATGGATATGTTCTGTTTGTCGTGTGTTACTGGCTGTCTGTGTCACGTCACTATGGATATGTTCTGTTTGTCGTGTGTTACTGGCTGTCTGTGTCACGTCACTATGGATATGTTCTGTTTGTCGTAGTCCTATCCTACTTTCCTCCTTCATGAAGTATTACCATATTTTTAGCTATTAGTAACACGATGGGTGCCACTAGTGTAGCAGAATTTTGCTCACTTTTTAGTTTTCTGTGTAGTATTTTCTCAACCATTGTTTGTCTTTTTGTCCTTTATCTTTTGGCCATTGTATTGTCCGTCAATCTCTTCTTCTTGGATTTACGAAACGATATAGCTGAAATATTCATAAAGGTGGCGTTAAACACCAATCAATCAATTAATCCATCAATCAATCTTCTTGGATGTACGGCTATGGCGTCATTAAACTTTTATTGATTACTATTATTAAGTCATTTTAAATAATAAAAAAAAGGAATATCCACTATTTGGCTGGCTTACAATAATGAAAACATTGGTATGTATGCTTATTGTTCATTTAAACTTAATTACTTCTTTCAAAGACAGAAAGTGTGATTACATTACTGTTTACTTCATGTTAGATAAAATAGTTAATGGAGAAATTGTGTTTGAAATTCTACATTTAAAAAATTTCACCGAAAATGCTATAGAAGCCTTACATGACATACATATTAGTTTGTAGCTTCACCAGTCTTGTGTGTATAATAAGCAGAAAATTCAATTCCTATCTGATAAATTTTGTACATTTGGTCATAACTAATTCCATTTATTTTTTATTAGTTCATGAAAATGTAATTTAGAGATGCAACAAAAATATGCATCTTTTTGCATTTTGTTTCTTTTGACCATTTAAAATTCTATTAATTTTAGTAATTTAGCCTCCATTTTTATCTGTGTATAGTCTTTGCTGTCAATTTTGTTGTCCATTTAAGTGTAAAATTCTCATCTCAAAACAAGAAAACACGAATGCATGGTTATTGGGTCATTAATAGCTGACAGTCCTGTCTGTCATCAAAGATGGCCGACACAGCCTTTCTTTGTGTTAACAATATATACAAACCTTGTTAAATCAAACTCAGATGTCATTTTGGTGGATAACTCGAATTGAGTATATAGTCAGTTTATAATAGTTGTTAGACAAATTTGCCATGATACGGTAAAGTAGTGCCTCTCTGATAAGGCCTATATATATATATACAGGAAAATAGTCCCCCTCTTGTAAGACCCCTCCCACCATAGCCCACCTCTCTAATCAAACCATCTTTCAGATGCACTGAGATAGTAAAATACTACTAAATTGTTCCCCTGAAAAGAGGCTACCTCTTCTTATAAAGCGACTTTTTCAATACAGAGGGGATGGTCTTGTAAGGGGGTGATGGCTGAAACTCTTATTCTTGATTTGTAAAACCTGTCTAAGCCAAACCTTGTTGGGGCCAATTTTGTGTTTATACAGAATTCTGATTTATTCGGGGATCCATTTTTACAGGGTGCACTGTAGTATAGTAGATCCCTCGTATATTACAACGTTTGACTTTATTTCAATTCTTTAAATCTGAATTGCCAAATGAAACCAAATTTGTTCATAGACAAAACAGAGGTTATAAGTCTTCCAATAATAACAATACCTCAGTGCCGGATTCAAAGGGGGGGGGGGGGGGCTTTGGGGCTTCAGCCCCCCCTCATCGAATAAGTCAAGCACATATATTAACATACGCTTTTCAAGGCTAGTTAACGTCACGATGTGGCTTTTAATCGAATGGTTTCGATCTGTGTGATGAAAGTAAAAGAAAATACAAATTAATTTCTTTGTATTGAATTAATCTTCAAAGAGGTAATTATAATAAATTATGCTAAATCAAATTTTCAAGTTTATTTGAAGTTTTTATGAATGTATTGTCAAAATACCAATTAATCAGGTATTGTCTTAAACCGTTATATAAACATGTCTAGTGTCACAATTTCATATAGGTATAACCACCAACACCTGTAAATTGAGGCTCTTTCAAGGAAATTCTTTTTTAAATATCAGTTATTTTTACAAAAAAATTAAAGGCAAATGTTGCTGTTTTACAAAAAAAAAAAAAAAAAATACACAAGTTTCCGTTTTGAAAATATATGAATACAGCATATTTTAAACTCTAAATGAAAATATAAATACATATAAAATAATTAAAATTAATTAGAAATAAAATAGACTTAAATTCGATTTTTTTCCCTGCTATTGCTCAAACCCTTGAGCACTTTACAAAACTGCCAAAACACACATACACCAGACCAGAAGAAGCTGATGTAACTTCTTTGTTGAATTCCATTTGCAACTTTGATTTTGTCGTAACCATTGTTATTGTTCAAATGTGCCTGGCTTTTAAGAAAGGGCTCAGCAGATCACTAGATTTAGATTAAACTTATTTTATTGTTAACTATATAACATTTGGATCGGACACAAGTTATTCCAACTTACAAAGGTCCTCTACAAGATCACTACAAGAGAGATCATTTGACATAGGCAAAGCCTTAAAAAGCGTAACTTTAATTCAGAGCTCACTAGACTGCAGAGCAAATGTTGAACAATTCAACCACCAGTGTTTTGAGAGGAGTGCTAAAATATGTAAACCGCTAGACATAGAGGCTAAAAAACCTAGAATATGCGGGAGACAAATAATGAGAGATAATGTTGAAGCAGAGAGTCCGGAAGACTACCCTAGGAAGTCAATAACTGTACCTTTTCTCTACTGTACGCTAAATGATATGAAAACAAGGTTTACCGAACTACACGGCAGACCCGCTTCGGGACTACAGTTGGTTCCGTCAATTATTGAAGATATTGCTCCATAACTGAGCCCCCCCCCCCCCCATCAACAGAGTCTCTGGATCCGCCTCTGTACCTCTGGCACAAAACAAAAGGAAATCTCAAAGTACTCCTATACCTGTAGCACAAAACAGAAGGAGATCTCAAAGTACTCATATACCTGTGACACAAAGCAGAAGGAGATCTCAAAGTACTCGTATACCTCTGGCATAAAACAGAAGGAGATCTCAAAGTACTCGTATACCTCTGGCACAAAACAGAAGGCGATCTCAAAATACCCATAGCATTGTTTTGTGGCATTTTCTGAAATACCTCAGATCTATTGGTGTTGTCATGGTGAAATAAGCCTGTTTTATCAATGTAAAGCTCTCATTCTGATTTATGACTTTGGAACACGTCAACCATCATTTTGACTAATTTCAAAATTGGTTTAATAAGTTCTTCTGTTCTCAAGTGACATGACTTGTGATCATGTCACTCTGTTTTTAAGCTATTAATGCTCTCAATGTCAGTTATTTTATTTTAAGCTTATTTAGAGAAAACAAATCTTTATTGGTATATCACAACATAGACACATGGATGTTTTGTCTATGTCTCAAGGAAGCAGTAGGAATTTCAATCTTGTCTGACTTATGTGGCTTCAGTCTGAACAATGTGGGTAAATTAATTATCATCGCTATAAACAGAGGTTCTATGAAAAGAAAGTTCAAGCAGTGATTACATTGATTTGCTGCAATGAACAGATAGTGCAGTAATACTTCTCTCATAAAACCATTCCTTCTGCCAAGAAAAAGTTACCTTTATAAGAGGGGTGACCTTTCTTGAAGGGTCTATTTAGTAGTATACTATAGGGGTGACCTTTCTTGAAGGGTCTATTTAGTAGTATTTTACTATTTTAGAGACCTTTCTTGAAGGGTCTATTTAGTAGTATTTTACTATTTTAGAGCATCTGAAATCTGCCCCTATAAGAGAGTTGGCCTTTGATGGGAGTGGCATTTTTAGATGGGGAATATGACAAATTTAGGCATCAATGTTTTCATTATTTTTGTTACTCAAATGAAATAGTTTGCAACATATGGTCAGTGTCATCATAAAGACTAATATAGATTTCAACAAGTTTAGCCATCAATATGTAATATTTGTTTCACTTTCTTGACCAGTGGATGTATTAGTATTCTTGACCAGTGGAAGGATTAGTATACTTGACCAGTGGATGGATTAGTATGCAGCTTTGTATATTTTTTTTGTTTTCCCTGCGATTTTTATTTCGTCTCGCTTCTCTACCTGTTTCTAAATCTCATTCAGATAAATTTTATATTTTCCGACAATTTCCAAAAGAAGAAGAAACTTTATTTCTGCTTTTAATGCTGAAAATTTCATGAAAATCGGGTCAGAAATGACTTGACAAGAATTCTTTTTTAATCATGGTTTCATATGAAATACAATGTATGTAGGGAAATATTTTAATGTGGAAAGACTTTTGACCCATGCCTGTATATTGTATTTTATTGGCAAATTGGACATTTCCCGTTGATGTGTGCTGCTAATAGTCTGGATCACTGAACAGACATTGATCCACAAAAATATTAGGTCAGTTCGTAACTCGCATGTGCAAGTTTATTGGTCAATCTGACGTAAAACACATTATGATGTCACAGATAAAAACAATAACGTCAGTTCTGAAGGCCTTGATAGACATTATCACAAATATCACAGCTCGTCTTATGGGACTCGCTGAGATATTAGCAATAATGTCTGTCTCAACCTTCAAAATTGCCATTATTCTATATATACCATTTAATAATCTTATATTTGTATTCAGTGTAAACACTATTTAATAAAAGCATTAACATCCTTCTCTATACAAACAATTATTATTACTTCAGAACTACTAGTCTATATTACATCTTACTGTCAATCATAATTGATAAATAATCATACAGAAGTCACTCTATACCAGATTATAAATACTGATAAATATTGACAATAAATATACAGGTCTGATATATTTGTGTATTCTCTCTTGTTATTGTTTATATTAATTACATGTTAGTTTTATGATGCAAAAAAACAAAAAACGAGATTAGATTAAAAAAATGATAGCTAATTATGTAATCTGGGTATAATTTTACCTTTTAGGGTGACATGTTGCTTTTATAGCTCACCAGGCCAAAGGTCATGTGAGCTTTCGACGTGTGGCATCTGTCATGTTTGTCATCCATCGTAAACTTTTCACATTTTAATTTTCTCATCTGAAACCATGTGGCCGTGATCATATGGTAGTTGGATTTACAACTACCTATGCAATCAGTGCATTGATATTGTGAGTTCGAATTTCAATCAGGGCATGGATCTGATATCCAAGATGGCTGTCATTGCAGAACAGTTTAGCATAGCACCCTATGCAGTGATTTTTTTTTTAACCATTGTGATCGTAATTGTATGGTAGTTGGATTTACAACCACCAGTACGATCAGTGCCTATCACCACTAAAGTTGTGAGTTCAAATCACAAGCATGGCGAGGTGTACTCAATACAATAATATGTGATAAAGTTTGAAAGTGACTTCCAACAGGTCGGTTGTTTTCTCCGGGTCCTCTGGTTTCCTCCACAAATAAAACTGACCACCATGATATAGCTGAAATATTGTTGAAACTGGCATTAAACACCATCAAACATCAACTGAAACCACTGTGCAAAATTAAACAAAATTGGTTGTGATGGTCCTCCATTCAAGATGGCCACCATAACTAAGATTATAAATTCCATTAATTGACCATTACTACTTTATTTTAATTCAAAATAAGCTCAAATTTTAGCTACTGCTGCAAGGCAATGAGTGGTTCAACATATTTACTTGGCTCTCAGTCCTCACGATGAGCAC
Organism: Bathymodiolus septemdierum; assembly: GCA_963383655.1. Classification (NCBI taxonomy): domain Eukaryota; kingdom Metazoa; phylum Mollusca; class Bivalvia; order Mytilida; family Modiolidae; genus Bathymodiolus; species Bathymodiolus septemdierum. Next base: position 126,753,328 of record OY726517.1, read on the forward strand.
CAGTCCTCCGGCCCAAGACCAGTAAAACTTTGTTCAGATTCAAATAGCTTATTTTCGATAATGAAATCTAATTGAACTGGGATTGTCTTTCAGTGGTCGACTTTCAAATTTATGTCTGACAGCCTTGTCTTCCTTCCAAGATGGCAGCTGTTACTAAATATAGAAATTGATTTAATTGATAATAACTGTTTTAATTTTTTGTCAAAACGAGCTCTGCTTGACAATGAGTAGTTTTAGATTTGTGTCCAACAGCATTGCCCTTCATCCAAGATGGTCACTATTACTAAAAAAAAATTTGATTGACATTTGCAGCTTTATTTTTAGTCAAGTGAGCTCAAAAGCAGCTGCATGATAATGAGTAGTTCAACATATATAATTTTTCAAGATTTTTTTGTTCCACAAATTTTTAAACTGACAATGCTTATTTAGATGGAAACATCACCTTAATCTCTTCTTCTCAGAAACTATTGAACCAATTTAAGCCAATTTATGCTAAGATGCTCTTTGGTTAGTCCACTTTCAACCTATCTGTGACAGCTCTCCCCTCATCCAAGATGGCTGCCACTACTAAACTATAAATCTTATTAAATTGCCAAAAAATGTAAATTTTTAGCTCCACAAAAAAATTGATCTATGTACCACATGATCATGACCACAAAGGCCCCTTTATTAGGTATATTTATTGTAATAATTCCACTATTGCTTCTAAGAGAAACATATACACCATCATAGGAATTATAGAAATAACTGTTAATAATGGCTGGAATTAATTGGCAGGTGGTATTTAAGTTTCATATTGATGTGTCCTCTGTTTTAAGTATTATAACTAAGCCTTTATATAAACTTGTATATTACCTTATAAAATCTCCTCAACCTATTGTCCTCTCTGTGATCAATTAATCACAGAACTGAGGTTTATATCATAAGAAATACAATAAATACTTTTGACCTTGTGGAATGTTGTTAAACTCAACTGTCCACTTACAGGTCATAATGCGTTTTCCCTTGGGTTATTGGAAAAACTTGGTGAAGAATTTTGATGATACTTTCCTATTTACAATAGTGGGTGATTAATTAACTAAGTTAAGTGTAAAAACAGTCAAACCTGTATTAAGAGGTCACATTTGGGACAAAGAAAAAAATGTCTTTTTAAGACAGGTGGCCTCCTAAAAGAGGTTTTAATTGATATGGATTTTTCTATGACAGGATAAGAAAAATGTGACCTTTTAATACAGGTGACTGCTTAACAGAGGTGACCACTTGGGCAGGTTTGACTGTATTAGAATCGGTAATATTAAGAAAGCAAGAAAAAAAACCTAATGAAAAAGGTGACCTTTAAATACAGGTAACTGCTTAATAGAGGTGACCTCTTGGGCAGGTTTGACTGTATTAGAATCGGTAAATTAAGAAAGCAAGGAAAAACGTTATCTTACTTGATGCATGCTATGAATATAAAGAAACCTGCTGCATTACATGCACAAGTGGGTAATTTTGTAACTTGAGTTTGGAATAATCAATGTCTTAGAAATGATGCATTGTGACAAAGAACAAGAAATGTAGATTTCATCAGTTGTTAAGTACAATCGTATGTATCTTTGAAACATTACACAAGGCAGCTGATGAAATTACATGTCAATACGAATTTCTCCCAAAATCTATGGTTAAAAAAAAAACAGGCCAAGTGTAAATATTAAAATGTCATTCTGAATGTTTGAAATGTTAATACTGGAAATTTATAAAAGAAAACAAGTTTTGATTAAAATTATGTCAGTTATTATTGATCTATTGATCTTGTACCATGGGTGAAATACATTATTCAGAGGAGGGAGAGTATACAAGTATTTCATCCATGTCAAATTTGAAGAAAAAGGTAGAAAATCTATTTTTATAAAATATAGGAGGAGGTTTTTGACAATTGACACTTTTCCTTTTTGTAACGGGGCCATCGTGGTCGTGATTGTATGATAGTTGGATTTTCTACTACCTATGCAATCAGTGCCTATCACCATTAACATTGTGAGTTTGAATCCCGCTCAGGCCAGGTGTAATTGATGCAACTGTGAACATTATGTGATTTTGTTCACCAAGAAATCTGACTGCCACGATATAGCTGAAATATTGTTGAATGTGGCGTTAAACACCATAACCCTACTCTACCCTACCCTTTCCGTAATATCTACATTCTGACCTATTTTAAGTAGAAATATACAATTAATGTTGATATATGTACTGGTAGCTTGCTTTAATAAGTAATCTTACACAGCTTATGAAAAATTACCTGACTTATTACTAGCCTTTGATATGCTTGAGTCCCATGTGGTCTATTAGAGATTTTAATTTGTTTATATAGAGTTCTAGGTAAAAATTATTAGTTTTGATATGGCTGCAGCTTTTTGATCATGTTATCTAAACATCAAGAATATTAATTTATTATGAATGTTTTTAACAGTAGTTTAGATCAAGATGCTTCTTCTCAGACTGAAAAACCTGTTATAATGATAATATAATAGAACTAAGTCATTAGTCGAAGAAAAACACATGTAGATATCTAATTTAGTGCGCACGATGCACGGCTGATGCATTAAGTTAGTGTAAAGGCAAAATATGATTTTCAAATTATTAATGGATTACCTTTTTTTTTTTTCCCTTGTGATCTGTTTCAGTTTATAATTGAATTACCTCCCTTTTCTATTACATTTGTTCATGCATTAGAAATAATAATTCATGAAAATTTAATTAAAGCATATTTTTTCATTAAAATAATCTTGAACTAAATGACAGTTGTGCTTGAATTTATGTATAGTGGACGTGCTGAGTAGGCTGGTTCAACAGTTTATTGTTGAAAGTGGCGTTAAACACCATAATCCTCTAACAGTTTTAGAGACCCAAGAATCCTTTAGAATGCTATAGAAACTCCAATACCATTTCGGACAAAATAATTTATATTAAGAACCAACCATGTTCATACTGGTAGGGGGATAGGATTTTTTTTCAATATTTCGTCTCCTGTCTGGCTAGTATGGGGATCTGATCCTGAGAGCCTCTGGTATGGGAATTTGCCCCATATCTTCCTTTTAGTAAATAGTCTATCTAAACAAGATCTTTTTTGAGCTTTTGAGCTTTTTTGTTCAGAATACAGATGTTTGGTTTTTTCCGGTTAGATTTACAAAAATATTTGTAGATATTTCATTTTTTTTACAACTAAGTCAGGTGACACTGCTTTAACAAGTGGTCAATAGACATGAAACAATATTTAAATGACAACAGTATCAGTTAATTTTGATTAATACATTTAATTATCATTGTTTTTCAGGATTATACTTGCCCTGTTAGATTAATATAATATTTCATCAATTTCACGTAGAGCTTCATTTATTCTCTAAAATTGATTTTTTTTCTTTTCTTTTCTTTCCTTTTGTCAATTACTTCTTCATTCGTGTAAATATGGAGATGACGAGATTAATTAGCCGATTTTTTTTGTACTCATCAATTTTTGACGAAGAACTGTGATAATTGGCCGTCATATAAATATTTTTATAGAGTATATTGTTGTATATTACTTATTGATTAACCTCAATGACAGATGTTGATTTCAAAATCACTGTCACAAATGAGCGCTGACCATTTTCATGGAAGCCAACTGTATTATGGCATGTCAAACAAGCCTTTCTTTATTGATGAAATGTTAATAAGGCAAACCAAAACTTCACACACAAAAATTACTGGATTTTACATATTTTTAGGATATAAAATAATATTGTAAAGACGAAAAGATATTATTTTATGAATAAATGGGAATTATTTCTTACTGTTAATGAAAGGTAATGTAGATATAATATAAGTTTTAATTAACATTGTTATTGGATATGATTTATTTATTATACTAGTATCACATATAAGAAGCTTACTTTAGACGGTTTTCAGAATCTATATGTTTTGAAGGACATGTTTGTTAAACAAATGGAAAATTTTTATTTATTTATTTATTTATTTTTTAATTTGATTTTTTTTTTTTATATAACTTGAAATTATTGTTATTATACAATCAGAAGATTGAAGTAAAAATATTTACAGACAACTTAGCTTCATGTTTTTACAATGGGATGAATGGCTTATTTACTGTGTATCATCTGTACACGGGAAATAGCTACCATGGAATGGGCGATAATATTTTACATTCATAAACAGATAAGAAATAATAGAATTTTAAGAATTAAAACTGTATATTTTAATAACATGGCATTTATTATAGGTCCGGGAATAGTATTTCGTGACATTTAACGAACACTTTACAAGATCAGTCCTGTAATTGATTAAAAATCGAAACATGTGTTTCACTAGTACTTACGAAACTTGCTCATTCCTGGCATTTAAAGATGATTCTAAGAGTAGCTAATACATTTGTCAATCATAAACTACGGATATATGGTTCAATCAACATAAACAACTAAGTGTGACCGGAAATTGATTTCATTTTTGCATCATTAAAGAGAAATCAGACACTTTTTACGATCAGAAAGTGTACAGGTTTTAGCGAATTTAGCGAATCGTAGTTATAACCCGTACACAAACACATTATTTTCGGCTAACACCCATACACTAACATCGATATTAATGTTGTTATAATTCCAAATCCAATTAACAGTGCATCAAAGGGGATATAATTTCAGATGTTTCGTCACTAAATTTTACTTTTCCAGTTACGTTTTACTCATGGAAAGCGTCTACATCATTTTATTTCGTAAAATTTTGTGAGGGAAAGTTGTTTTCTGAAGTACTAGGTGAGTATTATCACGCATCAAACAATTTTATCGAAGTTCGTTTATTATATGAGCCCAAAAAGTATAAGCGGTATTTATCTGGAATCTGCCATATTAACAGTTTCAACGAAAACGTTGTGCTTTCGCAGTAAAATGACTTCTTATTTACCTTGACAACTTGTAAATCGGTGTGTTACGTTTCAGTAGTAGCTATTTCCCATGTACAGATGATAAACAGTGTTATTAACAATGGTTAATTAGGGTTATGAGTGTTTTAAGGCCACTTTCAAAAACATTTCAGTTATAATCGTTGGGGTCAGTTTTTGACCTGAGTACTCAGAGAAAACCACTGAACTGTAGTCGACACCAACGAACTTTATCATATTAAGTTAATATCTCTGGGTCAGTTTTTTTACTTGAGTAATTAGAGAATACCGCAGTCAACACTATGAACATTATCATTTAAAGTTATATTGTGGCCATCAGTGCTCAGAGAAAAGCCACCAGTCGCTGACAACCTTTATCATTTAAAGTTATATTGTGGCCATCCATGCTCAGAGAAAAGCCACCAGTCGCTGACAACCTTTATCATTTAAAGTTATATTGTGGCCATCCGTGCTCAGAGAAAAGCCACCAGTCGCTGACAACCTTTATCATTTAAAGTTATATTGTGGCCATCAGTGCTCAGAGAAAAGCCACCAGTCGCTGACAACCTTTATCATTTAAAGTTATATTGTGGCCATCCGTGCTCAGAGAAAAGCCACCAGTCGCTGACAACCTTTATCATTTAAAGTTATATTGTGGCCATCCGTGCTCAGAGAAAAGCCACCAGTCGCTGGCAACCTTTATCATTTAAAGTTATATTGTGGCCATCCGTGCTCAGAGAAAAGCCACCAGTTGCTGACAACCTTTATCATTTAAAGTTATATTGTGGCCATCCGTGCTCAGAGAAAAGCCACCAGTTGCTGACAACCTTTATCATTTAAAGTTATATTGTGGCCATCAGTGCTCAGAGAAAAGCCACCAGTCGCTGACAACCTTTATCATTTAAAGTTATATTGTGGCCATCAGTGCTCAGAGAAAAGCCACCAGTCGCTGACAACCTTTATCATTTAAAGTTATATTGTGGCCATCAGTGCTCAGAGAAAAGCCACCAGTCGCTGACAACCTTTATCATTTAAAGTTAAATGATGGAGGTTAGATTTTAATTACTGGTAGAGTACTCATAGAAAACCAGACATGCCGCCAGTCACTGACAAACTTTATCATATAGTTCTATCAGATAAATTTCGCCACAGATTATTGATGGTTTTATATGCCACTTTCAACAATATTTTGTTGGTCTTGGCAGTTAAACCAATGGCCTTCTGTAAGTCAATGACAAATCACAAGCCATGCATAGATAGATGTAAATTAAACTACCATTATATAAGTAAGTAAGTAAATTTTATTTAAAGTCAGCATATAAATACATTTAACAAATAACATGAGCTAAATGAAGCTCTTAAAACCAACTATGACATATATATAAGCAAAACATAAAATTTGTTAAAATAGGCAAGCACTATACAACATAATGATAAATATATGTTAAGCTAATAAAGCACATATAAATCAAACAAGGGCACAGATAAATCAAATAAGAGCATAAATAAGCAAACGAGCACATTAAAGCAAATAAGAATCACCTAAAAAGCAAATATAAGCACGAAATCGCAATATTGCAAACAAAATCACTGATAAAGCATTATGATCATGTTCATAGTGACATATTAAATCAAAATAATTCTTAAGAAAATCATTTATCTAGAAAAGTAATTAAATTAAATTGAAAATTATGTAACTGCGATATTATCTTATATCTGATACAGAGAACATCTTGTAGAAAATCATCTTGATTTCTGTAAATAATGATTTAGATATTATGTATGCTTGGCTTCAAAAGAATCATTTTCTGTAGCTTTCTGTTATGTTACATGAAATTTATTTGATATTAAATGTAATTAATCAACTTTAGTGTACCAAGATCCAATATGGCCACCATGGCCCTGTCCATGGGGCAAGCATACAAAAAATGTATTTCTTTCTTAGAAGATGGAAAAAGGGGGAAGGGTGCACACAGTAGAACGTGAAATAATTTTATGATGAACGAAAAATAAATTTGTCCATGTGCACAAAGCATAATGTATAATAGACGTCAAATATGATGACATGTTGAATAAAAATGGCAAACACATTGCACAATAATGACCATTTTCCACCTTCTTATTACATGTACAGTTGACTCTCATTGTCTCGAACTCGGTTGACTCGAATTTCCGGTTGAGTCAAATTTTTATCGAAGTCCCGAACTTCGTTGTGTATAAATATATATAATATGACTCCTGTTGTGAATTCGGATGAGTCAAAATTTCGGTTGTCTCGAATAAAAGTTTTGGTCCCGAGATGTAGAAAGCCATATTATTTACATTCGTTAAATAAAATTTACCTGTCAAAACATGTGTATGACCTTGGGATTAAAATCGAATCACAGGTGAAACTTCCGGTCATTGACTTTGACATTTTTACCTTAGGCTATTTCACATGTTTATTTCACAATCTGTCAAATTAAATAGTGATAATATTTGAATTGGCTTGGTATTATGACACAGATTAGATGTGTACAATCAAAAATTATCGATTCATAATAAGTGTGCTTGGGTCGGCATACATGAATGATTATGAAAAGTACACAAAGGAAGCGTTTTATCTATTGAATTATTTGTCGGAAATTAATTTTGATTAAAGAAGAATAGTTTTCTTCTACACTTAAAAACACACAATTTATTGTAAATAAACAGTATTGCACAAAGAAAAATACGTCATGATGGGTGAAGTTTAATGACAATGCAGCAGCTGAAAAACATAAACAAAACAGAAAAACATATTCATACACACAAAAAAAGATATCTAGAAGTTATCAGTCGTTCCACAAGATTCAAAGAATTTAACGGAGAGAAAAAAACAGCAACAAAAACATCGAATATGTTTAAAATCGTGCCGAGAATAGGGACATGCGATGCTGGTTTGAGCTCTTCAAAACTTCGCTCGAGTTGTCTCCCTTTCGTCATTAAAAAAACTACACTTCCAGTATTTTCGTAGCTCCTCTTGAGTCGAACTACGGTTGACTCAAATTTTTTCCATGATCCCATCGAATTCGAGATAACGAGAGTCAACTTTGTATGAATAAACATTTTATATAAAAAAAATTAAAAAAAGTAATAGGTATTAATTACAGCTGAAATAGCATCAATACCACTTGCATAATACATTTGTGTTTACATTTTTTTTCTCAAAATAATGTTGGTCTACTGACTGACATTATAAGTTCTAAGCTCCCTAGTGACCGACTGATTATTTAGATGGTCAGTAAATTGTTGAAGGATGAGTGCTTTAGCGCGAACCCTTCAACTATTTACTTACCATCTAAATAATCATAGTCGATCACGGGAGCTTAGAACATTTTTGTATGATGTTGCTGATCTATAACTTGAAACAGTAACTAAGTTTTTTCCATTAACTATGTTTGACGGACTTTCTTGAAAGTTCTATTTTAGGCTAAAGAAGTAATGGTCACTAGACAAAATTAAGCACCGCCCACTGACCTTCTGTAATTTTCCGTCTGCATCGTTTCGTAACTGCACGTTTATCTATCGTCTGCATCGTTGTGTAACGGACTAACATAACACAATGGAGAAAAAGAGGAGATTTGTTTCAACTACCAATGAGGAAATCAAACAAAAGAGACTTAAAATGAATGCACAAAAAACCATTAAACAGTCTATCGTTATTTTTAGGAATGGAATTTTCCACTGGCCAGTAAAGCGTATTAATCTTATTCTCTAGATTTCCATATATGGCTCTGCCTTCTATCGTTATTTTTAGGAATGATTTTATCCAATCATAGGTCGTCAAATAAATGCAACATCCTACAATTCAATTTTAAGAATAAAGAAAACATATGACTTCAATATATGTGTATTTTATGTTATATATTACATTGTGTTGTTTTATCAGCTACTATATGATTGCCTTTTTTTATTTAATCATAATGAGTTATTAGTGTATTAATACTTTATGTCATCATGGTCTTAATCTTATGGTAGTTGCATTTACAACTACCTATGCAATCAGTGCCTATCACCACTAACGATGTGAGTTCGAATCCAGCTCAAGTGATGTGTACACGATACAACATTATGTGATAAACTATGTCAATGACTTGCGGCTGGTCGGTGGTTTTCTCCGGGTACCCCAGTTTGCTCTGCTAATAAAACTGACCTCCACAATATAGCTTCTTGTACGTGTAATGTATACATACACCTATAACAAAATATTACCTTCTTGTTTTTAAAGGAATTATTCAATAAAAATCTTTATGTTCAAATCAAACAACACTAAAGAAATACTTTTAATGAAATTATTTGTCATAAAAGATAATAATTTTGTGTTAAAGTTTACTGTCCATTGTATACAAGAGACCTTTGTAAATACCAATGAATTCTTGTCTTTTCTTTGGTCTAACATAGTGCAAATGTTTACATTTTCTTACTCAAACACGTCTAGGGGATTTTCTCACAGATTATGGGTTAAACACAGAAGAATTAGTAATTTTACCACGCTCCTTTACATTGTAACACTTTTGTGACTGGTAATGTTCCCCTACTTTTGCAGGTTTGTTTACATTTTAAGTAACATGTAAATAAAGATTCTTTGACATTGTACATGTTTAATTTGTGAATTATTTATAATTTTTTCAGTGCTAAAAGGTAAGAAAATATAATTCTTTTTAATTTTACAACTGTTTATTGATTATTGATCAAGAATATTACGGGGTTAGGAATTTTATTGTGGAAAATAGAAACTAGACAGACATGCAAGATTATACTATTTTGAATCTTTAGAAAAAATTAACTACAGTTGAAAATCGATTTTGCCTCTTTCTACAAATTTTCTGTTGGATTTTGAAACTGTTTGGACAGTGTGGTATTCGAAATATTTTTTTTAAAGATAGCAAAAAATACCATAAACAGGTTACATATTAATTTTAACCTATTAATGAAAGTTAACTCTGGCTTGATTTCTCATGTACAATAATAGTCTAGGGCTGCATCAAAATATTTGTCAGAATTAACATTAGAAATACATTTTTTTTGTATTCATAATTGATTTGGATATATAAAGGTAACAAAATGTCCCTCAATGCTAACTCAATCTATCCCGGGTGGCTCAATGAGTTAGGTAGTTGGATTACCTAACAACTCATATTAAGCCTATCACCAATACGGTGTGGGTTCATGCCCGGCTTTGTAAATTACAAAAAAGGGTGCACTCGACTCACAGCTGCAAGTGATAAAAGTTTATCAGTTGTAAAACTGGTCACCATGATATAGCTGAAATATTGCCGAAAGTGGCATTAAACACCAAAAATCAAATTAGCAAAATCAATCTATCTCAGAAGGAGCTGTAAATACCTTACAAATCCAAAACATGACATGATACTTTTTTTTTAAATCAAAGGAAACAAAATCTTTGAAATTTTATTGCATAGATGCTGGTGAAATATGGAGGTTTCCAACTAAAAGAAAAACCAGTATTTCACTCTCTGTGTGACGTCACAGTACTAACACCGTCACAATATAAGATATCATTGATTGAGCATCCAACAATGTAAAACAAGTTTCTTTTCGAATTATCTTATTAGTACAAATAATAGTGTAAAATCTTGTGTAATAAAAATTGTAACTACTCATGCATGACGAGTCTCTAAAATAAATATCTAGTAACCAAACAACTCAGTAGTTCACAAATGTATGTTAATAAAACTATTCTAAACTTATACAGTACCATAGCCACTGGGGTAAAGCTGATGACCGTAACTGCAATTACGGTCATCCCAAGATGGCGGACGTGGAATCAGGTAAGAATCTTTTTTATCGATTAAATTGTTTCTATAATGTATTCTAAATGGCACATGCATTAGTACGATAGTAATCTATGAACTTGTCACAAGGAAATCACAAATTACGACTGAAAACTGAGATTACGGTCATCTTTCAAAACAATTATGATCAGTTACGGTCATCTTAGCGATTTTTTTAAATCGGATTTTCTCTTTCATGTACATTTTTCAGTCGTAATTTGTGATTTCCTTGTGGAAAGTTCATAGATTACTATCGTACTAATGCATGTGTCATTTAAAATACAATATAGAAACAATTTAATCGACAGAAAACATTCTTACCTGATTCCACGTCCGCCATCTTGGGATGACCGTAATTGCAGTTACGGTCATCAGCTTTACCCCAGTGATAGCTATTGTCCTGTCATGAATATTATTACCAATAATTATAGACACAATGGCAGGGTATGTTCATTCCTAATCAAACGGAATCAGGTTACATCACAGTTTTATCTGTTAATTATGGAAATTGACACATATTCTCTAGAATTATTAAGAGCAAACTATTTCTCTTATTCAGAGTGACATAACCTTATGTAATTGACCAATCAATGATTAGCATTTGTGACAATAAAATCTTTTGAGGTGAAGCCAGGCAAATTACTTGTGATTTTACATATACTTCAATGCAAATTAATTATTTTGTATATAATAGACAGAAGTTAAATGTCATGATTAAATTGAGCTCTGGTCCTTGATGACACTAAATCATTTGTCTATTTCAATTTTCTTCAAATTATATGTATATATATATATTTATATACCACAGGTTTATTTTATTTTATAAAATTTTACATTTCCATTGCAATAGAGAGAAATTACTGTTCCACTAAGAGCCTCATTGCAGTTTGTGGACCGGTCGATCATCTCCAAAATATCATATGGACCGAATGGAAACTGAGGTCTATATAACATTTTGGGGGTGACCGAATGTCCATAAAATACCATTTGGCCTGAAACAAGGCATTATCAAAGTGTCATAGGAATAAAGTGGCAATGAAAAATTGAAACAATCCATTATCAAACTATCATAAGTGGCAGTGATGAATTGAAACAGGCTGTTATAAAAATCATTAGAATTGGAGAAATCTTCATTCGATCTCATATATTTTTAGAAGTAAAGATAGGAGATAAAATGCCATATAAGCAGTTAATTGGACAACTAATGGCTGTTGCTAAGCTCATTGTTTAGATAAATGATAGAATTAGACATTAATTGAGCAAAAAAATTCTTTGATGTTCTATTCAACTGTCACTGTAGAATGGAAACTGTTGGAACATGAAAATGGGAACAAATTGGCAATTTGTCACAAACCAAATGTTTTGCATAAAAATCAGTCTGAAAACGCTCCCAGGTCAAAAAAATCTCAGAGACAAAAAGCTTTTGTAATTTAGATATCATCTTAATAGTGTCTGCAATTTCTATTATGTTCTTTGAATAACAAGATGAGTGATAGTTAAAGGTGACAGAAATTGATTACCCAGTCAATATGATGTTATATTAGCCTGGCATGGAGGGTGATATCTTGTTATATTTTCTGCAGCAATTTGTCTTTATATTTGGTATATAAGGTTGTTTGTATTGATTCCTCTTTCTCGACACTTTCATCGTTGACTTGTCACATTACTGACCAACACTAGTATTAAATAAGAAGAATGTCTAATAATTTGTTTTATGGACGAGTTATGTTTAAGTTGTCTGGTGGGTAATAATATTGAGTTAAACAACATGTTTCTTCTATTTTTTTGCTTTTAGCTGTCGTTGGTTAAGTAGGTGAATATATAGGAAAATATCATTATTTATGATTTGTCAGTTTTATACTTTATACTTGATGTACTGTTTATTTGTTGAGTGTTTATATTTGTACTTTTGATGCTCGCCAACATGTAGTTTTCATCAATAAACTATTTGAATTTGAATTTTATACTACATTAGTCTCTGAAACAGTTTTTCATGAACTTGTAGGATAGAAATAAGAGGGGCTATGGTTAGGGTTACGGTGTTTAACACCACTGTCAACAATATTTCAGTTATATCATGGCGGTCAGTTTTATTGGTGGAGGAAACCAGAGTACCCGGAGAAAACCATCAACCTGTTGCAAGTCACTGACAAACTTTATTACATAATGTTGTATCGAGTACACCCTCCTTTTGAGTGGGATTCAAAATTACAACTTTAGTGACAGCCTAAACCAGCTATACATATGGTTGATAAATTTACTTTCTACTTCTAGTATTGCCATGCCTAATATGAAAAATAATTTGTATGCCATTGTTTATTGCTTTATTTAATGATCCTTTCAAAATTCAATCTGAAATTTAATAATAAAAAAAAAATTAGGTATCTTAGGAGTTTGTACCAGAACTTGTTCAATTTTTATAAGTTTGTGGCTGCATAATAATATTTTAGATAGGTTTATTGTTTTGTTTACAGATGCTTATAATAAGTAAACCCAGTTTGGCACATTTTATAGTTCACTTCAAAACCAGACCAATCAATGTTCTCAAGTGTTGATGAACTTGTTTTGACCCTGAAAATATAAAAAATCTTTTAATATTATACACTCAAACCTAGAATATCTGAATAGAGATCTATAGAAAAAAAAATTTCACCAAACTTTGTTATTTTTACTTTACATTGTTCAAAGCAGTGAGTGTTTGTTCCTCTCAGTAACAATATCTCTATTATATTTCATTCTTTAAAGAAAATTCAACGTTCCGATGACGGCATGCAGATGATGTTTGACGAGATCGTTGTACCAAACTTTGTTATTTTTACTTTACATTGTTCAAAGGAGCGACTGTTTGTTTTCTTCTCAGTAACAATTATCTCTATTATATTTCATTCTAAAAAAAAAGATCCAACGTTATGACGGCTGCATGCAGATGATGTTTGACGAGATCGTTGTACCAAACTTTGTTATTTTTACTTTACATTGTTCAAAGCAGTGAGTGTTTGTTCTTTTAAGTAACAATATCAATATATCTATTATTTTTCATTCTTTAAAAAAAAATCCAACGTTCCGACAACAACAACATGCAGATGATGTTTGACAAGATCGTCGTGTCAACCAATTACAGATATATATATAATTGTGTCGGGTTTCATTTAATGACTATTGATTTGTATACTATTCTAATTGTGCAACTTAATAGGGCTAATCATGGGCTAATCAGGGGGGATAATAAGGATGTCAATAACACAATATGCTGTAATAACCACAGTTCGTGTTTAGTTGACATTGATGTTCAGCTGCAGATTATATTTCAAGTATTGTACGATTTATTGATTGGACAAACTGATTTCATCTACCGGTGTATTCTTATGACTTTAATAAAAAAAAAAATTTATATAAATGAATTTGAGTTGATTGGACAAACACTCTCATCTACCTGAGTTTTTAGAATATAATTATTAGTATAATAGGTGTATGTTTATGACTTTTTAATTATTATTTTTTATATAAATAAATTTGAGAGTTTAAATGATATTCTAGATTTCTGTGAATGAGAACTTGATGTTTTTCGTTTGTTTTTTTTCTGTCACCAAATTGTATAGAAAAAATATGCAAACAATAAATTATCTGCCCCTGCACTTTTCAACAAGACATTTTCGTAAAATATGAAGAACAATTACCGATTTTTCATGTAAAAAAATTTATCGTCAGATATTTGTTTTGTGTGAAAACAACTTTGCCGCTTCAGTTTGAGGATTGAATAACTGGTAACATGTACAGTACATAATCACATGAGATAAAGCTTGTTGGTGGCTTATACTAGAAGGTCAATGGTTTTCTCCAACAATAAAGCACTTGCAATCACCAAAAAATGAAATGTTGTTGAAAATATTATTAAGCACAATGAATATGAATGAGATTCCATGGTATGGTTATTATATACCTCTTTGTTCAGTTTCCTTGGACCCATGCTTATTATATGATATTTGACAATTATTGAGGAAGTTTCCTGTCACTTCTAAGGTTTGTGAATTAGACCTCCTGTTTACAGTTTGTTATACATAAATACAGGTTGGCATTTGTTGAAGCAGTTTTCTGTTACCAATAAGGTTATTGAGTTTGGCTCCTTCTAGTTTTCTTAGACATATGTCAGTTGCTGGCAGAAGTTTAGTTGATGGTAACCATTCTGGTTTCTTTAAACTGACTTAAAAAAAATGTAATTGAAATGTTATCGAAATGATGCCAAGACACAGAGCAAACCTAACCAGTGGGTATATGTATGAACTTTTTTCAAGTATTTTAGATGGAAGTATATTTTATTTTTGCAGTATAACAGTAATTTATGCTTATATGCAGCATCATTGAATTTCCCATATTTTAAGAAATATTGACTTTTTTAAACTTGACATGGTTGGTAAGCCATGCTTACCGGGAATTGTGATCTGTTTCTCTTATAAGGAGGAATGGATCACAATTACCTGTTGGTTACTGACAATGACTTGATATCAGTAATGACAGAATAGAAATTTGTTTTGTTTGTTGCAGACTTGCAAACCAATAATGAGTGTCTCCCTCTTTGTGAGGAATATTCCTTCTCTCTAGAGAATGCCACAATATAGCTGAAATATTGCTAAAGTTGGCATTAAATACCAATCAATCAATCAAAGATCTAGAGATGTGGTACATTTATCAATTTCATGCTTTGTGCTATATATACTTACAATGTATGTAAATAATTAAATATTTCCAAAGAAAATTTTGATATTTACATTATACAATGTACCTTATATCTATGTATGCATTGAGACTCAATGTTCTTCTGGTGTTCTAAAGTCTAAATATTGAATTTGTACCTTAGTATTGAAAAGAATTTTTTTGTACTCATTATGATCTATTAGCAATCATTTTTTCCAATAATAACACAGAAATTATAAGACAGATACTAAGCTCCAGTGGAGCATGACCTAAGTTGTATGAAAATCTCTTATAAGATAACTTAATTATATTTTTAGACCTAAATTTATTTATTTCATTACAGAAAATTATTAGAACCGATTGTCACGGGAATATATCATACAAAGTTTCAATGATGTATGACTACTCTTTACCAGTTATTGAATAATCAGTACAATACAATGAAATTAAAATCCTTTCTCAAATATTCACCATATATTACATGTTAAATTTTTAATAGGAATAAAGTGCAAATTAGGATGCCATTTTATTTGTTCAGGGTATTTAAAATGAATTTAAAGAGTTTTGGAGTGACAAAAGCCAGTATTATATAAAATTATTCAGGTTTTTACTTGACTAAGTAAACATTCTTGGATCTTAATACTGTAAAGAGACTAATATTTTACAGTAATTTGTAGGATTAAGAAATAGAATTGTTTTCTTGAGATGCGGAGAATATTGTTGAGGTAGGAAATTAAAAACAGTTAGAAATATGAGGTTTTTTTAATACCTCCCATTGTTTTTTCATACATTTACTGAGTGGGAAGAGTTAGAAACATGAATAAGAGGTTTTTATTACCTCCCAGTTGATAGCATATTTTCACTGAGAGAGGAAGAGGTAGAAACATGGATAAGAGGTTTTTATTACCTCCCAGTTGTTAACATATTTTCACTGAGAGAGGAAGAGGTAGAAACATGGATAAGAGGTTTTTATTACCTCCCAGTTGTTAACATATTTTCACTGAGAGAGGAAGAGGTAGAAACATGGATAAGAGGTTATTATTACCTCCCAGTTGTTAACATATTTTCACTGAGAGAGGAAGAGGTAGAAACATGGATAAGAGGTTTTTATTACCTCCCAGTTGTTAGCATATTTTCACTGAGAGAGGAAGAGTTAGAAACATGGATAAGAGGTTTTTATTACCTCCCAGTTGTTAACATATTTTCACTGAGAGAGGAAGAGGTAGAAACATGGATAAGAGGTTTTTATTACCTCCCAGTTGTTAACATATTTTCACTGAGAGAGGAAGAGTTAGAAACATGGATAAGAGGTTTTTATTACCTCCCAGTTGTTAGCATATTTTCACTGAGAGAGGAAGAGTTAGAAACATGGATAAGAGGTTTTTATTACCTCCCAGTTGTTAGCATATTTTCACTGAGAGAGGAAGAGTTAGAAACATGGATAAGAGGTTCTTATTACCTCCCAGTTGTTAGCATATTTTCACTGAGAGAGGAAGAGGTAGACACATGGATAAGAGGTTTTTATTACCTCCCAGTTGTTAACATATTTTCACTGAGAGAGGAAGAGTTAGAAACATGGATAAGAGGTTTTTATTACCTCCCAGTTGTTAGCATATTTTCATTGAGAGAGGAAGAGTTAGAAACATGGATAAGAGGTTTTTATTACCTCCCAGTTGTTAACATATTTTCACTGAGAGAGGAAGAGGTAGAAACATGGATAAGAGGTTTTTATTACCTCCCAGTTGTTAACATATTTTCACTGAGATAGGAAGAGTTAGAAACATGGATAAGAGGTTTTTATTACCTCCCAGTTGTTAGCATATTTTCACTGAGAGAGGAAGAGTTAGAAACATGGATAAGAGGTTTTTATTACCTCCCAGTTGTTAGCATATTTTCACTGAGAGAGGAAGAGTTAGAAACATGGATAAGAGGTTCTTATTACCTCCCAGTTGTTAGCATATTTTTACTGAGAGAGGAAGAGGTAGACACATGGATAAGAGGTTTTTATTACCTCCCAGTTGTAAGCATATTTTCACTGAGAGAGGAAGAGTTAGAAACATGAATAAGAGGTTTTTATTACCTCCCAGTTGTTAGCATATTTTCACTGAGAGAGGAAGAGTTAGAAACATGGATAAGAGGTTTTTATTACCTCCCAGTTGTTAACATATTTTCACTGAGAGAGGAAGAGGTAGAAACATGGATAAGAGGTTTTTATTACCTCCCAGTTGTTAACATATTTTCACTGAGATAGGAAGAGTTAGAAACATGGATAAGAGGTTTTTATTACCTCCCAGTTGTTAGCATATTTTCACTGAGAGAGGAAGAGTTAGAAACATGGATAAGAGGTTTTTATTACCTCCCAGTTGTTAGCATATTTTCACTGAGAGAGGAAGAGTTAGAAACATGGATAAGAGGTTCTTATTACCTCCCAGTTGTTAGCATATTTTCACTGAGAGAGGAAGAGGTAGACACATGGATAAGAGGTTTTTATTACCTCCCAGTTGTAAGCATATTTTCACTGAGAGAGGAAGAGTTAGAAACATGGATAAGAGGTTTTTATTTTCTGAGGGGAAATAATGTTATAATCAGACTGATGATATTTATATTTAGGAATTGTATTTGAAATCATCAAAAGAGAAAGATTTTTGCACTATATTTTTATATAGGACCAAAGCCCTTATCTCCATCAATATTGTAAAATTTGGTTCCTAACCGCATCAGTATTGTAATGGTTAGGTAGCATGCCTCGAATGCAGTGGATTTGTGGGTTGGAGCCCCAGTCGGGTCAAACCAAAGACTATAAAATTAGTATTAGTTGCTTCTCCACTAAGCTCATAGCATTAAGGAGAAAGATCAAAGACTGGTTGGTTCGAAATCATGATAGTGTGTCCGAGTGGAGAGACATGTCTACACGTAGACTGTTGTTTCAGTGAACTAGCACTGTAAAAATTCAACTAGGCGTGTTGATCTGGTACAAAGTGGATCTCATCATCATGTCATTGAAAATTAACTTGTTCTCACCATGATATAGCTGAAAAATTGCTGAGTTGGCATTAAACAACAATCACTCACTCACTCACGTAAATTTTGTTCCAAAACTCTGGAATTTTGCAATATTTGAACTAATGGTCTCCTTTAAAGGTATTATATGTAAAAGTTGTGCATGATTAAGCAGGATCTCTTATTAATTTTATGGTGGGGAATTTATTTGTGATCTTTTAAAATGAAAGGATGTGGATGTAATTGAAATTTTAAAAAACAAATTGTCAAAAATCTGAATTAAATATCAAAAGTTTAAAGAGCAGTTTTTGTATCGCTGTTCTTTATGAATTCGCAAATGATATGTATGAATGCGAGTTTGAGATGGCCCCTGTAATATCCAAAGGTCTTCATTGATAAGTATGAAAGTGAGTTTGAGATGACCCCTGTAGCATGCAAAGGTCTTCAATGATAAGTATTAAAGTGAGTTTGAGATGACCCCTGTAGCATGTAGATGAGTCGTGGTCTTAACTTATATATATGTATAGGATAAATTCATGATTTAAAACAGTGCTCCCAAAGACTTTTAAATTATTTGGCTTTCTAATCTTGTGATTATGAGCATACATGATGAAGGTTATTCCATAAATGTGTAGTCAGCACTAAAACAGACATCTTCATTTTTATTGAAGGAGCACACTCTCCTGCACAAAACAGTTTTTAATTTTTTTTTTTTTTTTTTAAAGTGAATAAATAAGGAGCACAATTCATAAAAAATATCCTCCAATTTACCCATAATGCATTGGACTCTGTTGTACTTATATATACCGTATCTCAGTCAAATTTATAAGAAATGTCTTGCTCCATTTTACCCATAATGCATTGTACTCTGTTATACTTATAAATACCGTATCTCAGTCAAATTTATAAGAAAAGTCTTGCTCCATTTTACCCATAATCCATTGGACCCTGTTGTACTTATATATACCGTATCTCAGTCAAATTTATAAGAAATGTCTTGCTCCATTTTACCCATAATGCATTGGACCCTGTTGTACTTATATATACCGTATCTCAGTCAAATTTATAAGAAATGTCTTGCTCCATTTTACCCATAATGCATTGTACCCTTTTATACTTATAAATACCGTATCTCAGTCAAATTTATAAGAAATGTCTTGCTCCATTTTACCCATAATCCATTGGACCCTGTTGTACTTATATATACCGTATCTCAGTCAAATTTATAAGAAATGTCTTGCTCCATTTTACCCATAATACATTGGACCCTGTTGTACTTATATATACCGTATCTCAGTCAAATTTATAAGAAATGTCTTGCTCCATTTTACCCATAATGCATTGTACCCTGTTATACTTATAAATACCGTATCTCAGTCAAATTTATAAGAAATGTCTTGCTCCATTTTACCCATAATACATTGGACCCTGTTGTACTTATATATACAGTATCTCAGTCAAATTTATAAAAAAAATCTTGCTCCATTTTACCCATAATGCATTGGACCCTGTTGTACTTATACATTCCGTATCTCAGTCAAATTTAGCTAGAATTAAGACAGTAGGATAAATGATTTAAATGATTTTTTCCTATTTTAGTCAAGCAACCAGCAAAATAGAATTTAAGCAGAAGCAATTTCTTTCCCAGAAGACCTATTAGGAAAAGATTTTAATGAATATCATTTGTAGACAATGATTTAACTAGAATTCTCTATATCAGACAAACGGTGGAATAGCTATACAATTTTATTGCGATTTGTCTAGAAAAGGGGGGGGGGGGTGTATTTAACTCTTAAGACAAGTATCTTTAAGAAATGATTTTTTAAATTGTTTCTATAATTAGATTGATAAAGAAACCATTTTTTTTTTCGAGCTGTAATTTGAGTATTATATCTCCGCTCTGAGATAATTGAAAGAAATTTAAAATATGACATAATATTAATACAGGTTAAAAAATAATTTGATGAATATAGATAGATTTTAAATCCAGTTAGAATTCATTTAAAAAATAATTCAAGGAAGCCATAGTTTGTATGTAGTACTAGTTTTAACATGGGTAACATTATTTTTGTAAAAAATTTATCTGAGCTTTTTTGTTTGTATGTACCACGGTCCTATATAAATACATGAAGTCAGTAAGGAATGATGTTCATAATTTGCCCGGCAACACACATGTGTGAAGTAAAATATACAGGGAATTTTATCATGGAATTGTTTATATAGCCAATGAAGGCTGTTGTACTTATCTGAGTATTTTTGTTTGTATGTAACACGGTCCTGTATAGAGACATGAAATCAGTAAGGAACGATGTCCATAATTTGTCCAGTAATACACATGTGTGAAGTAAAATATATCAGGAATTTTATCATGGAATTGTTTATCTAGCCAATGAAGGATGTTATATTAGATTTAATATGTCCAGACTCATTCTAATTTAGTATAGTAGTTACATGTGCCATTGTCATAACCTTAAATTTCACAAAATATTGTAAGATTTATATCATATTATGTTTTTATTTCAGGAAAGGATGTTACCAAGGGAGACATGTTGGTTGTTATGGATGCTGTACTTGACAACAACCTTTTTTTCTCAGACAGGAGGTCAAGGTAAGGAAAAAGAGCTTTGTTTTCAAATTAAGCAATATGTATCTTAAAAGACAGTATGTAAAAGACAGTATGTAAAAGACAGTATGCAGACCTCTGTATGAAAAGATTGATTGATATTTTTGGTGTTTTAATGCCACTTTCAGTAATATTTCAGCTATACCATGGCGACCAGTTTTAGTGGTGGAAGAAGCCGGAGTACCCGGAGAGAACCACCGACCGTGGGCAAGCAACTGGTAAGCTTTATCACTTGCTGCTGCAAGTCGAGTGCACCCTTTTTTGTAATTTACAAAGCCTGGCACGAACCCATGCCGTATTGGTGATAGGCTTGTATGAGTTGTTAGGTAATCCAACTACCTAACTCATTGAGCCACCCGGGCCCTCTGTGTGAAAAAAATTGCTCCATGTTGATAGGTAGCGGTATACACTATATATTGTAAAGTATTTTCCCCCTTCCTTAATGTTCTCTGAATAAAATATTTTTTTTAAACTAGATAATATAAAACAAAACATGGATTGTGTATTCGTTACAGAGTCTCATTTAAATTATTCCTCATTTAAATTATTCGTTTTTCATATCAGCAAAATGTCATGGTTGTAATCGTACGGTACAAGTAGTTGGATTTACAACTACCTGTGCAATCAGTGCCTATATCACCACTAAAGTTGTGGAATTCGAATCCCACTCATTGTGAGATGTACTCGATACAACATTATGTGAAAAAGTTTGTCAGTGACTTGCGACAGGTTGTGGTTTATTATATTTATTATATAAAGATCATAAATAAAGGCATTAAAAACATTTGGTCATTTAATTGGACCAGAATGAACAGATCTTTTTTTGAATGTCTGAACATGTTCTTTGTAATGAATTTTAAACTTTTTTTTGCTTTTCTTTCAGTGGGTTATCTCCCCATTTCTCCCTATCTACGTACAATGCGTTATCTCCCCTATGCTCCCTGTCTCTATGTACATACTATCTCTCTTGGCCAAACTATAGAAAGAAGTAGTATCTCAAAATGAGTAATAAACTCAGGGAAGATTTTTTTTTCAGTTATTTAAATTACAGCTAATTTTTTTGTGACCTTTTTGAAAGGGGTGTAGATGGTTTCAGATATTATATTTTCTAACCAGAATCATTTCTGTCCAAATTCTTACATGAGAATAGTATCAGAACGGTCAGTGGGTTTATGGTCATATGCCAACAATCTTAACCACTTGGCCATCGATGCCCCCTACTCTAACCTGAGTGAACTGTTTACCTTCAATAAATAAAAGTAGAATTACATCCCTGTGTGTTAATCATTAGTATTAGGTACCTCTGATATTTAATTATATTGATTCAGTTACAATATTGTCTCAGTCAACAACGGGTCATACAGTATAAAAGAACAAACAACTAGAATTCAGTTTGGCAATAGAAATTTAGTACAAGAAAATTATGATCACTTTGGCGTACAAAAATGTGGTGCCATGTAATTTACTAAAGGAAAATATCACCAGAATGTTTTAATGTATATTCACACGAGTGGATATATAAAATATTTATTAGTAAGAAAAGGATATCGTTATGGATGTAGAATAAGATAAGTGACTAACAACAACTTAGCCACAAATTAAAGTAAAGGAACAGCACTTTTATTGCTGTTCTACATTTCACAGTCACTGTAAGGTCTTCAATAATGAGCATAACTCATACCCTAATTTATTAATTATTTAAGGCAGTTCAAGTAAATGAGGATCTGAATTAAATTATAAATACACATTTCATTGAACTTTGAATAATAAAAAAATTCACCCAATCGGGATCAAAGCAAAATATATTATGTCACAATGGATTCCAATAATTTTTTATTTTATTTGCTGTCTTTTATGGTAGAATTTCTCTTTATAAAGTTTAACAAGTAACAGATTCAATGATTATAATAAAAATAATTAACTTTAACTTTATGAGTCACAATGTCTATATTGCTGTATCATGGGAAAGGGAGGTAAATCTCTTTGTGGCATTTTGTAAACTGGCCCTGCAGATATAGCAGAACTTATTTCAATATAAATTTACAGATTTTTATTTCATTAGAAGACTGCCAATATTAAATTTCTTACCAAAAGCATTATAAACTTTAAAATTTTTAAATTAAACATTGATGTCGGTCAAAAGCCCACTAGGGCTTGTGTTGTATTGTTATTTAAATATGCCGACTATAAATAAAACTTATCTTATCTTATCTTATTGACCAGAGGCCATTCTCTGAGGTAAGGTACAAAGACTATAGTCCCCTAGTTCTACTTCTACCAAATACTGACTGTCTTTAACAAGTTGAAGATTATGTCTAGAGTTATGGGCCTTTAATGGATTTTATTGATGCAGAATTAGTTTCAATATACTCAAATTCTGTAAAACATTTTATGGAAATTGATGTTTGCCACATTCTGCTAAAAAATGAAAAATATAATGAAATCAGACTCCAAATTATTTTTTAAATTGTATTTTGTAAAAAAATAGCGTCTTATTTAATGGAAAGTTAAATACTTCAATTTTGTTGAATTGATTTTCTGTAGAAAATTCTGTGAAATGAGTGACATGTCCATATTACAAAAGCAAAAGTCAAGGTCACATTGCAGACAGTATCGCACTTTTAAATGTTATTTTTGTTTTTTGATTTCAAACAAATGAGACACTTAATGTCAAAGGAAATTACACCATGTCACTTATTGAGCAAGATTCCCTGCCTATTTGTTTTCAATTTGTCATTTTTGTCAAGGGTGTGGATATTACCGGTAATAAGTCGTCTGCACTTCCTCAATGTTAAGACATTATTTACTAAGAAGAGTTTTTTTTAACCAATCATTTTACTGCAGAACAGAAATTATAGAATTTTGCTCTAGACAGACTTGTCAAGTCTGGCAATGGAGTTATCTGCCCTTACCTGCCATCTTTGATTGTTACATCTTATTTTTTGTTGCCAGCTGTATTAACTTGAAAGTGTGGTTTAAGGTGAACATAACTTTTTTCGATGATAGGTCTTATTTTAATTCTACCATTAGTAATCTTCATTACACGTCAAGTTATTTTGGGATATTATTCTCCCTCCCCAAATATTTGTGGTAGATTGATTGATTGTTGTTGTTTAACATCAAGTGATCAGTATTTTAGCTATCAGTACCGTATACCCGTATTCGTGACGAGAACATGTTTACACACAATATAGCAATAAAAACGACAAAGATGTCCAGATGTATGATTTATGAACAGAAGTAATGGGTACTGCTTAACTGTAGGCTAGGGGCCATTGTATGCTCATTTTAATGAATTATGCTTCTGTGACTGAAATTTAGAACAGCAATAAATGAGCTGTTCCTTTACTTTAATTTGTATCTTAAGTGTAAATTTGGATAGATAGTCTCTCGTGTTCATTTACATCCATATGCTTTCTTACTAACACATCATGCAGGTAAAGAGAGATGGTGCTAGGATTGCCTGATGTACCAATGTTTTAATTGTCACAAAGAAAATGGGAGTTAAAAATCATGAGTTATTACTGTATAAGACTGAAAACAATTAAGGAATATTTTCAATTTTTTAACAGGTTATGCGATATATAACCTGTTCAAAATATTTCAAATATACCTTATAATTTAATTTTTACAACAAAATTTAATGATTCCTTGATTTTAATTACGATTATTTCATGGAACTATTTGAATTTGTCTGTGGTGACGTCACAATACCAACCCAAGTTATCATGCTTAACCAATGTTGCTGCAGGCATATCAGCCAATCAGATTACAGTATTCACATCAAATTAAATTATTTTATTTTAAGATTGACCAAGATTTTATAGGAGGTCAAGGAAACATTTATATTGTTTCTATCATATAATATTGTATTAACCTTGGCTAAAAGTCTGTACCATATGTTTAAAAAAAAATTCTTAGAAGTCTCTCCCCCATTAAATAAGACAACAGCTTGAGAAAGTCATATATCATCAAGAAGGTATAAACAATCTATTGATTTTATTCAATTGAATGGTCTTCTCTTGAAATTTTAGCTTTTTCATCAATTCACAATCCAATTTACACTTTCAAATGTACAACCAAATTTTCAAATTGATGCTTCCCGGATTTGAAACATATTTGTTACGAAGTAGATTATCGAAGAAAATTAGCACCTTTCCCTGCACTGCAATATCTCGATGTTTCTCTAACGGCAGTTAATTCATCACTGATTCCATTATAATGTCACATGTGCGGCAAAGGTTGTAGCGAAAAGGAAATAATCCCATTCTTTTCATCTAAACGTTGCCAAGATTAAGATGAATAGGAATTTCCCCTGAGTGTATCTTATTTGTCAAGAATATATAACATTAGTCAGAAATATATCTGTCATTAAATACATTTTATAAAATAGGTATGGTTGTATAGTTTGTATAACGCTATTTTGTGAATAATCTATAACAATCAATTAGATCGTAGAGTGTAAAACTAATAAACATTATTGTATAAAATAGATCTACGTCTGAAAAATCTGCTCTACAAAAAGATAGACAATAACAAAAAATAAACAAGTATACTGGAAGACATTAAAGATCATTTCATGATGCTGTCTTTTCATTTAAAGACATGAAAAGCCATCTCATGATGCTGTCTTCTTACTTGAAGACATGAAAAGCCATCTCATGATTCTGTCTTCTCACTTGAAGACATGAAAAACCATCTCATGATGCTGTCTTCTTATTTGAAGACATGAAAAACCATCTCATGATTCTGTCTTCTTATTTGAAGACATGAAAAGCCATCTCATGATGCTGTCTTCTTACTTGAAGACATGAAAAGCCATCTCATGATTCTGTCTTCTTACTTGAAGACATGAAAAGCCATCTCATGATTCTGTCTTCTTACTTGAAGACATGAAAAGCCATCTCATGATTCTGTCTTCTTATTTGAAGACATGAAAAGCCATCTCATGATTCTGTCTTCTTACTTGAAGACATGAAAAACCATCTCATGATTCTGTCTTCTTACTTGAAGACATGAAAAGCCATCTCATGATTCTGTCTTCTCACTTAAAGACATGAAAAGCCATCTCATGATTCTGTCTTCTTACTTGAAGACATGAAAAGCCATCTCATGATTCTGTCTTCTTACTTGAAGACATGAAAAGCCATCTCATGATTCTGTCTTCTTACTTGAAGACATCCCATGATTCTGTCTTCTCACTTAAAGACATGAAAAGCCATCTCATGATTCTGTCTTCTTACTTGAAGACATGAAAAGCCATCTCATGATGCTGTCTTCTTACTTGAAGACATGAAAAGCCATCTCATGATGCTGTCTTCTTACTTGAAGACATGAAAAACCATCTCATGATTCTGTCTTCTTACTTGAAGACATGAAAAGCCATCTCATGATTCTGTCTTCTCACTTAAAGCCATCTCATGATTCTGTCTTCTTATTTGAAGACATGAAAAGCCATCACATGATTCTGTCTTCTCACTTAAAGCCATCTCATGATTCTGTCTTCTTATTTGAAGACATGAAAAGCCATCTCATGATTCTGTCTTCTCACTTAAAGCCATCTCATGATTCTGTCTTCTTACTTGAAGACATGAAAAGCCATCACATGATTCTGTCTTCTTATTTGAAGACATGAAAAACCATCTCATGATTCTGTCTTCTTATTTGAAGACATGAAAAGCCATCTCATGATTCTGTCTTCTTACTTGAAGACATGAAAAGCCATCTCATGATTCTGTCTTCTCACTTAAAACCATCTCATGATTCTGTCTTCTTACTTGAAGACATGAAAAACCATCTCATGATTCTGTCTTCTTACTTGAAGACATGAAAAGCCATCTCATGATTCTGTCTTCTCACTTAAAACCATCTCATGATTCTGTCTTCTTATTTGAAGACATGAAAAGCCATCTCATGATTCTGTCTTCTTACTTGAAGACATGAAAAGCCATCACATGATTCTGTCTTCTTATTTGAAGACATGAAAAGCCATCTCATGATTCTGTCTTCTCACTTAAAGCCATCTCATGATTCTGTCTTCTTACTTAAAGCCATCTCATGATTCCGTCTTCTCACCTAAAGCCATCTCATGATTCTGTCTTCTCACTTAAAGCCATCTCATGATGCTGTCTTCTTACTTGAAGACATGAAAAACCATCTCATGATTCTGTCTTCTTACTTGAAGACATGAAAAGCCATCTCATGATTCTGTCTTCTCACTTAAAGCCATCTCATGATTCTGTCTTCTTATTTGAAGACATGAAAAGCCATCTCATGATTCTGTCTTCTTACTTGAAGACATGAAAAGCCATCACATGATTCTGTCTTCTTATTTGAAGACATGAAAAGCCATCTCATGATTCTGTCTTCTTATTTGAAGACATGAAAAGCCATCTCATGATTCTGTCTTCTTATTTGAAGACATGAAAAGCCATCTCATGATTCTGTCTTCTTACTTGAAGACATGAAAAGCCATCTCATGATGCTGTCTTCTTACTTGAAGACATGAAAAGCCATCTCATGATTCTGTCTTCTTACTTGAAGACATGAAAAGCCATCTCATGATGCTGTCTTCTTACTTGAAGACATGAAAAACCATCTCATGGTTCTGTCTTCTTACTTGAAGACATGAAAAGCCATCTCATGATTCTGTCTTCTTACTTGAAGACATGAAAAGCCATCTCATGATGCTGTCTTCTTACTTAAAGACATCTCATGATTCTGTCTTCTCACTTGAAGACATGAAAAACCATCTCATGATGCTGTCTTCTTACTTGAAGACATGAAAAGCCATCTCATGATTCTGTCTTCTTACTTGAAGACATCTCATGATTCTGTCTTCTCACTTGAAGCCATCTCATGATGCTGTCTTCTTACTTGAAGACATGAAAAGCCATCTCATGATTCTGTCTTCTTACTTGAAGACATGAAAAGCCATCTCATGATTCTGTCTTCTTACTTGAAGACATGAACAGCCATCTCATGATGCTGTCTTCTTATTTGAAGACATGAAAAACCATCTCATGATTCTTTCTTCTTATTTGAAGACATGAAAAGCCATCTCATGATGCTGTCTTCTTACTTGAAGACATGAAAAGCCATCTCATGATTCTGTCTTCTTACTTGAAGACATGAAAAGCCATCTCATGATTCTGTCTTCTTACTTGAAGACATGAAAAGCCATCTCATGATTCTGTCTTCTTATTTGAAGACATGAAAAGCCATCTCATGATTCTGTCTTCTTACTTGAAGACATGAAAAGCCATCTCATGATTCTGTCTTCTAACTTGAAGACATGAAAAGCCATCTCATGATTCTGTCTTCTCACTTAAAGACATGAAAAGCCATCTCATGATTCTGTCTTCTTACTTGAAGACATGAAAAGCCATCTCATGATGCTGTCTTCTTACTTGAAGACATGAAAAGCCATCTCATGATGCTGTCTTCTTACTTGAAGACATGAAAAGCCATCTCATGATTCTGTCTTCTTACTTGAAAACATGAAAAGCCATCTCATGATTCTGTCTTCTTACTTGAAAGCATGAAAAGCCATCTCATGATTCTGTCTTCTTACTTGAAGACATGAAAAGCCATCACATGATTCTGTCTTCTTATTTGAAGACATGAAAAACCATCTCATGATTCTGTCTTCTTATTTGAAGACATGAAAAGCCATCTCATGATTCTGACTTCTTACTTGAAGACATGAAAAGCCATCTCATGATTCTGTCTTCTCACTTAAAACCATCTCATGATTCTGTCTTCTTACTTGAAGACATGAAAAACCATCTCATGATTCTGTCTTCTTATTTGAAGACATGAAAAGTCATCTCATGATTCTGTCTTCTCACTTAAAACCATCTCATGATTCTGTCTTCTTATTTGAAGACATGAAAAGCCATCTCATGATTCTGTCTTCTTACTTGAAGACATGAAAAGCCATCACATGATTCTGTCTTCTTATTTGAAGACATGAAAAGCCATCTCATGATTCTGTCTTCTCACTTAAAGCCATCTCATGATTCTGTCTTCTTACTTAAAGCCATCTCATGATTCCGTCTTCTCACTTAAAGCCATCTCATGATTCTGTCTTCTCACTTAAAGCCATCTCATGATGCTGTCTTCTTACTTGAAGACATGAAAAACCATCTCATGATTCTGTCTTCTTACTTGAAGACATGAAAAGCCATCTCATGATTCTGTCTTCTCACTTAAAGCCATCTCATGATTCTGTCTTCTTATTTGAAGACATGAAAAGCCATCTCATGATTCTGTCTTCTTACTTGAAGACATGAAAAGCCATCACATGATTCTGTCTTCTTATTTGAAGACATGAAAAGCCATCTCATGATTCTGTCTTCTCACTTAAAGCCATCTCATGATTCTGTCTTCTTATTTGAAGACATGAAAAGCCATCTCATGATTCTGTCTTCTTATTTGAAGACATGAAAAGCCATCTCATGATTCTGTCTTCTTACTTGAAGACATGAAAAGCCATCTCATGATGCTGTCTTCTTACTTGAAGACATGAAAAGCCATCTCATGATTCTGTCTTCTTACTTGAAGACATGAAAAGCCATCTCATGATGCTGTCTTCTTACTTGAAGACATGAAAAACCATCTCATGGTTCTGTCTTCTTACTTGAAGACATGAAAAGCCATCTCATGATTCTGTCTTCTTACTTGAAGACATGAAAAGCCATCTCATGATGCTGTCTTCTTACTTAAAGACATCTCATGATTCTGTCTTCTCACTTGAAGACATGAAAAACCATCTCATGATGCTGTCTTCTTACTTGAAGACATGAAAAGCCATCTCATGATTCTGTCTTCTTACTTGAAGACATCTCATGATTCTGTCTTCTCACTTGAAGCCATCTCATGATGCTGTCTTCTTACTTGAAGACATGAAAAGCCATCTCATGATTCTGTCTTCTTACTTGAAGACATGAAAAGCCATCTCATGATTCTGTCTTCTTACTTGAAGACATGAACAGCCATCTCATGATGCTGTCTTCTTATTTGAAGACATGAAAAACCATCTCATGATTCTTTCTTCTTATTTGAAGACATGAAAAGCCATCTCATGATGCTGTCTTCTTACTTGAAGACATGAAAAGCCATCTCATGATTCTGTCTTCTTACTTGAAGACATGAAAAGCCATCTCATGATTCTGTCTTCTTACTTGAAGACATGAAAAGCCATCTCATGATTCTGTCTTCTTATTTGAAGACATGAAAAGCCATCTCATGATTCTGTCTTCTTACTTGAAGACATGAAAAGCCATCTCATGATTCTGTCTTCTAACTTGAAGACATGAAAAGCCATCTCATGATTCTGTCTTCTCACTTAAAGACATGAAAAGCCATCTCATGATTCTGTCTTCTTACTTGAAGACATGAAAAGCCATCTCATGATGCTGTCTTCTTACTTGAAGACATGAAAAGCCATCTCATGATTCTGTCTTCTTACTTGAAGACATCCCATGATTCTGTCTTCTCACTTAAAGACATGAAAAGCCATCTCATGATTCTGTCTTCTTATTTGAAGACATGAAAAGCCATCTCATGATGCTGTCTTCTTACTTGAAGACATGAAAAGCCATCTCATGATGCTGTCTTCTTACTTGAAGACATGAAAAACCATCTCATGATTCTGTCTTCTTACTTGAAGACATGAAAAGCCATCTCATGATTCTGTCTTCCCACTTAAAGCCATCTCATGATTCTGTCTTCTTATTTGAAGACATGAAAAGCCATCACATGATTCTGTCTTCTCACTTAAAGCCATCTCATGATTCTGTCTTCTTATTTGAAGACATGAAAAGCCATCTCATGATTCTGTCTTCTCACTTAAAGCCATCTCATGATTCTGTCTTCTTACTTGAAGACATGAAAAGCCATCACATGATTCTGTCTTCTTATTTGAAGACATGAAAAACCATCTCATGATTCTGTCTTCTTATTTGAAGACATGAAAAGCCATCTCATGATTCTGACTTCTTACTTGAAGACATGAAAAGCCATCTCATGATTCTGTCTTCTCACTTAAAACCATCTCATGAATCTGTCTTCTTACTTGAAGACATGAAAAACCATCTCATGATTCTGTCTTCTTATTTGAAGACATGAAAAGTCATCTCATGATTCTGTCTTCTCACTTAAAACCATCTCATGATTCTGTCTTCTTATTTGAAGACATGAAAAGCCATCTCATGATTCTGTCTTCTTACTTGAAGACATGAAAAGCCATCACATGATTCTGTCTTCTTATTTGAAGACATGAAAAGCCATCTCATGATTCTGTCTTCTCACTTAAAGCCATCTCATGATTCTGTCTTCTTACTTAAAGCCATCTCATGATTCCGTCTTCTCACTTAAAGCCATCTCATGATTCTGTCTTCTCACTTAAAGCCATCTCATGATGCTGTCTTCTTACTTGAAGACATGAAAAACCATCTCATGATTCTGTCTTCTTACTTGAAGACATGAAAAGCCATCTCATGATTCTGTCTTCTCACTTAAAGCCATCTCATGATTCTGTCTTCTTATTTGAAGACATGAAAAGCCATCTCATGATTCTGTCTTCTTACTTGAAGACATGAAAAGCCATCACATGATTCTGTCTTCTTATTTGAAGACATGAAAAGCCATCTCATGATTCTGTCTTCTCACTTAAAGCCATCTCATGATTCTGTCTTCTTATTTGAAGACATGAAAAGCCATCTCATGATTCTGTCTTCTTATTTGAAGACATGAAAAGCCATCTCATGATTCTGTCTTCTTACTTGAAGACATGAAAAGCCATCTCATGATGCTGTCTTCTTACTTGAAGACATGAAAAGCCATCTCATGATTCTGTCTTCTTACTTGAAGACATGAAAAGCCATCTCATGATGCTGTCTTCTTACTTGAAGACATGAAAAACCATCTCATGGTTCTGTCTTCTTACTTGAAGACATGAAAAGCCATCTCATGATTCTGTCTTCTTACTTGAAGACATGAAAAGCCATCTCATGATGCTGTCTTCTTACTTAAAGACATCTCATGATTCTGTCTTCTCACTTGAAGACATGAAAAACCATCTCATGATGCTGTCTTCTTACTTGAAGACATGAAAAGCCATCTCATGATTCTGTCTTCTTACTTGAAGACATCTCATGATTCTGTCTTCTCACTTGAAGCCATCTCATGATGCTGTCTTCTTACTTGAAGACATGAAAAGCCATCTCATGATTCTGTCTTCTTACTTGAAGACATGAAAAGCCATCTCATGATTCTGTCTTCTTACTTGAAGACATGAACAGCCATCTCATGATGCTGTCTTCTTATTTGAAGACATGAAAAACCATCTCATGATTCTTTCATCTTATTTGAAGACATGAAAAGCCATCTCATGATGCTGTCTTCTTACTTGAAGACATGAAAAGCCATCTCATGATTCTGTCTTCTTACTTGAAGACATGAAAAGCCATCTCATGATTCTGTCTTCTTACTTGAAGACATGAAAAGCCATCTCATGATTCTGTCTTCTTATTTGAAGACATGAAAAGCCATCTCATGATTCTGTCTTCTTACTTGAAGACATGAAAAGCCATCTCATGATTCTGTCTTCTAACTTGAAGACATGAAAAGCCATCTCATGATTCTGTCTTCTCACTTAAAGACATGAAAAGCCATCTCATGATTCTGTCTTCTTACTTGAAGACATGAAAAGCCATCTCATGATGCTGTCTTCTTACTTGAAGACATGAAAAGCCATCTCATGATTCTGTCTTCTTACTTGAAGACATCCCATGATTCTGTCTTCTCACTTAAAGACATGAAAAGCCATCTCATGATTCTGTCTTCTTATTTGAAGACATGAAAAGCCATCTCATGATGCTGTCTTCTTACTTGAAGACATGAAAAGCCATCTCATGATGCTGTCTTCTTACTTGAAGACATGAAAAACCATCTCATGATTCTGTCTTCTTACTTGAAGACATGAAAAGCCATCTCATGATTCTGTCTTCCCACTTAAAGCCATCTCATGATTCTGTCTTCTTATTTGAAGACATGAAAAGCCATCACATGATTCTGTCTTCTCACTTAAAGCCATCTCATGATTCTGTCTTCTTATTTGAAGACATGAAAAGCCATCTCATGATTCTGTCTTCTCACTTAAAGCCATCTCATGATTCTGTCTTCTTACTTGAAGACATGAAAAGCCATCACATGATTCTGTCTTCTTATTTGAAGACATGAAAAACCATCTCATGATTCTGTCTTCTTATTTGAAGACATGAAAAGCCATCTCATGATTCTGACTTCTTACTTGAAGACATGAAAAGCCATCTCATGATTCTGTCTTCTCACTTAAAACCATCTCATGATTCTGTCTTCTTACTTGAAGACATGAAAAACCATCTCATGATTCTGTCTTCTTATTTGAAGACATGAAAAGTCATCTCATGATTCTGTCTTCTCACTTAAAACCATCTCATGATTCTGTCTTCTTATTTGAAGACATGAAAAGCCATCTCATGATTCTGTCTTCTTACTTGAAGACATGAAAAGCCATCACATGATTCTGTCTTCTTATTTGAAGACATGAAAAGCCATCTCATGATTCTGTCTTCTCACTTAAAGCCATCTCATGATTCTGTCTTCTTACTTAAAGCCATCTCATGATTCCGTCTTCTCACTTAAAGCCATCTCATGATTCTGTCTTCTCACTTAAAGCCATCTCATGATGCTGTCTTCTTACTTGAAGACATGAAAAACCATCTCATGATTCTGTCTTCTTACTTGAAGACATGAAAAGCCATCTCATGATTCTGTCTTCTCACTTAAAGCCATCTCATGATTCTGTCTTCTTATTTGAAGACATGAAAAGCCATCTCATGATTCTGTCTTCTTACTTGAAGACATGAAAAGCCATCACATGATTCTGTCTTCTTATTTGAAGACATGAAAAGCCATCTCATGATTCTGTCTTCTCACTTAAAGCCATCTCATGATTCTGTCTTCTTATTTGAAGACATGAAAAGCCATCTCATGATTCTGTCTTCTTATTTGAAGACATGAAAAGCCATCTCATGATTCTGTCTTCTTACTTGAAGACATGAAAAACCATCTCATGATGCTGTCTTCTTACTTGAAGACATGAAAAGCCATCTCATGATTCTGTCTTCTTACTTGAAGACATGAAAAGCCATCTCATGATGCTGTCTTCTTACTTGAAGACATGAAAAACCATCTCATGGTTCTGTCTTCTTACTTGAAGACATGAAAAGCCATCTCATGATTCTGTCTTCTTACTTGAAGACATGAAAAGCCATCTCATGATGCTGTCTTCTTACTTAAAGACATCTCATGATTCTGTCTTCTCACTTGAAGACATGAAAAACCATCTCATGATGCTGTCTTCTTACTTGAAGACATGAAAAGCCATCTCATGATTCTGTCTTCTTACTTGAAGACATCTCATGATTCTGTCTTCTCACTTGAAGCCATCTCATGATGCTGTCTTCTTACTTGAAGACATGAACAGCCATCTCATGATGCTGTCTTCTTATTTGAAGACATGAAAAACCATCTCATGATTCGTTCTTCTTATTTGAAGACATGAAAAGCCATCTCATGATGCTGTCTTCTTACTTGAAGACATGAAAAGCCATCTCATGATTCTGTCTTCTTACTTGAAGACATGAAAAGCCATCTCATGATTCTGTCTTCTTACTTGAAGACATGAAAAGCCATCTCATGATTCTGTCTTCTTATTTGAAGACATGAAAAGCCATCTCATGATTCTGTCTTCTTACTTGAAGACATGAAAAGCCATCTCATGATTCTGTCTTCTAACTTGAAGACATGAAAAGCCATCTCATGATTCTGTCTTCTCACTTAAAGACATGAAAAGCCATCTCATGATTCTGTCTTCTTACTTGAAGACATGAAAAGCCATCTCATGATGCTGTCTTCTTACTTGAAGACATGAAAAGCCATCTCATGATTCTGTCTTCTTACTTGAAGACATCCCATGATTCTGTCTTCTCACTTAAAGACATGACAAGCCATCTCATGATTCTGTCTTCTTATTTGAAGACATGAAAAGCCATCTCATGATGCTGTCTTCTTACTTGAAGACATGAAAAGCCATCTCATGATGCTGTCTTCTTACTTGAAGACATGAAAAACCATCTCATGATTCTGTCTTCTTACTTGAAGACATGAAAAGCCATCTCATGATTCTGTCTTCCCACTTAAAGCCATCTCATGATTCTGTCTTCTTATTTGAAGACATGAAAAGCCATCACATGATTCTGTCTTCTCACTTAAAGCCATCTCATGATTCTGTCTTCTTATTTGAAGACATGAAAAGCCATCTCATGATTCTGTCTTCTCACTTAAAGCCAACTCATGATTCTGTCTTCTTACTTGAAGACATGAAAAGCCATCACATGATTCTGTCTTCTTATTTGAAGACATGAAAAACCATCTCATGATTCTGTCTTCTTATTTGAAGACATGAAAAGCCATCTCATGATTCTGACTTCTTACTTGAAGACATGAAAAGCCATCTCATGATTCTGTCTTCTCACTTAAAACCATCTCATGATTCTGTCTTCTTACTTGAAGACATGAAAAACCATCTCATGATTCTGTCTTCTTATTTGAAGACATGAAAAGTCATCTCATGATTCTGTCTTCTCACTTAAAACCATCTCATGATTCTGTCTTCTTATTTGAAGACATGAAAAGCCATCTCATGATTCTGTCTTCTTACTTGAAGACATGAAAAGCCATCACATGATTCTGTCTTCTTATTTGAAGACATGAAAAGCCATCTCATGATTCTGTCTTCTCACTTAAAGCCATCTCATGATTCTGTCTTCTTACTTAAAGCCATCTCATGATTCCGTCTTCTCACTTAAAGCCATCTCATGATTCTGTCTTCTCACTTAAAGCCATCTCATGATGCTGTCTTCTTACTTGAAGACATGAAAAACCATCTCATGATTCTGTCTTCTTACTTGAAGACATGAAAAGCCATCTCATGATTCTGTCTTCTCACTTAAAGCCATCTCATGATTCTGTCTTCTTATTTGAAGACATGAAAAGCCATCTCATGATTCTGTCTTCTTACTTGAAGACATGAAAAGCCATCACATGATTCTGTCTTCTTATTTGAAGACATGAAAAGCCATCTCATGATTCTGTCTTCTCACTTAAAGCCATCTCATGATTCTGTCTTCTTATTTGAAGACATGAAAAGCCATCTCATGATTCTGTCTTCTTATTTGAAGACATGAAAAGCCATCTCATGATTCTGTCTTCTTACTTGAAGACATGAAAAGCCATCTCATGATGCTGTCTTCTTACTTGAAGACATGAAAAGCCATCTCATGATTCTGTCTTCTTACTTGAAGACATGAAAAGCCATCTCATGATGCTGTCTTCTTACTTGAAGACATGAAAAACCATCTCATGGTTCTGTCTTCTTACTTGAAGACATGAAAAGCCATCTCATGATTCTGTCTTCTTACTTGAAGACATGAAAAGCCATCTCATGATGCTGTCTTCTTACTTAAAGACATCTCATGATTCTGTCTTCTCACTTGAAGACATGAAAAACCATCTCATGATGCTGTCTTCTTACTTGAAGACATGAAAAGCCATCTCATGATTCTGTCTTCTTACTTGAAGACATCTCATGATTCTGTCTTCTCACTTAAAGCCATCTCATGATGCTGTCTTCTTACTTGAAGACATGAAAAGCCATCTCATGATTCTGTCTTCTTACTTGAAGACATGAAAAGCCATCTCATGATTCTGTCTTCTTACTTGAAGACATGAAAAGCCATCTCATGATTCTGTCTTCTCACTTGAAGACATGAAAAGCCATCTCATGATTCTGTCTTCTTACTTGAAGACATGAAAAGCCATCTCATGATGCTGTCTTCTTACTTGAAGACATGAAAAGCCATCTCATGATTCTGTCTTCTCACTTGAAGACATGAAAAGCCATCTCATGATTCTGTCTTCTTACTTGAAGACATGAAAAGCCATCTCATGATTCTGTCTTCTTACTTGAAGACATGAAAAGCCATCTCATGATGCTGTCTTCTTACTTGAAGACATCCCATGATTCTGTCTTCTTACATAAAGCCATCTCATGATGCTGTCTTCTTACTTGAAGACATGAAAAGCCATCTCATGATTCTGTCTTCTTACTTGAAGACATCTCATGATTCTGTCTTCTCACTTAAAGCCATCTCATGATGCTGTCTTCTTACTTGAAGACATGAAAAGCCATCTCATGATTCTGTCTTCTTACTTAAAGCCATCTCATGATGCTGTCTTCTTACTTGAAGACATGAAAAACCATCTCATGATTCTGTCTTCTTACTTGAAGACATCTCATGATTCTGTCTTCTCACTTAAAGCCATCTCATGATGCTGTCTTCTTACTTGAAGACATGAAAAGCCATCTCATGATTCTGTCTTCTTACTTGAAGACATGAAAAGCCATCTCATGATTCTGTCTTCTTACTTGAAGACATGAAAAGCCATCTCATGATTCTGTCTTCTTACTTGAAGACATGAAAAGCCATCTCATGATTCTGTCTTCTTACTTGAAGACATGAAAAGCCATCTCATGATTCTGTCTTCTCACTTGAAGACATGAAAAGCCATCACATGATTCTGTCTTCTTATTTGAAGACATGAAAAGCCATCTCATGATTCTGTCTTCTCACTTAAAGCCATCTCATGATTCTGTCTTCTTACTTAAAGCCATCTCATGATTCTGTCTTCTCACTTAAAGCCATCTCATGATTCTGTCTTCTCACTTGAAGACATGAAAAACCATCTCATGATTCTGTCTTCTTACTTGAAGACATGAAAAGCCATCTCATGATTCTGTCTTCTCACTTGAAGACATGAAAAGCCATCACATGATTCTGTCTTCTTATTTGAAGACATGAAAAGCCATCTCATGATTCTGTCTTCTCACTTAAAGCCATCTCATGATTCTGTCTTCTTACTTAAAGCCATCTCATGATTCTGTCTTCTCACTTAAAGCCATCTCATGATTCTGTCTTCTCACTTGAAGACATGAAAAACCATCTCATGATTCTGTCTTCTTACTTGAAGACATGAAAAGCCATCTCATGATTCTGTCTTCTCACTTAAAGCCATCTCATGATTCTGTCTTCTTATTTGAAGACATGAAAAGCCATCTCATGATTCTGTCTTCTTACTTGAAGACATGAAAAGCCATCACATGATTCTGTCTTCTTATTTGAAGACATGAAAAGACATCTCATGATTCTGTCTTCTCACTTAAAGCCATCTCATGATTCTGTCTTCTTATTTGAAGACATGAAAAGCCATCTCATGATTCTGTCTTCTTATTTGAAGACATGAAAAGCCATCTCATGATTCTGTCTTCTTACTTGAAGACATGAAAAGCCATCTCATGATGCTGTCTTCTTACTTGAAGACATGAAAAGCCATCTCATGATTCTGTCTTCTTACTTGAAGACATGAAAAGCCATCTCATGATGCTGTCTTCTTACTTGAAGACATGAAAAACCATCTCATGGTTCTGTCTTCTTACTTGAAGACATGAAAAGCCATCTCATGATTCTGTCTTCTTACTTGAAGACATTAAAAGCCATCTCATGATGCTGTCTTCTTACTTAAAGACATCTCATGATTCTGTCTTCTCACTTGAAGACATGAAAAACCATCTCATGATGCTGTCTTCTTACTTGAAGACATGAAAAGCCATCTCATGATTCTGTCTTCTTACTTGAAGACATCTCATGATTCTGTCTTCTCACTTAAAGCCATCTCATGATGCTGTCTTCTTACTTGAAGACATGAAAAGCCATCTCATGATTCTGTCTTCTTACTTGAAGACATGAAAAGCCATCTCATGATTCTGTCTTCTTACTTGAAGACATGAAAAGCCATCTCATGATTCTGTCTTCTCACTTGAAGACATGAAAAGCCATCTCATGATTCTGTCTTCTTACTTGAAGACATGAAAAGCCATCTCATGATGCTGTCTTCTTACTTGAAGACATGAAAAGCCATCTCATGATTCTGTCTTCTCACTTGAAGACATGAAAAGCCATCTCATGATTCTGTCTTCTTACTTGAAGACATGAAAAGCCATCTCATGATTTTGTCTTCTTACTTGAAGACATGAAAAGCCATCTCATGATGCTGTCTTCTTACTTGAAGACATCCCATGATTCTGTCTTCTTACTTAAAGCCATCTCATGATGCTGTCTTCTTACTTGAAGACATGAAAAGCCATCTCATGATTCTGTCTTCTTACTTGAAGACATCTCATGATTCTGTCTTCTCAACTTAAAGCCATCTCATGATGCTGTCTTCTTACTTGAAGACATGAAAAGCCATCTCATGATTCTGTCTTCTTACTTAAAGCCATCTCATGATGCTGTCTTCTTACTTGAAGACATGAAAAACCATCTCATGATTCTGTCTTCTTACTTGAAGACATCTCATGATTCTGTCTTCTCACTTAAAGCCATCTCATGATGCTGTCTTCTTACTTGAAGACATGAAAAGCCATCTCATGATTCTGTCTTCTTACTTGAAGACATGAAAAGCCATCTCATGATTCTGTCTTCTTACTTGAAGACATGAAAAGCCATCTCATGATTCTGTCTTCTTACTTGAAGACATGAAAAGCCATCTCATGATTCTGTCTTCTTACTTGAAGACATGAAAAGCCATCTCATGATTCTGTCTTCTTACTTGAAGACATGAAAAGCCATCTCATGATGCTGTCTTCTTACTTGAAGACATGAAAAGCCATCTCATGATTCTGTCTTCTTACTTGAAGACATGAAAAGCCATCTCATGATTCTGTCTTCTCACTTGAAGACATGAAAAGCCATCTCATGATGCTGTCTTCTTACTTGAAGACATGAAAAGCCATCTCATGATTCTGTCTTCTTACTTGAAGACATGAAAAACCATCTCATGATGCTGTCTTCTTACTTAAAGACATCTCATGATTCTGTCTTCTCACTTGAAGACATGAAAAGCCATCTCATGATTCTGTCTTCTTACTTGAAGACATGAAAAGCCATCTCATGATTCTGTCTTCTTACTTGAAGACATGAAAAGCCATCTCATGATTCTGTCTTCTCACTTGAAGACATGAAAAGCCATCTCATGATTCTGTCTTCTTACTTGAAGACATGAAAAGCCATCTCATGATGCTGTCTTCTTACTTGAAGACATGAAAAGCCATCTCATGATGCTGTCTTCTTACTTGAAGACATGAAAAGCCATCTCATGATTCTGTCTTCTTACTTGAAGACATGAAAAGCCATCTCATGATTCTGTCTTCTTACTTGAAGACATGAAAAACCATCTCATGATTCTGTCTTCTTACTTGAAGACATGAAAAGCCATCTCATGATGCTGTCTTCTTACTTGAAGACATGAAAAGCCATCTCATGATTCTGTCTTCTTACTTGAAGACATGAAAAGCCATCTCATGATGCTGTCTTCTTACTTGAAGACATGAAAAGCCATCTCATGATTCTGTCTTCTTACTTGAAAACATGAAAAGCCATCTCATGATTCTGTCTTCTTACTTGAAAGCATGAAAAGCCATCTCATGATTCTGTCTTCTCACTTGAAGACATGAAAAGCCATCTCATGATTCTGTCTTCTTACTTGAAAACATGAAAAGCCATCTCATAATTCTGTCTTCTTACTTGAAGACATGAAAAGCCATCTCATGGTTCTGTCTTCTCACTTGAAGACATGAAAAGCCATCTCATGATTCTGTCTTCTTACTTGAAGACATGAAAAGCCATCTCATGATTCTGTCTTCTTAAAGCCATCTCATGATGCTGTCTTCTCACTTAAAACCATCTCATGATGCTGTCTTCTCACTTAAAACCATCTCATGATGCTGTCTTCTCACTTAAAACCATCTCATGATGCTGTCTTCTCACTTAAAGCCATCTCGTGATGCTGTCTTGTTACTTGAAGACATTAAAAGCCATCTCATGATTCTGTCTTCTCACTTGAAGACATGAAAAGCCATCTCATGATTCTGTCTTCTTACTTGAAAACATGAAAAGCCATCTCATGATTCTGTCTTCTTACTTGAAGACATGAAAAGCCATCTCATGATTCTGTCTTCTTAAAGCCATCTCATGATGCTGTCTTCTCACTTAAAACCATCTCATGATGCTGTCTTCTTACTTAAAGCCATCTCATGATGCTGTCTTCTCACTTAAAACCATCTCATGATGCTGTCTTCTCACTTAAAGCCATCTCGTGATGCTGTCTTGTTACTTGAAGACATGAAAAGTCATCTCATGATGCTGTCTTGTTACTTGAAGACATGAAAAGTCATCTCATGATGCTGTCTTTTCACTTAAGACCATATTATGACACTGTCTTCTATGGGGTCACTTGTCCAATGAAACAAATTATGAAGTCTCGCCATTAGGTTTCCCTCAATTTAAAAAAATTATATTAATAATTGACCACAGACACCTGTCTCTTTCAACGTAATTTTACTGTCTACATGAATTTCTAAACTTTTCACCTTAAACCTTCCCTCTTCCTCATTCCATTAGCCTTTCCACATACCCGCTTTACTCCCCATTCCACCTTCACTCCCAATCCCACATCCCCATTTCTCCCCCCCCATTTCTCTCCCCCCATTTCCACCCCATTTCTCCCCCCCCCCCCCCCCCCTCCCCCCAGTTAGTTAATTTATACTCACTTTGATGATTACATAAATTCAATACTAATCTTCTTGCACTACAAAAAGGTAATTGTATTGTAAACATTTCTGAAATAAGATGGGAACTATGGATGTTTATGTGTTCAATTTGTGATTTCATGGATTGTTATACTTTTCTTGAATGGAGGAAAATTTGAGTGGTGTAATATTTTTCTTAAATAAGAGTTGGAAGTTATTTTGTCTGGTTTTTTTTCTGATCAACAGAAAACACAAGTGTTATTATAGACAAGTTTGACATCACCAAAAATGCATTCCTAACAAAATGAGGATTTCTTTATAGGTCAGATGGATCAGGACAAGAACTGATTAAATTTATTTATTGTTGGAACTATTGTATGACACACAAATTCAACATCTCTGGAGCCTTTTTTTGCATACCCATTTCTGTTCAAGGTTAAAAATTATAAGTACATGTAGGTATTTAATTCCTGTTTAGAAAATGTGGGAGTTTATCAGTGGCATTAAACATCCACAAAAGAGAAAGATGGACGAAGATCAAATTTCATACTGCCACAAATATTTAAGAAGCCTGTATTACCTGAATAAATGTTTTTATTAAAATGAACACTTATTCATTTATGTCCGAATGTTTTCATTTTTCTTTAACATCAACTGAAAAAAACTGGGTCTCTAAAAATGTTGCAGCCCCCTAGAAATTAAAAGTCAGCAGCCCAGCTGGACCAGTTTTATCCCTGAAATTGGTCATGCATGTTACTAATAAGTAAAACTTCGGACAAGTAGTTTTCACTTTCGGACAGGTACAATTTAATTGTATCTTGTCCGATGGGACAAGTTGGTTCAAAAGTTAATGTCGATCCCAGGAAGACAGATTTTACCAACAGCCATGAATGATATTCTTACATCTTTTATATAGAGAGCCCGGTTGGCTCAATGAGTTAGGTGGTTGGATTACCTAACATCTCATACAAGCCTATCACCAATATGGCGTGGGGATGCACGCGACTTGCAGCCGTAAGTGATAAAGTTTACCAGTTGCTTGCCCATGGTTGGTGGTTCTCTCTTATATCATATAGAAGAATCTATTAATATTATCAATAATTTATAGATTTTGCTTTTTAATCTTTACATGGAATAATATCCATTGTCAAGTAACAAACGTGATACAAACATATTATCGTTGATTATTAACATGATGTTAATTTGACATAACTTACTTCACTTTGACAAATTCTCGATAAACATGCTATCGTTTATATGAAAGAAAAGATACCAAAGGGGTAATCAGAATCCAGAAGAACACACAATACAATGGCCAAAAGAAAAGATACCAAAGAGGTAATCAGAATCCAGAAGAACACACAATACAATGGCCAAAAGAAAAGATACCAAAGAGGTAATCAGAATCCAGAAGAACACACAATACAATGGCCAAAAGAAAAAGAGCAAAAGGGCAAGCAAGGATTTACATAACATTACACAGAAAACTAAAAATCGAGTAACACGTACCCCACTAAAAACCTGGGTTGAACTCAGGTGCTCTGGAAGAATAAGGAGTTCCTGCTCCACATGTTTTGCTTTAAATGGACCTTTCATCGCATCTCACATCTCAGGCTTTGTCTTTGATGCAATGAGAAGTTCATTCTTCCAGTCAGTGATAGAATGTATTTATTGTTTAATCCAGTCAGTGATGGAATGTATTTATTGTTTAATCCAGTCAGTGATAGCATGTATTTATTGTTTAATCCAGTCAGTGATAGAATGTATTTATTGTTTAATCCAGTCAGTGATAGAATGTATTTATTGTTTAATCCAGTCAGTGATAGAATGTATTTATTGTTTAATCCAGTCAGTGATAGAATGTATTTATTGTTTAATCCAGTCAGTGATAGAATGTATTTATTGTTTAATCCAGTCAGTGATAGAATGTATTTATTGTTTAATCCAGTCAGTGATAGAATGTATTTATTGTTTAATCCAGTCAGTGATAGAATGTATTTATTGTTTGTTTTTCACAAAAAGAAGCCCTTAATTGTATTTGTTTAATCTTTAAAATCCCTGTTATTTTAGTGCTGTGCCATACTCATTATTGTACACAGGTGCCATTAACCTGTTGCATGACCAATTTATCAGTTTTTGTAAGTTAATTGATCAGATAAAATGTATTAGATACAGTAATGTTGAAACAAAAGAAGCAGCCAGTATTGGATATAACAGGTTTCTTTTTCCCCATGAGTACTCAGGTGAAGGCAGAGGTGCATATTGCC
Organism: Bathymodiolus septemdierum; assembly: GCA_963383655.1. Lineage (NCBI taxonomy): Eukaryota > Metazoa > Mollusca > Bivalvia > Mytilida > Modiolidae > Bathymodiolus > Bathymodiolus septemdierum. The sequence continues at coordinate 126,797,387 of OY726517.1, forward strand.
TGACCAGTTAACTGACAAAATCAGCTTATATCAGCTGCCTGTAACTGGTATTAGAGGCTGCATGCATAGTAGCATTGCTGGGGTATTATTGTACAAGTAGTATTACAGGTGCACCAACAGGAACGTTTTCTGCTGTGCTAACCTTTTGGTCAGCAATTATAAAAAACAAAATGAATAACTTTTATGTGTATTGGAATATTGGTAGTATTACTCCAGGTATAAGATTTCCTATTTGTCTGTTCATTTACACTTGCCGGGGAAAAAAATGGGGAACTTTATTCTGTCTTCGTTTAATCCCTAGGGTGAATTGGTTTTTGAAAATTATGTTCTAGTGGGTTCTATCTAATTGGAAAGAGTGTTTGTTGTGGGAAGGAATCGTGGTAATGCGAGCACCAACCCAAATATTGGCTGCTTGGTGCTGAACTCAAATAAACTGGTGCACTTTATTTTCCATCTATGTTAATCCCTAGGGTAAATTGGATTTGAAAGTTATGTCCTAGGGGATTCCATCCAAACGGAATGAGTGTTTGTCATGAAAAGGACCAGCCCAAAATAACGGCTGCTTGGTTCTCACCTCAAATAGAAAGCATCACACTGACATATAGCAAGCACTAGCCCAAAATATCGACTGCTTGGCTCTCATTTCAAATAAAAAGCATGGCACTGACATGTATGATTGAAAATAAAGTTTTTCAAAGATCAGACAAGTTCAAGTTTACATGATGAATGATTTAGGGTCAGATTGAGTCAGTTCATGCTGTATGCCAGTATAACGTCCCTCATCGTTACTTAATAGAATATCAATATTAATGATATGCATACTACCGAGTCAATAAATATTACAACAGGTAAACTGATAATGAGGATCGGAAACTAAAAACAGATTTATAACGTGAGCGAGCAACGTTCAGGTGTCATGTTATAGTTTAATTAATAAGTAAACACATAATTGATTCAATACCTAATTATGTTACCTGGTTCAGGTGCTAAAGCAATTTAATGAATGGGTTAATTAACGTGCTGAATTTTAATTGCCGATCTCGTTGAATATTGAAGTATTCACTTGAGACAAGAATACTTTTTATTACTAGTATAGAAAGTGTTGTGAATATCTAAATTATTAATTAACAGTGTTCTCCTTTGTGAGCATTTTTACAACGTAGCAATTTGTTTTTTTTTTATGGCTATAGCAAATAAGACATGTGAAACAATCGTATTAAACAAAATACATGCAGAAATCAAATTCAATCAATGATATTTAAACAAAACTTGTTGCTGAAGTATTCTTGAGTTCACCCCCGGTTTTTTTAGTTAGGTTCATGTTTTGCAATCATTAGTTTTCTGTGTAGTGTTTTGTTGATCAGTGTTTGTCATTTTTCTTTTCATTATTAGCTCACCTTGCCAAAGGCAATGTGAGCTTTTGACATCACTTGGCGTCCGTCGTCTGTCGTCCGTTAACTTTTCACATTTTAATCTTCCCCTCTGAAACCCCTTAGCCAAATGAACTGAAACTTGGTAGGAAGCATCTATGGTAGGTCCTCTATAAAGGTTGTTCATTTTGTTCCGATCCGTTAACAAACATGGCTACCACAGGCAATTTTTGTTTCTGATTGGCCGATTTTTTTAAATCTTCTCTGAAACCGCTTGGCCAAATGAACTGAAACTTAGTAGGAAGCATCTATGGAAGGTCCTCTATAAAGACTGCTCATTTTGTCCCGATCTGTTAACAAACATGGCCGTCACATCCAATTCTTGTTTCTGATTGGTTGATTTCTAAAAAACCTTCTCCTCTGAAACTGGCCAAATGAACTGAAACTTGGTAGGAAGCATCTATGGAAGGTCCTTTATAAAGATTGCTAATTTTGTCTGGATCAGTTAACAAACATGGCCACCACAGGCAATTTTTGTTTCTGATTGGTTGATTTCTAAAAAATCTTCTCCTCTGAAACCGAATAGCCAAATGAACCAAAATTTGGTAGGAAGCACCTATGGAAGGTTCTGTATAAAGTTTGCTCAAAACAGAATGAAAGGTGAGTGACACAGGCTCAACCCACTAGCCTCTAGTTGTCATTGTATTGTCTGGTTCTTTGATTTATGGCTTCTGATTACCCCCCCCCCCCCCCCCCCATTGGTATCTTCAAACCTTTCATAGCAGTGATGTAGCGTTAGTTGACAGAAGTAAAAAAATATTTAAAGCATTCCACTCAACTGTTGGATCCGTTTTGCATTCATTTTGATGTATGAGTTATGATCATTATTGAAGACCCTACTGTGACTGAAATGTAGAACAGCACTAAAATGCTGTTCCTTTTCTTGAATTTGTGTCTTAAGTGTATAGTTTTTTTTATTTACATCAATTTCCTTGCTTATTTAGAATACTATAGTATGTGAAGTTGTAACCACTTTTTATACTTTCATACAACATAAAAAACTATCCAGGAGAGTTTTATTCTGTTTCGTTGGCATGGCATACATTCTTAGTCTATTAGAATGGGTTAAGTATGTCTAAGGAATTTGTCTTAATATAGCCACAGACATAACTCTTACTCTTTAAAAAATAAGTTATCTACATGGAATATTAGAAAAACTTGACTTCACCTTTCATAATTGACTTCACACTGTTGAAGTAGGTCCGAAATGAAAAACATTTAAATAAAAAAACAAAAAAATTTGTAAGTTGGAATATGGATAACTTCATCTTAATGTATAGAAAATTTGTTAGATTCTTACCACTGTTTGTTTTCTTCATATCAGTCTTACTTCACCTTTAATAATTGTCTTCACAATGTTGAAGTAGGTTGGAAATGAAAAACATTTGCATTAAGAAAAAAAACAACAAAAATATGTAAGTTTAAATATCACCAAAATACCAGAAGTGTAATGAATAGTAATGATATAATAGATATTAGTACTATAACCTGACAATGTAACAGATTTATACATACATTTAAACCTGCTGTAAGGGGAACCTGTAAATAACAAATCACTGTCTATAAAGGGCACCTGTATATAACAAATCACTGTCTGTAAAGGGCACCTGTATTCAACAAAACACTGTCTATAAAGGGCACATGTATATATAGCAAATCACAGTCCATAAAGGGCACCTGTATTCAACAAATCACTGTCTATAAAGGACAGATGTATATAACAAATCACTATCAATGAAGGACTCATGTATATAACAAATCACTGTCTATAAAGGACACATGTATATAACAAATCACTCTCTTTAAAGGACACATGTATATAACAAATCACTGTTTATGAAGGACACATGTATGTAACAAATCACTGTCTATAAAGGACACATGTATATAACAAATCACTGTCTATAAAGGACACATGTATATAGCAAATCACTGTCTATTAAGGACACATGTATATAACAAATCACTGTCTATAAAGGACACCTGTATATAACAAATCACTGTCTATAAAGGACACATGTATATAGCAAATCACTGTCTGTGAAGGACACCTATATATAACAAATCACTGTCTATTAAGGACACATGTATATAGCAAATCACTGTCTATAAAGGACACCTGTATATAACAAATCACTGTCTATAAAGGACATCTGTATATAACAAATCACTGTCTATAAAGGACACATGTATATAGCAAATCACTGTCTATAAAGGACACCTGTATATAACAAATCACTGTCTATAAAGGACACCTGTATATAACAAATCACTGTCTATAAAGGACACCTGTATATAACAAATCACTGTCTATAAAGGACACATGTATATAGCAAATCACCGTCTATAAAGGACACCTGTATATAGCAAATCACTGTCTATAAAGGACACCTGTATATAACAAATCACTGTCTATAAAGGACACCTGTATATAACAAATCACTGTCTATGAAGAGCAGTTTGGCATCATCCATTTAATGAATAATAGATATAATTTGAACCTGTATATAATGGGCAACTTTTCATAAAGTGCACATTTTCCAGTTCAGTGACTTTTATATACAGGTTTGACTGTATATTGTGCATATTGTATTGGTGCAGTATCACTATGAGATGCAAAACTGACGAGACATGATAGAAACAATTGTACCGATACATTTATACATAATATACTTCATAGGACAAAAGATAGCTGACGCAACATATAATACCATTTTATAAATTAACAACGTTCAGAATTGCTGATTCAATTTGTAAATATGTTGAAATTTCTGGGAGAAAAATTTAGTATATTACTCTGAAATTAAATTTAGTAAATTTGCAGGTTTGGTATGTTTAAAGTGGTAAATAGTTGATTTAATTGCTACAATGAATTCTTTGTTACCGTTGTAATTTAATTCAAACTATTTAACGACAACTTGCTTTAACATTTTGAAAAACATGATGCCATAGTTTTAGCATCTTAAGAAAGTATGTATATACAGTCAAACCTGTGTTAAGAGGTCACCTTTTGAACAAAGAAAATGTGGCCTTATAAGTCAGGTGACCTATTAAAAGAGGTTCAATTCATATGAAAATTTCTATGACAAGACAAGAAAAAGGTGACCTTTTAATACAGGTGATTGCTTAATAGAGGTGACCACATGGGCAGGTTTGACTGTATAATGGGTCCCTAAGGGTAAAATAGATTCATAACCTTCCTCAGCTAACTGTGGTAGTTGAAATCTCCTTTAGCTCAGTTGGTAGAGCGTTGGCTTATAATGCCAGAGATCCTAAGATCAAATCTCACTGCGGTAGTCGAGATCTCCTTTAGCTCAGTTGGTAGAGCGTTGGCTTATAATGCCAGAGGTCCCTAGATCAAATCTCACTGCGGTAGTCGAGATCTCCTTTAACTCAGTTGGTAGAGCATTGGCTTATAATGCCAGAGGTCCCTAGATCAAATCTCACTGCGGTAGTCGAGATCTCCTTTAGCTCAGTTGGTAGAGCATTGGCTTATAATGCCAGAGGTCCCTAGATCAAATCTCACTGCGGTAGTCGAGATCTCCTTTAACTCAGTTGGTAGAGCGTTGGCTTATAATGCCAGAGGTCCCTAGATCAAATCTCACTGCGGTAGTCGAGATCTCCTTTAACTCAGTTGGTAGAGCGTTGGCTTATAATGCCAGAGGTCCCTAGATCAAATCTCACTGCGGTAGTCGAGATCTCCTTTAACTCAGTTGGTAGAGCATTGGCTTATAATGCCAGAGGTCCCTAGATCAAATCTCACTGCGGTAGTCGAGATCTCCTTTAGCTCAGTTGGTAGAGCATTGGCTTATAATGCCAGAGGTCCCTAGATCAAATCTCACTGCGGTAGTCGAGATCTCCTTTAACTCAGTTGGTAGAGCGTTGGCTTATAATGCCAGAGGTCCCTAGATCAAATCTCACTGCGGTAGTCGAGATCTCCTTTAACTCAGTTGGTAGAGCGTTGGCTTATAATGCCAGAGGTCCCTAGATCAAATCTCACAGAAATTTTCGGGGTAAGCATAGTGGGTAGAGCATTATCATACAATGAGAGAGGTCCTGGGATCAAATCACATCAGAGACATTGCATTTTTCAGATATAAATATGGTCTACTGTAACACATATTACAATGTAGGGGGTTTGTTTCCTCTAAAACTTATAAGAGAATTATGTTTCATTATACTATTATATTTATTAGCATTTGGATTGCTAACCCCTAATGAAATACTGTCTGTAATGGTAATAAATAAAGCTGTTTCAGTTACACTTATCGTAAAGCATCACTGCTTCAATGAAAAAGTAGATATCTAATTTAATACACAAAACACTTTTCTGGAATAACCTTCAGGTACCCTCAAAGACAAAAATTTGTTTTATTGATTGATTGGTGTTTAACACCAACTTTAGCAGTATTTCAGCACTATAATGGTGTGAACAAATTTATATACCAACTTAGGCACCTACAAGACCCTTCGAAAAATTGGAAAGCCAAATAATAATTTTAAAGTCAAAGTTTACCGCATGCAAGCGAAAAGAACTAAATAGGATAGCCAAAATTTGTCAAGGGTATATTACCTATGTCATAGGAGATCAACCTTAGTTTTGATGGAGTTACATTATTTAGGGAACTGTAAATTTCAATAATAAAAAGGGCCCGGGTGGCTCAATGAGTTAGGTAGCTGGATTACCTAGCAACTCATACAAGCCTATCACCAATACGGTGTGGGTTCGCGTCTGGCTTTGTAAATTACAAAAAGGGTGCGCTCGACTTGAAGCTGCAAGTGATAAAGTTTGCCAGTTGCTTGGCCATGGTCGGTGGTTCTCTCCGGGTACTCCGGCTTCTTCCACCACTAAATTAAACTGGTCGCCATGATATAGCTGAAATATTGCTGAAAGTGGCATTAAATACCAAAAATCAAAAATCAAAATCAATAATAAAATTCATCGATTTGTCCTCTTCTTTAAAACGACCATGTTACACATATACTAATACTTATATCACCTGACAAGTTAATCAAGCTGCTGACAAAGTAGCAACATTCATTCAGTTTACTTTGTCCCCACCAAGTAAACAATGTATTGTAATTGCTCAGCCAATCTGACAATTATCAAGCTCCGAGAGGAATTCCTATTATCTGATCAGTTGGAAAAATAAAGAATGAAAGTTCATGATGCACAACTCAGCATTTTCCAAATATTTTTTTTGTCTTAAGGCTCATGACCATCATATTTTGTTTGTACATGATGGAATTTTTTATATTAAGTTGATGTGACCATGATCTTGAATTTACTTGTAGAGGTCAAGGAAGTGATTTTGTTTGTCTTATGGCCTTGAGCCATCTTATTTGACATATATATATATATATATATATTTATTTATTAGACCATGAGTGTTATGTATAAAAATGAGGTTACTGTGGTCTACATCGACCTTAAATGTCAAGGTCAAATGAGTAAAAGTTTATTAATTCATTTATTTATTTGATATATTGGTGGTGTCTGGGGTCAAACTTTTTGTTTTCTGTACTACCTTCATGATAATTGATGGGTAAATGTTTAAGGAAATTAATTGGTGTCTCATATTAAAATAAGGTCAATGTGACATTGATCACAAGGAATTCAGATTGATTGATTGATTGTTGATTGCTTAATGTCCAGTTGCAAATATTTCATATCTATTCAGGACAAAAACAAGTTTAAAGATATATAAAAATTGTGCAGAAATGAGAGGTGAATTGGACAACTGGGGAAACAACAAAATATTTTGCCTTTTTTGCCACAACGATACACCTATTATTGGTTTTTGATGCTGAAGAAGTGTGATACTTTCCAAACACTGTATCCTCTATGGTCTACAGACAAGTTTTCCTATTATTACCTGACCCCCTACCCCCACCCTTTTTTCCAGTTGAGGAAAAACAAGTCATGATTATTTTCTTATGTTTTGGGATTACTGCAAGTTTAAATATAAAAGATTATTAAAGCACAAATTATTATAGTACTGGTACTGAGTTTTACAATATCTACAGGAAACTAACTTTCTCTTTAAATATTCCAATACCCAAAATTCTACAGTTTAAATTGCAAACCGGAAATTTTAGTTGATTAATTGAAGAATTGACATAACCAAAGGTGATCAGTGTATTTTGTTCCTATTGCATGGCCAATCTCAAGGTAAACCAGTAGGGCTTAAGGCATTCATGAAGATGCTCCGTGAAAGTTGAGGCACTGTAATACCTGAGCCAGGTAACATAATCAACTTTAAATCAATTACATGTTTTTGACCTTTTAATTAAATGATAATGTACCAGAATCATGAATGTTACCTGCTCTCCTTATAAAATCTGTCCCTTGTTTCAAATCTCATTATCAGTTTACCTACAACATAAAGTCAGTTGTATGTTTTTTGAGTCATTTAAGTGTGTATATCATTAATATTGATATTTGATTAAGTAATGGTAAAGGATAAAAAATTACATTATACTGGATTGACCCAATACCTAGTACATAGTAGTAGTCATTCATTATGTAAATATATTGGCTGCTGTTTCATTCACAATTGCAAATGAGATGGTTATTAGAGCATCTCATGGTTGAAAGGCCCAGTGATGCAAGATGTCACCCTTCAAATGCAGTCCAGCATCTCCTAATTGAAATGCCCAGTGATGCAATTTATTCACATTTTTAAATGTGATGCTTATTATTAGATCACCTGGTTGAAAGGTCCATGCTAGATGTTGCCTTTCAAATGCAGTCCATCACACGTGAGCTTTTCACATTTTGATATTCTCTGAAAATAAATGAGTTAAATCCATTATATTCATGGAGCCTCTGGTTGGTCCTTCAAGCAAATTCTGGGGGCCGTCGTGATCGTATGGTAGTTTGATTTATAACTACCTATGCAATCAGTGCCTATCACCACTATCGTTGTGAGTTCGAATCCCACTCAGGCTAGGTGTACTAGATACAACATTATGCGATAAAGTTGGTCAATGACTTGTGACAGGTCGTTGGTTTTCTCAGAGTACTCTGGTTTTCTTCACCAATAAAACTGACCGCCACGATATAACTGAAATATTGTTGAAAGTGGCGTTAAATGCCATAATCTTCACCCTCACTCTCAAGCAAATTTTTTTATCTGCAGTCAGACAGATAAATAATATATATTAATTAGATCTTTTAATGGTAGGACCAAGAGATGAAATCATTCTCTTTCACATAGGGCATGGCTTACACCTTTTAATGGTAGGACCAAGAGATAAAATCATTCTCTTTCACATAGGGCATGGCTTACTCCTTTTAATGGTAGGACCAAGAGATGAAATCATTCTCTTTCATATAGGGCATGGCTTACTCCTTTTAATGGTAGGACCAAGAGATGAAATCATTCTCTTTCATATAGGGCATGGCTTACTCCTTTTAATGGTAGGACCAAGAGATAAAATCATTCTCTTTCATATAGGGCATGGCGTACTCATTTTAATGGTAGGACCAAGAGATGAAATCATTCTCTTTCATATAGGGCATGGCTTACTCCTTTTAATGGTAGGACCAAGAGATGAAATCATTCTCTTTCACATAGGGCATGGCTTACTCATTTTAAAGGTAGGACCAAGAGATGAAATCATTCTCTTTCATATAGGGCATGGCTTACTCCTTTTAATGGTAGGACCAAGAGATGAAATCATTCTCTTTCATATAGGGCATGGCTTACTCCTTTTAATGGTAGGACCAAGAGATGAAATCATTCTCTTTCATATAGGGCATGGCTTACTCCTTTTAATGGTAGGACCAAGAGATGAAATCATTCTCTTTCACATAAGGCATGGCTTACTCCTTTTAATAGTAGGACCAAGAGATGAAATCATTCTCTTTCATATAGGGCATGGCTTACTCCTTTTAATGGTAGGACCAAGAGATAAAATCATTCTCTTTCATATAGGGCATGGCGTACTCATTTTAAAGGTAGGACCAAGAGATGAAATCATTCTCTTTCATATAGGGCATGGCTTACTCCTTTTAATGGTAGGACCAAGAGATGAAATCATTCTCTTTCATATAGGGCATGGCTTACTCATTTTAAAGGTAGGACCAAGAGATGAAATCATTCTCTTTCATATAGGGCATGGCTTACTCCTTTTAATGGTAGGACCAAGAGATGAAATCATTCTCTTTCATATAGGGCATGGCTTACTCCTTTTAATGGTAGGACCAAGAGATGAAATCATTCTCTTTCATATAGGGCATGGCTTACTCATTTTAAAGGTAGGACCAAGAGATGAAATCATTCTCTTTCATATAGGGCATGGCTTACTCCTTTTAATGGTAGGACCAAGAGATAAAATCATTCTCTTTCATATAGGGCATGGCTTACTCCTTTTAATGGTAGGACAGAGAGATGAAATCATTCTCTTTCACATAGGGCATGGCTTACACCTTTTAATGGTAGGACCAAGAGATGAAATCATTCTCTTTCACATAGGGCATGGCTTACTCCTTTTAATGGTAGGACCAAGAGATGAAATCATTCTCTTTCACATAGGGCATGGCTTACACCTTTTAATGGTAGGACCAAGAGATGAAATCATTCTCTTTCATATAGGGCATGGCTTACTCCTTTTAATGGTAGGACCAAGAGATAAAATCATTCTCTTTCATATAGGGCATGGCTTACTCCTTTTAATGGTAGGACCAAGAGATGAAATCATTCTCTTTCATATAGGGCATGGCTTACTCATTTTAAAGGTAGGACCAAGAGATGAAATCATTCTCTTTCATATAGGGCATGGCTTACTCCTTTTAATGGTAGGACCAAGAGATAAAATCATTCTCTTTCATATAGGGCATGGCTTACTCCTTTTAATGGTAGGACCAAGAGATGAAATCATTCTCTTTCATATAGGGCATGGCTTACTCCTTTTAATGGTAGGACCAAGAGATAAAATCATTCCCTTTCATATAGGGCATGGCTTACTCCTTTTAATGGTAGGACCAAGAGATGAAATCATTCTCTTTCATATAGGGCATGGCTTACTCCTTTTAATGGTAGGACCAAGAGATGAAATCATTCTCTTTCATATAGGGCATGGCTTACTCCTTTTAATGGTAGGACCAAGAGATAAAATCATTCCCTTTCATATAGGGCATGGCTTACTCCTTTTAATGGTAGGACCAAGAGATAAAATCATTCTCTTTCATATAGGGCATGGCTTACTCCTTTTAATGGTAGGACCTAGAAATGAAATCATTCTCTTTCATATAGGGCATGGCTTACTCCTTTTAATGGTAGGACCAAGAGATGAAATCATTCTCTTTCATATAGGGCATGGCTTACTCATTTTAATGGTAGGACCAAGAGATGAAATCATTCTCTTTCATATAGGGCATGGCTTACTCCTTTTAATGGTAGGACAGAGAGATGAAATCATTCTCTTTCATATAGGGCATGGCTTACTCCTTTTAATGGTAGGACCAAGAGATAAAATCATTCGCTTTCATATAGGGCATGGCGTACTCATTTTAATGGTAGGACCAAGAGATGAAATCATTCTCTTTCATATAGGGCATGGCTTACTCATTTTAAAGGTAGAACCAAGAGATGAAATCATTCTCTTTCATATAGGGCATGGCTTACTCCTTTTAATGGTAGGACCAAGAGATGAAATCATTCTCTTTCATATAGGGCATGGCTTACTCCTTTTAATGGTAGGACCAAGAGATGAAATCATTCGCTTTCATATAGGGCATGGCGTACTCATTTTAATGGTAGGACCAAGAGATGAAATCATTCTCTTTCATATAGGGCATGGCTTACTCCTTTTAATGGTAGGACCAAGAGATGAAATCATTCTCTTTCACATAGGGCATGGCTTACACCTTTTAATGGTAGGACCAAGAGATGAAATCATTCTCTTTCATATAGGGCATGGCTTACTCCTTTTAATGGTAGGACCAAGAGATAAAATCATTCTCTTTCATATAGGGCATGGCTTACTCCTTTTAATGGTAGGACCAAGAGATGAAATCATTCTCTTTCATATAGGGCATGGCTTACTCATTTTAAAGGTAGGACCAAGAGATGAAATCATTCTCTTTCATATAGGGCATGGCTTACTCCTTTTAATGGTAGGACCAAGAGATAAAATCATTCTCTTTCATATAGGGCATGGCTTACTCCTTTTAATGGTAGGACCAAGAGATAAAATCATTCTCTTTCATATAGGGCATGGCTTACTCCTTTTAATGGTAGGACCAAGAGATGAAATCATTCTCTTTCATATAGGGCATGGCTTACTCCTTTTAATGGTAGGACCAAGAGATGAAATCATTCCCTTTCATATAGGGCATGGCTTACTCCTTTTAATGATAGGACCAAGAGATGAAATCATTCTCTTTCATATAGGGCATGGCTTACTCCTTTTAATGGTAGGACCAAGAGATGAAATCATTCTCTTTCATATAGGGCATGGCTTACTCCTTTTAATGGTAGGACCAAGAGATAAAATCATTCCCTTTCATATAGGGCATGGCTTACTCCTTTTAATGGTAGGACCAAGAGATAAAATCATTCTCTTTCATATAGGGCATGGCTTACTCCTTTTAATGGTAGGACCTAGAAATGAAATCATTCTCTTTCATATAGGGCATGGCTTACTCCTTTTAATGGTAGGACCAAGAGATGAAATCATTCTCTTTCATATAGGGCATGGCTTACTCATTTTAATGGTAGGACCAAGAGATAAAATCATTCGCTTTCATATAGGGCATGGCGTACTCATTTTAATGGTAGGACCAAGAGATGAAATCATTCTCTTTCATATAGGGCATGGCTTACTCCTTTTAATGGTAGGACCAAGAGATGAAATCATTCTCTTTCATATAGGGCATGGCTTACTCCTTTTAATGGTAGGACCAAGAGATGAAATCATTCTCTTTCATATAGGGCATGGCTTACTCCTTTTAATGGTAGGACCAAGAGATGAAATCATTCTCTTTCATATAGGGCATGGCTTACTCCTTTTAATGGTAGGACCAAGAGATGAAATCATTCTCTTTCATATAGGGCATGGCTTACTCCTTTTAATGGTAGGACCAAGAAATGAAATCATTCTCTTTCATATAGGGCATGGCGTACTCCTTTTGGTATCTTCAAACTTTTCTTGAAATTGACGACGGACACAAAAGTGATGAAACTGGCACAAAACGACTTATTTTGTCATGTGACTAATATGGTAAATGGTTACAAAATTCACCTCTTTTACAATATAGGTTAAAGAGGATGAGGATCATTGACATCATTGAAGTCTGTGAAATAATGAGACATCTTACTTAAGACACTAAAGAAGACATGTTATAGGATTTACTATGTATTCACTGATTGGAACTGACCATTTTTAATGAAAATCAATATCTTTATGATCATGAAAACATCAGCTGTCATATTCTATTCATTTCAAAAGTAAATATCACACGGTTGCCTTTGGCTTTTTGTGCCTTTGAAAAAGAAAAATGATTAATAATGACGAAGGTGTTCCTTTATTGTTGTTTTCTGAGAAGTCCAGACCTGCTTTTGTGTGATGGAAATTGATAAAGGGAGAATTTATAGACAACATATTTGTCTATCTAGTATCTATCTTACTGTAATGGTATGTAATAAAAACACAACACAGAATTGTCTTTTGAGAGACCTGCTTTTGTGTGATGGAAATTGATAAAGGGAGAATTTATAGACAACCTATTTGTCTATCTATCTATCTTACTGTAGTGGTATATAATAAAAACACAACACAGAATTGTCTTTTGAGAGACCTGCTTTTGTGTGATGGAAATTGATAAAGGGAGAATTTATAGACAACATATTTGTCTATCTATCTATCTTACTGTAATGGTATATAATAAAAACACAACACAGAATTGTCTTTTGAGAGACCTGCTTTTGTGTGATGGAAATTGATAAAGGGAGAATTTATAGACAACCTATTTGTCTATCTATCTATCTTACTGTAATGGTATATAATAAAAACACAACACAGAATTGTCTTTTGAGAGACCTGCTTTTGTGTGATGGAAATTGATAAAGGGAGAATTTATAGACAACCTATTTGTCTATCTATCTATCTTACTGTAATGGTATGTAATAAAAACATAACACAGAATTGTCTTTTGAGAGACCTGCTTTTGTGTGATGGAAATTGATAAAGGGAGAATTTATAGACAACCTATTTGTCTATCTATCTATCTTACTGTAATGGTATGTAATAAAAACATAACACCAAGTCGTCTTCTGAGAGACCTGCTTTTGTGTCATAAAAATTGATGGAGGTAGAATAGCTGACATATTGGTCTAGCTCTGAGAGCGAGACCTGTTTTTGTGTGATAGAGAAATTAATGAACATATTTGTCTATTTGTCTGTCTGTTTACTCTAAATACATGTAATAAAAGTATAACACAGAATGTTCTTCTGAGAGACATGCATCTGTGTGATAGAAATTGATGGAAGTAGAATAGCTGACATATTTGTCTAGCTCTGAGAGCTAGACCTGCTTTTGTGTGATAGAGAAATTGATGGAGGGAGAATTTATGGACAACACATTTGTCTATCTATCTATCTTACTGTAATGGTATGTAATAAAACAAAATAACACAGAAACATCTTTTGAGAGACCTGTTTTTGTGTGATAGAAATTGATGGAGGTAGAATATCTGACATATTTGTCTAGCTCTGAGAGCTAGACCTACTTTTGTGTGTTAGAGAAATTTATGGAGTTAGAATTTATAGTCAACATATTTGTCTATCTATCTATCTTACTGTAATGATATGTAATAAAAAAAACAACAACACTGAGTCGTCCTCTGAGAGTCCTACTATTGTGTGATATAGAAATTGATGACGGTAGCATAACAGACATATTTGCAGTGTCCATCTATCTCACTATCCTGGTCTGTAAATACATGATTTTCTCTATATATTACAAATTTCTGTGAATAGTGCTAAAAAAAGAAACATGCTGGCTATGTTCATCTTTAACGAAACTGATAATGAAAATTAAACAGTTATGATGACATACAGTCTCAGCAACCACACAAATTGAATCACTCCCCCTCCTCCCTGTCAAACTGAAAAATGACAGAAGCTGAACGTCATCTTGGTATTGGGACAGTCTGTAAATGTGGCTAGGCTAAACCAATTATAGAGACCAAAGTCCAAGTAGTGTAAATGACTGTCCTCTATTTGAAGATTTGCAGACGTCAATTGTTGATATAATCATTGTAAATTCAGTTTACTGGTGATGCAGCATTAGTGGGACATACCATTAATCAGATATTTTCAACAATCAAATCACAACTGATGTCGGCAAATCTGAAACTATACATTACTGCTATCTTCATTCTCATGCAATTTCTGATAAATAATCATTAGATGTATTGTTTTTGCATGCACAAACGTATAATGGCATCAATCGTGTAATTGATGTGGCAAATATTTGATGTCATCCAATTATAAATGGCATTACATTCATCAAGTGCATTAGAAAGAGTAACAGTAAAAAAAATTTAACCGAACCCTGAATAAAGCGGAATCCTGTTTAAGCCGAACTTTAAATAAAGTCCGAATGTAGGAAAGATTTGTTAATGTGACCTGTATAAACTGAACACCTGTCTATTCTGAACACAAAAGTTGGTTTAGACAGGTTTCATTGTATCAAACAAACAAACAAACAAACAAAAAGGAGTTGATTCTAAGGAAGTACGTACAGGTTTTTTTGTATCAAACAAATAAAAAAAAGCCTACACATATTTACTTTAAACTATATGTACTGTTAGTTTAATGTCTTATCCAGATGCCATATTAATAAGACATTTCAAAGCTACAACTTTGATCATATAAAATGTCCTTTTGTTTTATTTCTTTATTAAGCATCATTCATTAATAGCATGTTCATCAAACTCCCTTTAGTAACTTTATGAACCATGTATTACTGTGTTACACAATCCCGTCTTTTGATATTAGAATTTATTTGTCTACGTCTATATAAACTTGACATTGGATCAGTCTTTGGACGGTACCGGTACAGTCGTGACATAAAAAAAATAACAACTTGTATATTAATTATATCCTTAAATTATTTGTCTACGTCTAAATAAACTTACATTTTGAGGGTATCGTCCTGACATTAAAAAAATAACAACCTATATATTAATTATATCCTTAAATTACGTAGTAATGAGGTAATGGCATTATTGTTATTGAAGACAGAAATTTGCCCTGTCTTCAGATTATACGACAAGTGTGCAGACGATGTTTTTATTTGGCGAGAGATCAAGTATCGTTGTCTTGTGTCACCAACCTTAATGGACTCTTGACATTATTGCCACGACGATTTCGTAAATGGTTTTTTTCGGTGCAGTGAAATGTGAAAAAATGTTAGATCTTAATTGCAATAAAAATGTTGCCATTTGCCTGAAATGATAGAAAACCTATAGTTATGTGAAGATAATTAAATTAGCCTGGAGACAAATTTATTCTTCTGGGTCCCAAATCCATCTAACTAGGAAAGTTATGTTTTCTCAAAGCGCTGACGAAGTAAACAATGTTAGGAGGAATTTGTGTAATGAAGGTTTATGGTTCGTTGATGGTAAATTGATTATAGCCTTCAGAGAGGTTTAATTTCATTAAAATACTTTTTCAAGAATAAATAAATATAATCACAAACAGTGTTATGGTCAGATTGAACGAAAACAGAAACAGAAATTGACAAAATTGAACTTAATTACGTAAAGTCAGATATTTTTGATAAAAATAAACGATTTTTGCAAAGAAGCGATTCAAAAAATTCTTTCCAGGAACAAAATCAGACATGGAAATGTCAAAATTGAAGTTTATGTACATAAATATTAAGATATTCTTGATAAAAATAAATGGTTTTATAAAGAAAATGATACAATATTAAGACTGTAATAAGCCTGCTTTGACTGACCTATGCAATCAGTGCCTATTAATACTAAAGAATTGGAGTTTGATTTCCGCCCACTGCGAGGTGTACTCAGTATTTCTTTTTTTTTTTGACAAATTTTGTAATTTATTTATAGAAAGTTTGTGATCTTATCCTTGTACTTCAGTCTCCTCGACAAGTAAAGCCTGCCACCATAATATACAATGAAACTTGTCTAAACCGAGCGTCCTTGGGACCAGCTGATGTGTTTGGAATAGACATATGTTCAGTTTGTACATGTTAAATCAGCAAAGATATTATATCCTTCATTGGAACTTTATTTAAATGTTCGCTTTATTCAGTATTTCGATGTATTCAAGGTTTGGCTAGACAGGTTTCACTGTATCTGAAATATTGTTAAAAGTAGTGTTTTGCATTCATAGTTCTTGCCATTTGCTAGGATGAAAAAAAAATGCTCTGAATTATGTCCCCTTTATTTTTGTCTAAATAGCATCTCATATTTTCAACTTAGTTATACTGATATCATACACACAAGCTTTATCATTATTAAAGAGTTGACTTCTTTTTAAATTGTGAATTTTTAGATAATCTGATTTTCCTGCTAAGAGTATCTAGTAAGGGTTCTCCTCAAGTCTTCTCAATGTAATCAGGAATTTTTGTAAAATTTCTTTTTTAAGTTTTCAATTATTCTGAGAAAATGTGATAAAACGGTAGAACTTGGCCCTGAGCATTGTTTTCATATTTCTTAATTATTTCTCTATGCTATTTAGTCTCTTCACGCCACGATATAGCTGAAATACTGCTAAAGTTGGCATTAAACAGCAGTAAATTAATCAATCTATTTAGTCTCTGATATTGACTTGATATTTTATTCATGTATTTTCTATTTTTGTGATAGTAAAAATATGATTTTTAATGTTAAAACCAAAAAATAAGTCAACCATTTGTGTACTTTTATGTTCTCAATCAAAATCAAAATCAATTTGGATTGTACATATTATACAACACCATGTTTTACTTCAAAGAAAAACACATTGTCATTTTAATGTTGTGTTGATGTTGGCGATTCCTTTCACCAGATAACATCTGTGATATTTTTGATTAATTGAGCTTGTATTAAAGGGCTAATAAATAGTAGACTAATGTTGGAAAAATATGGTAAATAGTATAGCATACGATCATTTGATAACTAAACATGAATTTTATTGATAAATATATTGTTATTTTATATGTATCAGTAACCTAACACATGGGCAAGCGAGCTATTACAATCATACTGCATCCATTGTTCGTCATTCATCCTCTGTCTGTTTTCATCATTAACTAATGTCACATTTGTCCTTTGAAAACGCTTGGCCAATTTGAACCAAACTTGACTGAGATTTCCCTTCGGTTTTCGTCTTTCAAAATTATATTCAGTAGACCTCCATCCGATATAGTGTCTAAAACTTCTGTATTTTAAGCTGGATTGGTCAACTATTTAGTCTCGCCTTATGATGACACTTTTTATAAGTACATGTTTTGTCTTTGCAGGACAATCATGGCAATTGAAATCCCCCTTTAAAAGTACAGTGAAACCTGTCTAAGCCGAACCTCTTTGGGACCAACATTTGTGTTCAGAATAGACAGGTGTTCGGTTTATACAGTTTAAATTAACAAAGATTCCCATCATAAGAACTGTTTTTAAAGTTCAGTTTATACAGGATTCTGGTTTATTCAAGATTTAGTTTGACAGATTTCACTTTACATGTTTTGTGTTGTCTGCAGATAAATCATGGCCATTGCAGCCAGTCCCCTTTTAAAAGTGCATTCTTGGTCTTTGTAGGTCACTCATGACCAATGCAGCAGCCTTTTAAAATTGCAGGTTTAATCTTTACAAATTAATCATTGCCATTGTCACCCCCTTTTAAAAGTACACGTTTTGTGTTGTCTGCAGATCAATCATTGCCATTGTCACCCCCTTTTAAAAGTGCATGTTTTGTCTTTCCAGATCAATCATGGCCAGTGCAGCAGCCTTTTAAATTGCATGTTGAATCTTTGCAAATTAATCATTGCCATTGTCGCACCCTTTTAAAAGTACATGTTTTGTGACATCTGCAGATCAATCATTGCCATTGCAACCCTCCTTTTAAAACTACATGTTTTGTCTTTGCAGATTGTAGATATATTTTCAACAATTCCTTAATGACAACAGTTAGTCATGGTATATTCCATACTCCAAATTACCCAAAGAAGTACCCAGAAGGCAAGAGGTGTCTCTTCATCTTCGTTGGAAAAGCTGATGAACGTGTGGAAATGAAATTTGCCACCTTTAATATTCAAGGAGTAGCGCCACTGTAAGTTTGTTTGATTGATTTACTAAGGGAGATAATCTGTAACTATTTTGTGTGGCGATCATCACTGTACAATTGTCAGTGCAAAAGGACATGATTTTGGATTATAAGACTAGAATAAATGTATTCTGGTAGTTCACACACAACTCTTAGACAAATGAAAATACAGTCAAACCAGCCTTAAAGGGCACCTCTATATGGCAAATCACTGTCTATAAAGGGCACCTCTATATGGCAAATCACTGTCTATAAGGGACAGTCTCATTTTTCCTATTAATAAATAGTGCATATAAATAAAACCTGTATATAAAGGGCAACTGTTGATAGAGGACAAATTTTCAGGTTCCCTTGAGTGCCCTTTATATACAGGTTTGTCTGTATTAATGTTCTGTGGTCAGGTAAATAATTGTATTTCATTTGCCATGGACAGGTACAAATTATATATATTTTCACAGCACTAACCACACTGATTATGTATAATATATGGTAGATACAAATAACATGAAAGTCAATATTTTATCACAGATTTTTTTTAATTTTGTTCAAAGATAGTTTATCGAATACTTTTCTAAAGAATGTAATAAAGAGTTACCAATGAGGTACTAGTTCTTGTTTTTACAGGAATTCTCTTTAAGGATGAGATATTTTCAGGATTTTTGTTTTTTGCCTCAATGTACAGGAAAAGATCTGGCAATTTATATTTGAAAAGAAACATATTAATATCCAATGGGTAATTCTTTCTTATATATTTTTTTTAATAATGAATCTCAGTAAAGCACCTTAAATAGACAAATAATAGATATAGGTAATGGAGGTCATTTTGAAGATATTACATATTTCATATGAAATTTAAGACAATCTTGGCAAATAGGAATATCGCTGTGAAAACACATTTACCATTATTAGACATGACAGTTCATGTTTACATATCAATTATTATTTAAATAGCTGTTTATTAACAATCGGTGTGTAAACTTTAAATTATATAACATAAATGATAATAAGAGAAATCAATGAAAAACATGGAATATGATATCTAAATCTATTTTAAAAGAAAACGTTAGGACATTTTGGGTTTTTCTGTAGTTCTATTTTTCGTTTGTTTACTTTTATGGTGGTTTAATGCCACTTTCTTGCAGTCTGTTTTAGTGGTGAGTTTACTTTTATGGTGATTTAATGCCACTTTCTTGCAGTCTGTTTTAGTGGTGAGTTTACTTTTATGGTGATTTAATGCCACTTTCTTGCAGTCTGTTTTAGTGGTGAGTTTACTTTTATGGTGATTTAATGCCACTTTCTTGCAGTCTGTTTTAGTGGTGAGTTTACTTTTATGGTGATTTAATGCCACTTTCTTGCAGTCTGTTTTAGTGGTGAGTTTACTTTTATGGTGGTTTAATGCCACTTTCTTGCAGTCTGTTTTAGTGGTGAGTTTACTTTTATGGTGATTTAATGCCACTTTCTTGCAGTCTGTTTTAGTGGTGAGTTTACTTTTATGGTGGTTTAATGCCACTTTCTTGTGGTCTGTTTTAGTGGTGAGGAAATTGATTACCTGGAGAAAAGCACCAACCTGCTTAAAGTCATTGACAAAATTTATCACATGCAGTTGCATCTAGTACACCTCGTCTCTGGCAGGAATCTTCTTACAACTTCATGAGGATGGTAATGTTGTATCGATACAGGCATTTTGTACCTTCAGCATAAGATTAGTTTCCAGTAACTTAACAAATCATCATTTCCACAGTTGCATAATTATTGCTTGTGACTTCTTTCTTTTACCATAAAGATTTGTTATGTTCATTAATGATAGTATATTGATGATCGTAGATATTTTCCAGTAATAACGTTAGGGTTATGGTGTTTAACACTACTTCCAACAATATTTCAGTTATATCGTTGCGGACAGTCTTATTGGTGGAGGAAACTGTAGTAAACCACCAACTTGCTGCAAGTCACCGATAAACTTTATCACAGGAATATGTAAAATAATATCTTTTGGTTGCAACCAAGCCAAAAAAAGTGGAATTGCACAAATTTTTGTTCAACTTTTATAAATTATCTGAGTGCAGTGCCCTCCATCCATGATGTTCGTCACTGCTTAAAAATGAAATTTCTTAAAATTGCAAAAATAATTAGTTTGAAATTTGTTTTATAATGAGATACAATATATTATCTCCCTTGTTTAAAATTGTATTATAATGTACAATATCTAAGTAAAAATTTGTATATATTAAGATTTTGTGCAGCTAATTATTAAATATAAGTTTTAATATTTTGATATTAAAAATTCTCCCAACTGAAGAAATGGAAGTCAACTGTTAAACAGGTGAGCAATTACAGGTTCTGTTAGGCCTCTGGTTTAGCTCCTCTGGCTAAAAGGTTATTTGAGCTATTGTCATCCATTGTCTACAATCAGTAAAATTATGCATTTTCAACATCTCCTCTTAAACCTATTGGTCCTAGATTGAAACTAAAATTTGTCAAACCAGACAAACAACAGAGTTCATTCTTGTTTCTCTAAGGCTAAATCTTCTTTCAAATCACCTGGTTGACTGAACCAAAACTTCTCTGATAGGCCAAATCGTATCTGACACTACCTGGTTGATTTAACAAAAACTTCTCAGATTGGCCAAGCTTATCTGAATGTGTGACCTGTTTGATTGAACCAAAATTCTCTATGAACTAATTGTGGATCATCTTTCATTTGGTACTGATCCGACATCTATGATGCTTGTGCACAGTTTAACATAGGACTAGGTACAACATGTTTTATAATTCTCTGCATCCACTTACAGCTTTGTAAGGAAAACTTTGGTAATATGTTTGAACATCCTTGTATGGTCCTGTATAAAGAGACAGGATTATATGACTTAGTAACTACAAACTTGATTGAGTCAGAACTGTACATGACTGATCTTTTCATCTTCTCATGTTTACAGTTTTTAGTTTAAGCACTATTTATTTAATGAAATGTCAGTATACAATTATTCAAATATAAATGTACAGTCAAACCTGTCTTATGTGACCTTACAATGGAACAGTGAAATATGGCCTCATAAGACAGGTGGTCGCTTAAAACAGGCTTAATGGATATGAAATGTACTGTGAAGGGAAATAATATTAAGGTCACATAATACAAGTTATTGCTTAATAGAGGTGGTCGCTAAAGCAGGTTTTACTGTACTTACAATGTTCAATGGGATTCAGAAACAAGTTATTAAACTTATGTAAATCTGTCTCCCTACATTTTTTAGCATGGATCTGATATCCAAGATGGCTGCCACTACAGAACATAGTTTAGCATAGCACCCTATACAGAGATTTTTTTTTATCTTCCCTACAATCAGTGTAAGGAAACTTGGCAAGAATGTTTAGAACTTCCTGGGATGATCCTCTATAAAATTTACAAATTATTTTGCATATTTTTGAAATCCAATATTGCAAAGTGTAGGAAAAAGTATTAACATGACCCAAAGGGAAACTGTTAAATAATCTCTCTAAACAAACACAACAAAGCAATACCACCAATTTAAATTTGAATAATGAATTATATTTGATAAACACAAAGTCATAGATATCACAAATTTGTTGTCTGAGAGGTACAATCCCACTGCACAACCAGCCAATTAAATCATTTGATTTCCATCACCTTATGTTACATTGGGACTGTTTGATATGTAAATTTGTCTAGCTTTGGTCGTCCTATGGGATTTTATTCATTACAAAATAACATATAAAGTTAACAATATTTCAGCAACAAATATCCTTGTCAATTTTGTTTGTGTCGGAAAATGTCCCATCGGGGTTTCATGGTAACGGGTGTGAAACGCTGGATCTGTTCTGATATATAACACATGCCTATTTTTGTAATGTAATTTAAAAAAATAAAGAAGATTTATTTCAGAAAATTTATTACAAAATCAATTATATTTTGACACTTTTCAATATCGCTGGTCAAGTTAGATAACAATATCAGATAACTGAACGAAATGTTTGTAGTTGATATCGTGACTCTTTTTCATCTTGACAGCCTTGCTGTAATCTTCGTATTGATTGGTGGGAGCTGTTGTAGTTTGGCAAATATGTATTGTCAAAGGAGTTCTGATGTAGATATTTAGCTAATGGAATCCTCTTGTTTTTTAACCAATCTATTGCAATAAAAGAATGAAAAATTAGTTTTTGAGATTAAAGACAAAGAGAGAACCGCGGATGTTTATTGTATTATGATATAAACAGATTTGGCATACAAACAATGTGCTGTTTGAAGTGGTATTATCAGTTACAGGAAATAATGATTTCAGAAGTAGTCGTAATTTTTTGCACATTAAATCGGCTAAATGTTGCAGTAAATTATCGCTAAAAGCAAAGCAATCTAATACATTGTGTAGAAAAAACAATAGAACGGACAAATTACGATACTTACAACATCAAGTTATGGAATAGGATGCAGTGAACATGGCTAGTTATGTTTACTAAAGAAGAGATAAAACACTATTATTATTATTGTTCTAAATTACTAAACAGAAAATGATATTAAACATCTTTTGTTGTTAGTTTGCTTTCATTATGAGTTTTATTTCATTTAATTTGTTTCTCTTTTTGATGTGGCAAAATATATTACCAGAGTCAAATTCAGTTCTTAATATTGGATAGGAATAATAGTTTAACTACGCTTCTTATTATAAAAGTGCCTGTGCCAAGCCAGGAAATTGAGCAATCATTCTATACGTGTTAGAGGTATCAACTTTGTCTCTGTTTCTACAATTTTTCATTTTTTAGAACCTCCCACGGTGTGGTATTTTTTGTTTTTCTTTTTATTTGGTACATGTGTAAATAAATGGTCAAAGAAGGTACAAGGCTTCACAATACCAGAAGTTGAGCTTAGTGTATGAGTGGAGTGATGAATGATGACAAATTTATGAAAATCCTGAGGATCTGGGTGACTGAGTGGTTAAGGTTATTGACTACTGACCACAAGCCTTTCTCCCATGACATGGGTTTGTGCCCTAATACCCACCTCAAGTTTAAGGTTTCCAGACACCTAGCCAATATCAGAGGTTTAACTGGTCACTGCAGGCTTTCCTAACCCAATATATCTAGTAGTCACGATAAACTGCTGAAAAAATGCTGAAAGTGACAATAAATACAAATCAAGGGAATAATCTATTTAGAATCACGATTAGAGATGACACCATTTAAAAGAAATAGTTTATCAGTATTTCAGGGTTGCAATCAGTGATGAGACAGCTTTGGGGTGAATATAGTATACCAGTATTCAGAGACCAATAGAAATGTCTTCAATTATTATCCCCCCGCGACAGCGGTGAGGGGATATATTAATAGTGTCCGTCCGTCACACTTTCTTGTTTATGAGATAACTTGAGTAAACATGGATAGATTTGAATATTTTGCATGTGACTTGTAATTATCATTATCTTGGATGGGTTATAACATGGAAATAGTTGAAGCAAGGGTTTTGGGGGAAAATCTTAGTTTTTGGTTGAAAAATCACCAATATTGAGAATTGTGTCTTGTTTACGCGATAACTTTAGTAAACATGGATATATTTGAATAATTTTTTGCATGTGGCTTGTAATTATCATCATCGTGGATGGGTTCTTACATGGAAATATTTGAAGCAAGGGTTTTGGGGGAAAATCTTAGTTTTTGGTTGAAAAATCACCAATATTGAGAATTGTGTCTTGTTTACGCGATAACTTAGTAAACATGGATAGATTTGAATAATTTTTTGCATGTGGCTTTTAATTATCGTTATCTTGGATGGGTTCTAACATGGAAATATTTGAAGCAAAGGTTTTGGGGGGAAATCTTAGTTTTTGGTTGAAAAATCACTGATTTTGAGAATTGTGTCTTGTTTACGCGATAACTTCAGTAAACATGGATAGATTTGAATACTTTTTTGCATGTGGCTTGTAATTATCATTATCGTGGATGGGTTTTTACATGGAAATATTTGAAGCAAGGGTTTTGGGGGGAAATCTATATTTACATCAGAAGTTTACAGTGTTCAAAGTGGAATACTTCCTGTATATTATTCAGATCATGCTGCAATATACTCCATCCTTCAATAAAGTATGTTATACATTAAGACTGCAAGGCTGCTTTTTATAAATTTATCAAACTAAATATTATGCAAGTGCGGGGGGATACGTCAATGCACTAGACGTTTTTTTTTTATTTCAGTTCTGATTGGTAATTTGTTTGTTTCTACATTTCATTTTTATTTTTCATGTTTGATGGGACACTCTGACTTATATTTGTTTTGCCTAGTATTTGTTCCTTTTGATAATTTGATTAAGGACTCCATAATATTTCTTCTTTGAGGAACAAATATTCTATACTATTTATTCCATCAAGAATGAATATTGTAAATATTTTTCCATTGGAATAGAAAATAATGAAGTGTTTGATAGTCGGAACAAATGCTATAGTGGAAATTCATCACAGACCCTAATAAAATACCGGGTCAGAATATAAAACACTAAAAATTTAAAAATTCTAAGAGAATGTATGTAGCATTACATTGAAGGATAATCTTAATCAAGGTTCTAAGTATATAAGGTTAGACAGACAATATATTTCACAAGTGCAGTGTGGGAAACCATTTTTTTCAAACACTTGCCAAAATGAAATAGAGCTCGCCATGTTTGGCGAGTGACATTTTTTTTAAACTCGCCAACAAATACCAAATAAACAATACAGTAATGTTCAACAATTTATTTTGCAGATTTTGACAAGTCATTAACTTAGCAACGAATTCGTTTGAAATATTTCAAAACCAAATTATTTTATTTGCATTAATTTTAAAAGTCACGTCTATTTGTAAATGAAACAATATTTCATTTAATCGTGAAATCGACCTTGGCAAAATTATGCGGGCTCGGGATTGTATACTAAATTTTTCTGTTGACAGAAATGAAGTGTCATGACTCATGGCGGAATGTTTTCTTATCGAGTACAATGATTAATAAAATGTTGGATAAATGACAGTTAACAGAAAATTTAAGTGTTTGGGAGCTATGATATTTTAAAGCTGTAACCAGTTATCGTGGCGAGCGTTTTCAAGTTCCTACTCGCCTTACAACTGTTACTCGCCAGACCGGCGAGTATAAAGTGGATCTTACTCGCCTTTGGCGAGTTGGTTAGCGATCGATTCCCACACTGCAAGTGTTTTCCATTACAAAAAACTGATGCCTCTAACTGATTTATATTTCCCCATGATCCTGAAGACATTTCAATGTCAAATGGCGGGAACTTCTCAGCCTTGTTCATTGGATGTCTTCAAATGACTAATGGAATCTGTCAATGTCTTAATTCTTCCCAGACACCTGAATAGCTGTCATGTGACCAGTTCAATAATTGTGACGATTTGTCAACCACAAGAAGCGTTAGCACATTAAGGCTATAATTTAAATGTGGTAATTATCTTCCGTATTTCTTTTAGAGAGAGCTGTCTTTTTCCATATAAGTGATAGTTAAATTTATTGAAATACGGTATGTATCGTGAAGACCGACGAAATCCACGTAATTACAGTGTCTTAGAACTTGTTGTCGGACAGTTCCTGCAAATTGACAATAGCTTGGGGGATAAAAACTGATTAATTATGCCCTCTGGACAAAATTACATCATTGTTACCGATTTATAACGTGACTCTTAACTGCCTTATAAGGATGAAACTAGTCTAATTACATCTCTCTGCTTTAACTCATTTTCCACAAATGAAGCAAAAAATCAATTTTATTATTTCCTTTTTCCATGATGAATCTTCTTAGAATTAAAATCCTCGAAAGTATTACGATTTTGATTGCTGGACCACATGAAAGGCCGACATCACAAAATTTGCATGGTTAAAGCATTTTAAAGGTTTCCATGCTAACAGATTAGTTTTATGTACATCTGGCATTTCTGATGTCAGGTTCGTTTTTTTATTACACTGTTTTGCTGTTAAAATGTCACCATCTGAAATCTTTTTTGTCATGATATTAAATTTTTATGGCAATTCCCTTAGTTTGCATTAAAAAAAAAAGCCTTTAAAAAATTTGTTGTTGTTATAGGGTTAAAAGCTTGTCAGGAATAAAACTGAAATGAAATAGATTTTAACAATCTGTTGTGTATTATATATATATATACAACAATAAAAAATGTTTTTTATTTGACTTACAAATCATGGTACTAGACATTAAATGTTTACAGTCTTAAGATATTCATAGTTCACACGAACAATTCTTGAATATAAAAAGAATGGGGTATATAATAAAACCTGTATTAAGAGGTCGCCTTTGGGACAAAGAAAAAGTGGCCTTATAAGACAGACGTTCTCTCAAAAGAGGTTCAATTCATATGAAATTTCTAATGGCAGGACAAGAAAAAGATGACCTTTTAATACAGGTGACTGCTTAATGGAGGTGTCCACATGGACTGGTTTGACTGTACATACAGTAGTTGTCTTCCTATGAGGCCAACCTTCTCCAAAAAGTAGCCTTATAAGAGGGGTGACCTCTTGAGGATTATTTTTCTATATCAGTGAATCTGAAATCTGGTCTTTGTTTTACCTACAATTTTTTCCTACTAGACTTGATGTATATTTTTTGTGTGTTTTCTGTAAATGTGTAGGTCTTGCTTACATTGTTTATTAACTTGGAGACTTGTTAGAGATAACTTGATTGTTGTCTGTCCATCTGTTCATCTGTTTGTCATTCCTACTTTCTTACAGGCTTGGTAGAGAGCACTTACTTGCCTCTTGGTTCAAAGTTTTAACATTCCAATATTTTCAGAAAAATGAAAATTAAATTGTTTTTGGCTTAAAGCATAATTGTAATATGTATATTCAAGATTGAAAGCTGGAGATACAATGGTGTCTTGGCTCTGGATGTCCAACATTTAACAGACTGCAATGAGAAAAAGAATCTTTCTTCTTAATAACCATAATTTAAATGCAGTTATATTTGTCTTAAAGAGTAATTGTGATATGAAGATTTATATTAAAAAAAAAGGTCCTAATATCTATAGTGTCCACACTCGGGATCCAAATTGGGAAATGGATTCTTTTTTAAAACTGACCTTTCAAATTTTTAAAGTTGTCATTGATTTCAACAGTGAAATAAGTACAATGCATATGTGTTTGGTAAATTTCAGACACATATCATTTAAACATTACTCTTGAATGCAATGATTAATCACTTTATTCTATTATTCTAAGTACTACTGTCTGACCATGGTAGAAAATAGAATTACTATCTATCATTTCTTCAAATGTCACTTCATTCTAAGTCTTTTGTCATCCTGTAGAAAAGGTTTGAAAAAAAACATTCTGATGATCAGACAAGCCAATATTGAGAATGACATGAGCAAATTTAATTAATTGGTAAAATTTTTGTTGAAGCCCGAAAAATGTGATCAAATGTTAGCAACTTTGTGTCTTAATATTGTCCACAGAAACCAGAAAAAAAGAAGTGTACAATATGCATATGAATTGTTGGTACAATAAATTTTCTTGAAAGCCAGAAAAATGAAAATAGATGTGCATTTTTGAGCTAGGAATTAAATAAAATCAGATTTTTTTAAATGAATCCAGTAAAATGTTGGAGAGAGGAAGAATGTTCAAAGCAACAAAAATGATAGACAACAGTCTATAGGGTAGACAGTAGGTGGGCCAATTACAATTTTTATATTATCAATTTGTGTTGCCTTAGCTTGAATCCAGAAATGTAGTTTTCACAATACATGCCATATTTGATGCATTGTTTGAGGTTTTGTATACGTACTACCTGATCATTCCATTCATCTTAATTAACAAGAGAAATGTGGAGACATATGAAATCTAAATATATTTTGGTTTTATTGTTGTTCTTTACTGTTAAACTTCTCCTTTGTTTTCAAAATGCTGAGTTGGCGTTAAACAGCAATCACTCGCTCACTCATTGCCACAAATAAAAGGAGAGATAATAAATCGAATGCAAAATTTGTCTCCCAAAACTTAACAACGACAACTCCTTGTTAGAAGCTTCTGCAAGTCTTCTTTTAAATACAAAAAGTGTGGCATGTCTCATATTTCAAATATTCCTCGTAAAGTACAATAAGAAAATAATGCCGAGTTGTTTGACTTCTTAAAATAATAGGATAGCCTAAGCTACAGGAAATTTATGACTTAATATGCTATTATCTCGGAAACATTGATGTAAATTATTTCTGCATAAATCTTCCTTGTTAATTCCATATGTTTCCTGTATAAGAGATTCTTTAAGACTTTCTCAAGTGAAGGCAATTCCTGCAAAGTCTAATAGTTCATATTATCTTATCATGGATAACATTTGCTGAATTGCATGCCTACGGTTGGGTGAACATTTTATCCCTTTAAATAAAAAATACATTTAGCTACAGAAATATAAGATTGATGATAAGAGGGGGTAATGTAAGAATAGCTCTGGGAGAAAAACCAATCAGTTCTACTTGACAAAACTAGTCAATTAATTAAAATTTCATTTTCTGCGAATGTCAAGATTGATTTACAAATATTTCGTTATCTCCCAGACTGCCGTGTTTTACGTGGCCGTCTTCGCTTTCGTTATATTCCGGATTTTACATTGCCGTCCTCGCTTAGGGAGTTTATTTCTTGAAGGTAAATGCTGCATACCAATATAGATATTTAGGTTGCTGTGCCTTGCGAGGAAGTTTATTTCTTGATGGTTAAACCACATACTTATAAAGATGATTACGTTGCTGAACCTTGCGAAGAAGTTTATTTCTTGAAGGTATGCAACCAAATACTTATAAAGATATTTACTTACTAGTATACTGATCATGTTTTGAATAACCTTTACAAAATCATTAGTGTTAGGGTTATAGTGTTTAACACCACTTTCAACAATATTTCAGTTATATCGTGGCAGTCAGTTTTAGGTGGAGGAAACCGGAGAAAACCACTGACCTGTCGCAAATCACTGGCAAACTTCACATAATGTTGTGCAATCAGTGCCTATCACCACTAACGTTGTGAGTTCAAATCCCACTCATGGCGCGGTGTACTCGATAAAACATCATATGATAAAGTTTGTCAGTGACTTGTGACAGGACGGTGGTTTTCTCCGAATACTCTGGTTTCCTCCACCAATAAAACTGACCGCCACAATATCACCGAGATATTGTTGAAAGTGACGTTAAAAAGCAATGAACCAAACCTACAAGTACAAAAAGGTCAAGTAAATACCAGGAGGTCCCAAATGACTCACACTCAATCAGGTTCCACTGTATTATGCAATAAAAATATGTGTATATAACATCAGTTCCTATTGTAGGTATTTAAATACTATTTCATTAGAGCAAAGGGAAGATTATATTACCATAATCAGGTGCAATCTTTCATAAGGTGAGAAACGCTTTCAATTGGATTGAGAAAGGAGACATTCGTATCATCTCATTTCTAATTTGATGGCTCATTTCTCATTCAGATAACATTAATTATCAGTGCTGTATTAATATAAGTCAACAAATGATTAAATTATACTGACAGCTGTTTCTTTTGGTATATGACTGTAACTAAATTCTTTATCACACATATTAATTTTGTTTCTTTTGGTATATGACTAACTAAATTCTTTATCACACATATTACTTTCATAAGACAGACAAGTAGCTTTTAGCGATAAATTACCCCTATTAAAATAAGTCTGCATTGGCAGTTATTTATTTAAAATATATCCAAGGATACAAGTATTCATAGCGTAAAAGGTCCTTGGAATAATTTTCCTAGTTGAAATAGTCCATGGAATATATCTTCCTATTGATTTTCAAAGTCAAAGTCAAAGGTCAAGGTCACTGGGTCAAATTTTTACCATGTAACATCCTTGTGAACACTCTAGAATCAACATCCTTCAATGGATTTTGACCAAACTTGGTACATACTTAGTCCTTAGGAGAGTCTGGAATCCTATTGATTTTCAAGGTCAAAGGTCAAGGTCATCGGGTCAATTTTTTACCATGTAACATCCTTGTGAACACACTAGAATCAACATCCTTCAATGGATTTTGACCAGACTTCATACCAAGTCCTTAGGAGAGTCTGGAACCCTATTGATTTTCAAGGTCATAGATCAAAGATCAAGGTCACAGGATCAAATATTTAGGCGAGGGGATACGCCACGCTTTGCGTTGCCCTTGTTTTACTCGTGACTTTATTCCGTCCAGATCAATTTCACACCTAGACTGATATTACTGGTATATAACAACTGATGCGGCTTTGGTTTCACAAATTAATTATCCCCATGCCAACGAAGTTGCAAAGGGATATAGTAACGCTACTGTCCATCCGTCCTTCCGTAACATCCTTGTAACCACTCTAGAATCAACATCCTTCAATGGATTTTGACCAAACTTGGTACATACTTAGTCCTTAGGAGAGTATGGAACCCTATTGATTTTCAAGGTCAAAGTCAAGGTCATCGGGTCAAATTTTTACCACATAACATCCTTGTGGACACTAGAATCAACATCCTTCAATGAATTTTGACCAAACTTAGTAGATACTTAGTCCTTATGAGAGTCTGGAACACTTTTGATTTTCAAGGTCATAGGTCAAAGGTCAATGTCACCGAGTCAAATTTTTACCACGTAACATCCTTGTGAACACTCTAGAATCAACATTCTTCAATGGATTTTGACCAAACTTGGTACATACTTAGTCCTTATGAGAGTCTGGAACCCTATTGATTTTCAAGGTCAAAGGTCAAGGTCATCGGGTCAATTTTTTACCGCGTAACATCCTTGTGAACACTCTAGAATCAACATCCTTCAATGGATTTTGACCAAGCTTGGTACATA
Source organism: Bathymodiolus septemdierum (assembly GCA_963383655.1). Taxonomy (NCBI): domain Eukaryota; kingdom Metazoa; phylum Mollusca; class Bivalvia; order Mytilida; family Modiolidae; genus Bathymodiolus; species Bathymodiolus septemdierum. The sequence goes on from OY726517.1 coordinate 126,828,935, forward strand.
CTTAGTCCTTAAGAGAATCTGGAACCCTATTGATTTTCAAGGTCAAAGGTCAAGGTCACCGCATCAAATTTTTAGGCGAGGGGATATGCTACGCTTTGCGTTGCCCTTGTTTCAAATGAGATTTTACAAGAAAGCGTTCACAGCAAGATAATGCACTTACATAATTAGATATGTTCATTGTAAAGTAGTACACCTGTACCCGAGGAAAAGTTCACTATTATCCTATTATGGACTTCTCACAAGGGAACCGTTCTCCTACACTATACCTTCCTAGACAACACTATAGGGGAACAGTTCCTGAGGGAGAAGTACATAATAGGTTTAGTACATAACATGTCTAATGCCTAACGAGCTGTTACACTGGGTACTTTAACGTGCGAAGAGGGTGGCAATCTCTCAACACGGGACCTCGGTTTTATTTATGTCTCATCCAAAGGACGGGTTGGTTGTTAATTTATACATCCCGCACAACCGACGGATGCCCCTTCAAGCCGAAGAAGCTCTCGGTCCCATTTCTATACCCTGGGGTTCCCACGGGGTTGGTCCCTTTTAGAGGACTAGTACCTCTAGGATGGAGAAACCTGGTGCCTATTCTACCACGGCACACCCTCTGGTTCTGATATTCGCGTAAAAGTCTTGTAAAATGCCATTGAGTACAACAATATCCATTGTGCCTATCTCCCAGTCATAATTTTATTCCAACATGAAGTCCGAGAGAACTTTAACTGCATATTTGGTTGCCACTTTTGTAATTACATTTTGTTGTTGCAATGTGAATTCGTCGGCATCCGTGCTGCCGACTCTGGCAGCTGGTGTCGGCAATGTAAACAATGACGTAATCAACTGTTAATCGTAGCGCCACACATACAAGGGAAGTAATTTTTATTGATAATTCATCACGTAAATTCGCGGGAAATTTGGTATAGTCCCGCGGGAAGAATGGTCGTTTTAGTATAGTGCCTGTTGCGAAGTATAGTCTCCCGTAGTCAAGAAATGAACTATACTGTTGAAATATAGTGCCTAGCGAACAACCAATGAAAATTTACTATTTCTATATGTTATGTACTAAAAGATCATATACCGGTACCTTTTCAATGGGTATAGTTCACTGCAAAATAGTACACCGATATACTACGAAGAGTTTACTACAAGACAGTATACATTTACTATAGGATTGATTGATTTTTTTATTGTGTTTAACGCCACTTTTAGCAATATTGCAGTTATATCATGGCGACCAGTTTTAGTGGTGGAAGAAGCCAGAGTACCCGGAGAGAACCGCCGACCATGGGCAAGCAACTGGTAAACTTTATCACTTGTGGCTTGTACTGTAGGAAGTGTTCACTACAAGTATGCACTTTAGGAAGAGTTTACCAAAAGAAAACACATGTACTACAGGAAGAGTTCAACAAAGGAATACACATGTACTACAGGAAGAGTTCACTAAAAGAATACACATATACTGTACGAAGAGTTTATCAAAGGAATACACATGTACTACAGGAAGAGCTCACTAAAAGAATACACATATACTGTACGAAGAGTTTATCAAAGGAATACACATGTACTACAGGAAGAGTTCACTAAAAGAATACACATATACTGTATGAAGAGTTCAACAAAGGAATACACATGTACTACAGGAAGAGCTCACTAAAAGAATACACATATACTGTACGAAGAGTTTATCAAAGGAATACACATGTACTACAGGAAGAGTTCACTAAAAGAATACACATATACTGTACGAAGAGTTTATCAAAGGAATACACATGTACTACAGGAAGAGTTCACTAAAATAATACACATATACTGTATGAAGAGTTTATCAAAAGAATACACATGTACTACAGGAAGAGTTCACTAAAATAATACACATATACTGTATGAAGAGTTTATCAAAAGAATACACATGTACTACAGGAAGAGTTCACTAAAATAATACACATATACTGTATGAAGAGTTTATCAAAAGAATACACATGTACTACAGGAAGAGCTCACTAAAATAATACACATATACTGTATGAAGAGTTTATCAAAGGAATACACATGTACTACAGGAAGAGTTCACTAAAAGAATACACATATACTGTATGAAGAGTTCAACAAAGGAATACACATGTACTGCAGGAAGAGTTCACTAAAATAATACACATATACTGTATGAAGAGTTTATCAAAAGAATACACATGTACTACAGGAAGAGTTCACTAAAATAATACACATAAACTGTACGAAGAGTTTATCAAAAGAATACACATGTACTACAGGAAGAGTTCACTAAAATAATACACATAAACTGTACGAAGAGTTTATCAAAGGAATACACATGTACTACAGGAAGAGCTCACTAAAAGAATACACATATACTGTAAGAAAAATTTATCAAAGGAATACACATGTAGTACAGGAAGAGTTCACTAAAAGAATACACATATACTGTATGAAGAGTTTATCAAAAGAATACACATGTACTACAGGAAGAGTTCACTAAAATAATACACATATACTGTATGAAGAGTTTATCAAAAGAATACACATGTACTACAGGAAGAGTTCACTAAAATAATACACATATACTGTATGAAGAGTTTATCAAAAGAATACACATGTACTACAGGAAGAGTTCACTAAAAGAATACACATACACTGTACGAAGAGTTTATCAAAGGAATACACATGTACTACAGGAAGAGCTCACTAAAAGAATACACATATACTGTAAGAAAAATGTATCAAAGGAATACACATGTACTACAGGAAGAGTTCACTAAAATAATACACATATACTGTATGAAGAGTTTATCAAAAGAATACACATGTACTACAGGAAGAGTTCACTAAAATAATACACATATACTGTATGAAGAGTTTATCAAAAGAATACACATGTACTACAGGAAGAGCTCACTAAAAGAATACACATATACTGTAAGAAAAATTTATCAAAGGAATACACATGTACTACAGGAAGAGTTCACTAAAATAATACACATATACTGTATGAAGAGTTTATCAAAAGAATACACATGTACTACAGGAAGAGCTCACTAAAATAATACACATATACTGTATGAAGAGTTTATCAAAGGAATACACATGTACTACAGGAAGAGTTCACTAAAAGAATACACATATACTGTATGAAGAGTTCAACAAAGGAATACACATGTACTACAGGAAGAGTTCACTAAAATAATACACATATACTGTATGAAGAGTTTATCAAAAGAATACACATGTACTACAGGAAGAGCTCACTAAAAGAATACACATATACTGTAAGAAAAATTTATCAAAGGAATACACATGTACTACAGGAAGAGTTCACTAAAATAATACACATAAACTGTACGAAGAGTTTATCAAAAGAATACACATGTACTACAGGAAGAGTTCACTAAAAGAATACACATATACTGTACGAAGAGTTTATCAAAGGAATACACATGTACTACAGGAAGAGCTCACTAAAAGAATACACATATACTGTAAGAAAAATTTATCAAAGGAATACACATGTAGTACAGGAAGAGTTCACTAAAAGAATACACATATACTGTATGAAGAGTTTATCAAAAGAATACACATGTACTACAGGAAGAGTTCACTAAAATAATACACATATACTGTATGAAGAGTTTATCAAAAGAATACACATGTACTACAGGAAGAGTTCACTAAAATAATACACATATACTGTATGAAGAGTTTATCAAAAGAATACACATGTACTACAGGAAGAGTTCACTAAAAGAATACACATATACTGTACGAAGAGTTTATCAAAGGAATACACATGTACTACAGGAAGAGCTCACTAAAAGAATACACATATACTGTAAGAAAAATTTATCAAAGGAATACACATGTACTACAGGAAGAGTTCACTAACATAATACACATATACTGTATGAAGAGTTTATCAAAAGAATACACATGTACTACAGGAAGAGTTCACTAAAATAATACACATATACTGTATGAAGAGTTTATCAAAAGAATACACATGTACTACAGGAAGAGTTCACTAAAAGAATACACATATACTGTAAGAAAAATTTATCAAAGGAATACACATGTACTACAGGAAGAGTTCACTAAAATAATACACATATACTGTATGAAGAGTTTATCAAAAGAATACACATGTACTACAGGAAGAGTTCACTAAAATAATACACATATACTGTATGAAGAGTTTATCAAAGGAATACACATGTAGTACAGGAAGAGTTCACTAAAAGAATACACATATACTGTATGAAGAGTTTATCAAAAGAATACACATGTACTACAGGAAGAGCTCACTAAAAGAATACACATATACTGTAAGAAAAATTTATCAAAGGAATACACATGTACTACAGGAAGAGTTCACTAAAATAATACACATAAACTGTACGAAGAGTTTATCAAAAGAATACACATGTACTACAGGAAGAGTTCACTAAAATAATACACATAAACTGTACGAAGAGGTTATCAAAGGAATACACATGTACTACAGGAAGAGTTCACTAAAAGAATACACATATACTGTACGAAGAGTTTATCAAAGGAATACACATGTACTACAGGAAGAGCTCACTGAAAGAATACACATATACTGTAAGAAAAATTTATCAAAGGAATACACATGTAGTACAGGAAGAGTTCACTAAAAGAATACACATATACTGTATGAAGAGTTTATCAAAAGAATACACATGTACTACAGGAAGAGTTCACTAAAATAATACACATATACTGTATGAAGAGTTTATCAAAAGAATACACATGTACTACAGGAAGAGTTCACTAAAAGAATACACATATACTGTAAGAAAAATTTATCAAAGGAATACACATGTACTACAGGAAGAGTTCACTAAAATAATACACATATACTGTATGAAGAGTTTATCAAAAGAATACACATGTACTACAGGAAGAGTTCACTAAAATAATACACATATACTGTATGAAGAGTTTATCAAAGGAATACACATGTAGTACAGGAAGAGTTCACTAAAAGAATACACATATACTGTATGAAGAGTTTATCAAAAGAATACACATGTACTACAGGAAGAGCTCACTAAAAGAATACACATATACTGTAAGAAAAATTTATCAAAGGAATACACATGTACTACAGGAAGAGTTCACTAAAATAATACACATAAACTGTACGAAGAGTTTATCAAAAGAATACACATGTACTACAGGAAGAGTTCACTAAAATAATACACATAAACTGTACGAAGAGGTTATCAAAGGAATACACATGTACTACAGGAAGAGTTCACTAAAAGAATACACATATACTGTATGAAGAGTTTATCAAAGGAATACACATGTAGTACAGGAAGAGTTCACTAAAAGAATACACATATACTGTATGAAGAGTTTATCAAAAGAATACACATGTACTACAGGAAGAGTTCACTAAAATAATACACATATACTGTATGAAGAGTTTATCAAAAGAATACACATGTACTACAGGAAGAGTTCACTAAAATAATACACATATACTGTATGAAGAGTTTATCAAAAGAATACACATGTACTACAGGAAGAGTTCACTAAAATAATACACATATACTGTATGAAGAGTTTATCAAAAGAATACACATGTACTACAGGAAGAGCTCACTAAAATAATACACATATACTGTATGAAGAGTTTATCAAAGGAATACACATGTACTACAGGAAGAGTTCACTAAAAGAATACACATATACTGTATGAAGAGTTCAACAAAGGAATACACATGTACTACAGGAAGAGTTCAATAAAGGAATACACATGTACTACAGGAAGAGTTCACTAAAAGAATAGTGAGTGAGTGATTGTTGTTTAATGCCAACTCAGCAATTTTTCAGCTATATCATGGTGAGAACAGGTTAATTTTCAATGAGATGATGATGAGGTCCGCTTTGTTCTAGACCAACACGCTTAGCTGGATTTGTATAGTGCTAGCTCACTGAAACAATAGTCCGCAGATAAACATGTCTCCACTCGGACACATTCTGATTCTGAGCCGACCAGTCTTTGTTCTTTCTCCTTAAGGCTGTGTACTTAGCGGAGAAGCAGCATATACCAATTTTATAGTCATTGGTTTGACCTGATTGGAGTTCGAACCCACGATCTACCGCACTCAAGGCGAGCATGCTAACCATTACAGCACCGATGTGGTTTCACTAATAGAATACACTATAGAATGAAGTCAATACAATAATACACATGCAATATACAAAGAGTTCATTACCTGATGAAACACCCTATATTTAATAATAATTTTACATGTAATAACGATTTTAATAATATTACTCTGGTAGCTAATATGTTCTGTTAATTAAAGATAATACTGTAATCAAATCAGCCATTTTGTATGATGGCTATCACATCATTGTCACATTACCTGCAGTGCATGTTTTAATGAGTTTTCTATTGAACTGTACAAGGCTGTCTCTAACAATATAAGCAGATTCAATCTTCACTATAAATAATGTGGAATTCATTGCTCAAGCATTATTATTTTTTTTTTCAACCATGTTGTAAAGTAATGAATTGTAAAACTCATCTATATGAAAAATTATGTCTTTACAGTGCATCATTATTAGGTTTATTTACAGATGATTAATTATTAAAATTATGTTAAAAAAAAAAATGGCCAACTTTTATCAGGTTGGCTTTTCAGACCTCTGTATCTGAGATTCAATCAAATACTGTAGAAAAATAGGCTTTTCTGAGGGTTTTGTATTAGATTAAGGGTTGCATTCTGTAGACATTTTGGCTACATATATTACATTTGTGCAGAACAATGATTCCTTTACAAATAAGCTTCTAAATTGAATAGTTTATTTACTTTTTTGTCATGTCCAATCACATTTGATTTTCTATGATTTCTGTTTTTATTTTATTAAATTGTGTTACATAAGACGGGGATTTAATGTGAAATTTGTCAAACATTTATCAAGTATCTGTACTTCAGCATCGTTGGATCTGATACATTTTCCTGGAAATTGTATGAATTATTTTTAAGTGACTTGTAAGTTTTAGATTAAGTTAAAATGCCATTAAAAGAATTGTGGGCATGCTAGAATAAAGTTATCTTCACTTTCCAATCAATAACTCATGGTTTAGAAATAAAAAAATTGAGTTAAAAGAAAACGTTCTATTTCAATTTAAATGATATTATTCTTTTTAGAAAAAATTAGTACACTGCAATTGACAAGTAGCTTCTTGCATTTTCCTCAGTTTTTTATTAATTGAAAAGGTACATTACCAATTTAATAATCTTACTTTAGAAACGGGGAAATACTTATTTAAAGTAGATAACAATTTAAAATTTAATTTGATCATGACAAATCTGAACATGTTATGAAACAAGAGTATTTATTGCTGCAGAGATGTAACGCTCATTGACAGAAGTATAGAGTACTGCTCAACTACAGGCTAGAGGTCGTTTCAAGCTCATTTTATCGTATGAGTTATGTTTATTGTTGAATACCCTACAGTAACTGTGAAATGTAGATCAGAAATAAAAGCACAGTTTCTTTACTTTAATTTGTGTTTAAGTGTAAAGTTGGGATACTCTCTTGTTTTCATTTATATCCAGATCCTTTCTTATTAATATATTATATAAAGAAAGAATAAGATATACATCCATCCTTTGCTGAAAAAGTCTTTTACCTCTAAATGTAACTCGGTAAATCTCTGGATAACAAAAAATAATCAGATTTATGAAATTAATTCATCAGATTTGAAATTTGACTTTAAAAAAAGATATTGCAATCCAGTTAGGGATAGCATAACAACAGCTTAAGATTAGTGGAATTTATTGATTTATTTATTTATTTAAAACAACAAGGATAAATAACATAACTAGTAGATATACAATGCATACAGCTTTTACTGTCAAATATATGTACATTGTCTGAAAATAAAAAAATAAAAATTGTAGGTAAAAAAGTGATCCTTTGGCAGCAACTGTAATGATGAAAGAATAAATAGCATTACATGTATCTGTAGAGTTCATAGCATAATTATAGTTTATTGAAATTAGAGCTTAAGTTCTCTGTCATTTCTCACGTAGATGTTTTTTTTAATAAGTTTGCTTGTACTTGATGAGATCTTATGTGATAAATTAATTTAAAAAAGTATTTTAATGTTAGTGAACAACAAAAGAAAATCCATCTAATGCAATGTGGTAAAAATCAAACACCCCCTTTTATTGCTGTTCTTCAACTAACACTCATTGTAGAAGAAGGAGGGTAGGAGAAGCAAATCCCAATATATCTCATTCCAGAAATCCAAAAGTTTATATGCTAAAATTCTGAATAAAAGACTAAATCCCATGGTCCCGAAAAAGGTTCTTTTTCCCTCGCAGAATGATGTGAAGAACTAGCTAAAGTGTCAAAGGGCTATTTGTTGGTGTCTGACATAATATATAATATAAAAAACTGTCAATTAAATTAAATATGCAATTTTCTTGAAAATAGCTTCAAAATGCTTAAAACGTTAGTGTTTGATCTATCTTTGCTATTGGTAACCTCTGTGACCTCCATGAACTTTCTTTGATGACCTCTAGGATGAAGTGATTCTCTAAATAACAATTTGTATTGAAATTCTAATTAAACAGGTGTCAATAATGTTTATTATTTTTAACCACAGGGATCAAGAAGTGAGAGTTTCCTAGGATGTCAAGATCATTGTTATTTCTCCAAGGAGAAATAAAGAAAGAAGATAATGATGTTTTATGGTCCTCCATTTTCTTTGTTAATCTAATGAATGTACAAATTCGTCTTTTGCAGATGTCAATTTGATTACCTGGATATATATGCTGAAGTGACTGATGCGACACATCCGTTCATTGACACGCCTCTTCTTGGACGATTCTGTGGTGATGGTACCGATCGTCTTCCCAACCTCATCATATCAACGTCAAACATCATCATCTTAGATTTCTACTCCGACTATGACAAAGCTGACAAAGGATTTCAAGGCAGATACAAGTTTATTAATGATTGTAGGTGTATAACTGGGTGGATTGGTGATTATAGGTTTATTACAGGGTGGATTGGTGATTGTAGGTTTATTACAGGGTGGATTGGTGGTTGTAGGTTTATTACAGGGTAGATTGGTGATTGTAGATTTATAACAGGGTGGATTGGTGGTTGTAGGTTTATTACAGGGTGGATTGATGATTGTAGGTTTATAGCAGGGTGGATTGGTGATTGTAGATTTATAACAGGGTGGATTGGTGGTTGTAGGTTTATTACAGGGTGGATTGATGATTGTAGGTTTATAACAGGGTGGATTGGTGATTGTAGGTTTATAACAGGGTGGATTAGTGATTGTAGGTGTATAACAGGGTGGATTAATGATTGTAGGTGCATAGCAGGGTGGATTAATGATTGTAGGTGTATAGCAGGGTGGATTAATGATTGTAGGTGTATAGCAGGGTGGATTGGTGATTGTAGGTGTATAACAGGATGGATTGGTGAATGCAGGTAAATAAGAGGGTGGATTAATGATTGTAGGTGTATAGCAGGGTGGATTGGTAAATGCAGGTAAATAAGAGGGTGGATTAATGATTGTAGGTGTATAGCAGGGTGGATTGGTGATTGTAGGTGTATAACAGGGTGGAATAATGATTGTAGGTGTATAGCAGGGTGGATTAATGATTGTAGGTGTATAACAGGTGGATTGGTGAATGCAGGTAAATAAGAGGGTGGATTAATGATTGTAGGTGTATATAGCAGGGTGGATTGGTGATTGTAGGTGTATAACAGGGTGGATTGGTGATTGTATGTGTATAACAGGGTGGATTGATGATTGTAGGTATATAACAGGGTGGATTGATGATTGTAGATGTATAACAGGGTGGATTAATGATTGTAGGTGTATAGCAGGGTGGATTGGTGATTGTAGGTTTATAACGGTGGATTAATGATTGTAGGTGTATAGCAACCATCTGTGCAATCAGTGCCTATCGCCACTAACGTTGTGAGTTCAAATCCTGTGGATGGTGAGGTGTACTCGATACAACCTTCTGTGATAAAGTTTGTCAGTGACTTGCCACAGGTCGGTGGTTTTCTATGGGTACTCCAGTTTCCTCTACCAATAAAGCTGACCGCCACAATATAGCTGAAATATTGTTGAAAGTGGCATTAAACACCATAACCTACCTACCTCATATATACAGTCAATTGATGAACAGCATAAAATATTATACACCTGCCCTGCATACAATCAATGAATAAACTTTATATGCCGAGCTTCAACTGTAGTCGTAGTAACAGAAATATTTACAAATTTAGAGTTGTTTTGTCAGATCAAACTCCTGACTATTCCTAGTAGATTGTTCACAGGGTCTTCAGTATAGATGGAACTCCTGACTATTCCTAGTAGATTGTTCACAGGGTCTTCAGTATAGATCAAACTCCTGACTAGTCCTAGTAGATTGTTCACAGGGTCTTCAGTATAGATCAAACTCCTGACTATTCCTAGTAGATTGTTCACAGGGTCTTCAGTATAGATCAAACTCCTGACTATTCCTAGTAGATTGTTCACAGGGTCTTCAGTATAGATCAAACTCCTGACTATTCCTAGTAGATTGTTCACAGGGTCTTCAGTATAGATCAAACTCCTGACTATTCCTAGTAGATTGTTCACAGGGTCTTCAGTATAGATCAAACTCCTGACTATTCCTAGTAGATTGTTCACAGGGTCTTCAGTATAGATCAAACTCCTGACTATTCCTAGTAGATTGTTCACAGGGTCTTCAGTATAGATCAAACTCCTGACTATTCCTAGTAGATTGTTCACAGGGTCTTCAGTATAGATGGAACTCCTGACTATTCCTAGTAGATTGTTCACAGGGTCTTCAGTATAGATCAAACTCCTGACTAGTCCTAGTAGATTGTTCACAGGGTCTTCAGTATAGATCAAACTCCTGACTATTCCTAGTAGATTGTTCACAGGGTCTTCAGTATAGATCAAACTCCTGACTATTCCTAGTAGATTGTTCACAGGGTCTTCAGTATAGATCAAACTCCTGACTATTCCTAGTAGATTGTTCACAGGGTCTTCAGTATAGATCAAACTCCTGACTATTCCTAGTAGATTGTTCACATGGTCTTCAGTATAGATCAAACTCCTGACTATTCCTAGTAGATTGTTCACAGGGTCTTCAGTATAGATCAAACTCCTTACTATTCCTAGTAGATTGTTCACAGGGTCTTCAGTATAGATCAAACTCCTGACTAGTCCTAGTAGATTGTTCACAGGGTCTTCAGTATAGATGGGTTTACTGTTACCAATACTATTATTATCAGTATATTTTGACATAAAAGTGAAACTGTGGCAGGGCAGTATCTCAGAAAAAAAAAACTGTGGCAGGACAGTATCTCAGAAAAAAACCATATTCTTTATATATCACCAAAACTAACATGTTTGGTTGGAAGTACCATTAAATATTCATTAGCTCCCAATTGTAAATTTGATGTACAAGATATCGATGATTTGTACATTTACCCTTTGATCTTTACACACGATGATATCTAATATCAAACAACAAGCGTGATACATAGCAAATAGTTCATGGCACTGAGGGTCATATGGCAGTATATGGACCGGTCCGTCACCAAAACAATATTATATGGACCGAAGCTTGTGGGGTCCATATAATATTTTTTTGGTGACGGACCGGTCCATATACTGCCATATGACCCGAAGTGACATGAACTATTTGCTATATTATACTTTTTATCTAAAATAATGCAGGTACCTGGCCGGTCCATATACGAAAATAGTGACCGGCTGCGCTAACAAAGACAAATAGGGAAAATAAAAACAACAAGTGTGATACAAACATATTGTTGATTTCTAACATCACATTATATTGTTGATTTCTAACATCACATTATATTGACGCCACTTTCTAACATCACATTATATTGTTGATTTCTAACATCACATTATATTGACGCCACTTTCTAACATCACATTATATTGTTGATTTCTAACATCACATTATATTGACACCACTTTCTAATATCACATTATATTGTTGATTTCTAACATCACATTATATTGTTGATTTCTAACATCACATTATATTGATGCCACTAACTTTAACTCAACTAATCCTTGATAAACATACTATCTTTGATTTGTTTTGTGAGAATGGATTTCTTGATAGTTTGTCAGTGACTTGCGACAGGTCGGTGGTTTTCTCCGGTATGCCAGTTTCCTCCACCAATAAAACTGACCACCACAATATAACTGAAATATTGTTGAAAGTGGCGTTAAACACAATAAACCTAAACCAAACCTCAAAGCAATGTTGCATCGGAGTCTATAGTATATATTTATCTACAAAAGAAACCGTCCTATATGATGAATGTATAACAATTAAACAATTATATTTTTGATTTTGTAATTTCTTGTTTTAGCTGTGTACAAATTTGGAAGGAAGAGGGGAGATGGTTGTGACTACACTATAAACAGTATTGACCAAGCTTCAGGTTATATAGTCTCACCAACATATCCTGGAATGTACCCAGATAATCTACATTGTACATACACTCTAGTTGGCATGTTAGGACAAAGAATTAAAATCACATTTACAGATTTTTCTCTTTTTCATGGAGGAGACTAGTGAGTATATCTATTATAATGGTGACCCCTCTTATAAGGCCACCCCCAACCAAAGGCAACCCTCTTATCAGGCCAGATGTCAGATAACCCTCTTATAAGACCACTCCCACCAAAGGCCACCCTTCTTATCAGCCCAGATGTCAGATGCCCTTCTTATAAGGCCACTCCCAATCAAAGGCTACCCTCTTATAAGGCCACCCTTCTTATCAGGCCAGATGTCAGATGCCCTTCTTATAAGGCCACTCCCAATCAAAGGCTACCCTCTTATAAGGCCACCCTTCTTATCAGGCCAGATGTCAGATGACCCTCTTATAAGGCCACTCCCACCAAAGGCCACCCTTCTTATCAGCCCAGATGTCAGATGCCCTTCTTATAAGGCCACTCCCAACCAAAGGCCACCCTTCTTATCAGCCCAGATGTCAGATGCCCTTCTTATAAGGCCACTCCCAATCAAAGGCTACCCTCTTATAAGGCCACCCTTCTTATCAGGCCAGATGTCAGATGACCCTCTTATAAGGCCACTCCCACCAAAGGCCACCCTTCTTATCAGCCCAGATGTCAGATGCCCTTATAAGGCCACTCCCAACCAAAGGCTACCCTCTTATCAGGCCAGATGTCAGATGACCCTCTTATAATGTCACTCCCACCAAAGGCCACCCTTCTTATCAGCACAGATGTCAGATGCCCCTCTTATAAGGCCACTCCCAACCAAAGGACACCCTCTTATAAGGCCACTCCCACCAAAGACCACCCTTCTTATCAGCCCAGATGTCAGATGCTCTTCTAATAAGTCTACTCCCAACCAAAGGCCACCCTTCTTATCAGGCCAGATGTCAGATGACCCTCTTATAAGTTCACTCCCACCAAAGGCCATCCTTCTTATCAGCCCAGATGTCAGATGACCCTCTTATAAGACAGCTCCCACCAAAGGCCACCCTTCTTATCAGCCCAGATGTCAGATGACCCTCTTATAAGGCCACTCCCACCAAAGGCCACCCTTCTTGTCAGCCCAGATGTCAGATGACCCTCTTATAAGGTCACTCCCATAAAGGTCACCCCTCTTATTACACCAGATTTCAGATGACCCTCTTATAAGGCCACTCCCACTAAAGACCACCCTTCTTATCAGACCAGATTTCTTATGCCACTACCATACAAAGGCCACCCCTCTTATCAGGCCACATTTCTGATGAACTCGGATAGTAAAATACTACTAAATGGTCCACCTGAGAAGGAGCCACTCTGTCATAATGTAGCTTTTTCATAGCAGAAAGGTTGGTTTTATAAGACCGGGACTGTTGTAGCAGTTTGGTTTGTCAAAAGCAAATATGTTGAGAAAATACACAAAAATAACCTTGAATAGATAATGGATGCATTGTACATATATCTAACATTTAAACAACATTTGTCTGTAATGCTGACTTTCTATGTGCCTGGAATGTATAAAAAGAAGTGTGATTTTTTCATATCATATTTTCATTCATGTAATTAAGTACATAAGTCAAAGAATTAACAAACTGTTTCAAAACCAAAGTGGAAAGATTTAAAATACTGAGCAAGCAAATATCGATAAGTTTACTTAAAACTAAGCATAAAAAGATATTTCTGTGAGTAGTTTTCAAAAATTATTCAATAGCTATTGTTATGTGTTTGTAGTTAGAATTGAAATTATAAAGTTAGAATTGTTATTATTTAACAAAAAAGAAATTTACAAATGTATATGCTATCCCACTAAACATTCTTTATTCTGCATTCAGTGCATTCATTTACTGCCTATATAAAAGTATGCATATAAACCTTTTCCTTTATATGTCTATTAGACATATAACTTCTACTGGTACCCTGCATATAATGTACCATGAAGTGCTATAGACACTGGTTGATTGCAGACCACGCTGTAGACACACAAATTTATCCAAAATGTCCCCTGTTTTTTTCCTTTTTTGTGGTAATTTTAATTTTATTTGCATACATGACGTTGCAGTGTGAACACAATATATGTGCATTGTCTGGAAATAAGAAATGTATTTTTACTTGACATGAAACAAGAAAGAAAAGCTAGCCAGAGGGATGCATTTCTTCCTGTTTCTAATTTGGCTTATGCAAATAAATGTTATTTTTGCAGACAATGTACATATATTGTCTATGTAATTTATTACAATGGATGAAAATAGACACCGGAAGCTGATGTATAAACAACCTTTACTGATACATGTTATGATGTATTACGCTAATGACATGATTTTATCTTTCTTTAGATCTAAATTTTATTTGCTTTTTAACTTGTTATCCATTCGTTAATGTCATTGTTTAGGTCTAAATTTTTATTTGCTTTTTAGCTCGTTATCTGTTCGTTAATGTCATCACTCACACAAATTGAAGATTATTTTCATAAAAGACAATGTCAGCGAGATGGAATTAACGACCAAAAAACCTCTACAGGTTGTTGCACACTTCATTAAGGAGAGAGTGAACAGGCTTAATTTCAAAATGCATGTAATGCATACGGCTTTGGATTAGTAATCAAATTTGAAATAGTAGGCTGTTATAAGCTAATGTTTAATTGTAATGATTCTACGCACACGATACTGTAGAATTGATATCATTGTTCAAGGTAGATAAAATTTCCAATATTGTTCTATGATAAAAGCTCATTATAACTCAAGTTTAACAAAGTGGGAAAAAAATAGAGTTAATTTGTTTGTGTTATATATAGTGTTAAAGGAAAGAATGTGGTTTTAGTTTTCTTAAAAGGACAACATTTAAAGTCCTCTGATGTTACACTCAGAAGAAGCAGATAATTTTTTTTTTTTTTTTTTTTAAATTCAAATTTGAAATTAATTGCAAATTAGATTAATTACTGAAAAATAAAGAAAATTGCTATTCTCAGTGAATTAGATATATATTGTAACACAAATAATTTAATTTTCAATTGAAACATGTGCATTTAAAAGATGGTCAATTTTTTTTTATTCTAAGTTAAAGTCGCTCATAAATTAGATTAATTTTTTTTTTTAAATATTATCTACTCCCAGTGAATTAAAAACTTTCAGTTGATGAAGCACAAACATTTCAATGCTGGTCAAAATGATAAAAAATTAATTGTTAATGGATGACAAATATCATAATTTATAACAATTAAGAGAAAAAGGCGACCCAAACATAGGAGGAGAATGATAAATGATTTTATTTAACAGGTTTTAAAATATATAATTTGTCTTAAAAAAATAATAGAAAGGATTTTCATTCATAGCTGATTGCAACAATAATATGTTTTGTCGGTCTGTTTCAATATTTGTCAAATAAATTGTTGAGATTATTTATTTGAGCTCAATGCAACTAGAATCTAAACAAAATAATTAAAAATATTTTAGAATAGATATACCTTTGTTCAGATTGACCTCTAATGAACTCTTATTGTAGCTAGGTTATGTACATCTTCCAGTGTGATCAATAGCCTCATTGTGAGGTATACTTTTAATGTCCTTGTGAATTTGTGTCCAGATCAATTAATTTTTTTCATGTACCCCTATTCTCCCATACCATAATTTTATGATGAATCAAAACTATGGAAATTAAATGTCTCAACAATCTATTGATTGTTTTTAATGGAGGACTGATGGAGATTGTTTTTAATGGGGGACTGATGGAGATTGTTTTTAATGGGGGACTGATGGATTATTTCGATTCCCCCTGAATAAACAAAGTTGTATTTCATAAAACATCTGCAGATCTTCATAATCAATGTAAATCGTAGAATTATGTAATTCTCTTCTGGAATTAAGTGGGGAAAACCTAATTATACTGTCTTCTATTTTACATTATTTTTTTATATATTTTTTTGTGATTAGGACCCTCAGAAAAGACTTTAATGATCAAAGTATCGTCAGGTATCGTAATAAAACGAGCCTGTGTGAAGCTGATTCTTACAGAATTATAATAAAAGAAGCCAAAGGAAATATTTTTAATCTGTTTTATAGTAAAATAATTTATCCAATCTAATCTATTTTTGTTTTATCTTTGTAAACATTTATTGTCGTAATTAATTAATATGCAATCTGTGTCATCTCTCTCTTTACATTATATGAAATGACTGATTGTTTGTTGGTTAAGTTAACATCCAGCGGCAAATATTCATGCATATTTGGTACAAGAACAATATCTACAGTAGATAGTGTAAAGATATGTGGGAGGGGGAAAACCAGGCAACAACTTTTGACTACTATTGAAAAATTATAGAAAATTGGGGATGAATGGAAAATGTCTCTTTTGGTAACGGCTACAATGTGCCTACTCTTTTTAAAAATCTACAAATGAGGTGTTTAACATGCAGGGAGCGTGGCAATCTCCAAACATGTTACCTAATATGGTCCATGACCTCAATATGGTCCATGGTCAGGCTTTCTGTTTTATAACCTGACGAGAGGAAACTCCTTATCCTTGACCTTTGGGATGCATCAGGAACCTCTGTGGCATAACCCCTGTGAATCATCACCAATACTCAGTATTATTAAAATATGTGGTTGTGGTTTATGGTGTTTAATGCCACTTTCAACAATATGTCAGTTTTATTGATGGAGGAAACAGGAGTACCCGGAGAGAACCACTGATCTGTTGCAAGTCACTGACAAACTTCATCACATAATGTTGTATTGAGTACACCTCGCCATGAACAGATTATGAAAAGAAAATTTAAACAGTGATAGACAACAATTCAACCAATATCTACAAAACAAACAACTAGGTCTCACTTCAATTCATTAAACATAAAAAAGACCATGACATCTGCCGATTGGAAATCCATGTCCTGGCTTGGGATAGGCACAAATAATGTTGGTGAGGGGAGATAATCCACTTAGGTTGCCCACTAATTGCTAATGATAGGTTCTGTATCAATGCATGTACAATTTGCACATTTTGTGTTAACACTAGTTAAGTTGAATTCAAATATTAAAATCAATGTTCTTTTACGATCATATATAGTTTCCTTGCTTATCATATAGTGTCAACTATATGCCCTAATAGTTATTAAAAATCTATTTAAACATTGTTTATTATTTGTTTTCAATTCATAATTTGAAGACATGAATAGTAGAACCACATTATTTTGACACAGTTAGTTCCCTTTAAATATAACCTTTGAAAATACAACTAAAGTGGTATCATCTGGAAAATTAGTTTTAAAATAAAAATAAAAATCTGTCAGTGGGCTACTATTTTGCTAACCAAGTGTTGTGCGTACACTTCTATTCTCTGTTAATTCTTGGATCGTGATCATATGGTAGTTGGATTTACAACTACCTGTGCAATCAGTGCCTATCACCACTAACATTGTGAGTTAAATACCGCTCATGGCGAGGTGTACTCGATACAACATTATGTGATAAAGTTTGTCTGTGACATGCAACATGTCAGTGATTTTTGCCGGGTACTCCAGTTTCCTCCACCAATAAAACTGACTGCAACGATATAGCTGAAATATTGTTGAAAATGGCATTAAACACCACAACCCTATCCCCCTATTAATGTTCTTTGTTGATTTTTTGGAAAAACATCTTGACAATGCATCAATTTTGGGTCAAAGGAAAAATACATTTTTGCATTCATATTTTTAAAAGAACATTTCTTTCACTTTATTTGAAAAAAAAAATTGAAAAAATATCTATTAGAGAACATTTTAATTGTGATTGACCTTAATTTACTTATGTTTCAGTTGTCCTATTGATTATGTCCAAATACATGATGGTGGGGACAGCAGAGCTGAAGAAATTGGCAGATTCTGTGGAAATTATAAAAATGTTGTGTTATATTCTTCACTTGAACGATTATTTATCCTATTTAAAACTCAAAGAGGACGGATAGATTCTGTTAACGCTGGTAACTTAGAAGGTGACGCTGACTTTTTATATAATAGGAGAGGATTTAATATTACGTATGAATTCAGTGAGAATTATGTTAAACCTGGTAAGATATTGATGTACATTGTATTTCTTTGATATTGCGCATCAGTGGCGTAATGGTTAGTGGGCTCACCTCGAGTGCGGTAGATCATGGGTTCGAGCCCCGATCGGGTAAATCCAAAGAATATAAAATTAATATTTGTTGTTTCTCCACTAAGCACACAGTATTAAGTAGAAAGAGCAAAGATAGATTGGCTCGGAATCAGAATAATGTGTCAGAGTGGAGCCACATGTCTACTCGCAAACTGTTGTTTTAGTGAGCTAGCACTATAAAAATCCAACAACAAAACATCATCATCTCATGGAAAATTAACTTGTTCTTGCCATGATATAGCTGAAAAATTGCTGAATTGGCGTTAAACAACAATCACTTACTCACTCAACATAAAAAAAATATGTGGAGGCAGTAGTCATTATATGAACATCTGAGGGAATTATTTATAGACAGTTTTATTAATTATACTGTTTCAGAGTTATTTACTTCGTAAAAATTTGTAAAGAATTCTATGTTGCAATTATTTCTTATTATGATAGGTGTGTGACATAAAGCACTCGTAATTTAAGACTTATTTATCTGTATCTGATTATAAATAAATTGTAAAAAATACATTATTGTAGATATTTCTTCCTCAATGATAGGTGTGTGTGACATATACAGGTATATCTTAACATTAGTAATTAAGATCATTATTGACTTATTTACGTGGTACCAGAATATCACACTTTTTGTCATCACGTCCCGACTTTGATCTAATTTGATTTATTTGTTATTAACAATTTTTTTGCTATTATCGGAATAATCAGAAATGACGGAAGACATTTTTTGAGACGGGAGCTTGTACAAATACCACATAATTATTAATGATGCATGGATAGTGTCTTCATTTCTCATTCGATTTCCTTCAAATTTAGATGAAGACTTATTGTATCAGAAACTTTGAATGATTTTGATACTCAGAAGAATCAAATATAGGGAACAATTTTCTTAAATGGGAACTTTGACGATTTCTTAGGGTTTTTTTTATCTGTTGATGCGGGAACATGGGATATGTTGGCTTGCTCACCAACTTTTGTTTATTTTTCTTTCTAGAACTAAAATTCAAGCTATTATTGTAATAATTTTTCCCAAAAAAATAGTTGACAATGTCGAAGCCTGGTCTAATGGTGAAAAAAACATATGAATACATATTTTGTACTCTTACTCGACAAACATCCAATCAGAATTGCACATTCAATAAACACAGAACTCTGATTGGACGATTTTATAATACAAGTATGAAAATCATACTTGAATATTTTATGACTCCAAGAGCAGATAATTATTTGGCTCAGTATACATTGCCTTTTCAAGAAGTAAACATATATTGTTGAGTACTACTTGAGTCTAGTATTCCTATGCCTTCTGACGTAGAGGCACAATAATTGTGTTGCCATGTAAGAAAAAAATAATCTTTTCTAAGACAGGGTAATTTTACAAATGATTGAACAAACTGATGGTTTTTTTCAAAGGAAAACAACATTTAATCTCAAGATGGAACCTCAAATGTTTAAAAACATGACTTGAAATCATGTGATATTCTCTTATCCAATACAATCTATTGTTTACAAAATACAGGTATGATAATGATATATATTTTCTTTTATAGATGCAGGTGATGAAAACATAAAACACATCAAAGGAACAGGTAAGATTAACTCAGAAGATGACTGTACTGTGTGTCGCATGGTGGTATTTTGAACCCCAGAAACATTTATTCCTGTTCATTATACCACATGATATTTTGATACCAGGTCAAATTTCAGTCATTGTTTTGAACCCCACCATGTTAACAAAAGTGGAGGTTCATTTTTACCTTAGAGGTTTGGTAAATCACCAGGTCAATATACCATAAATTAGGGGTTGAATATTTGATGGATTGACCCAGGGGTCAATATACCATGGTTTTTCAAAATACCATATGACACCTGTAGTCAGTTGATGGAATATTTATATCTCAACAAAAACTAGTGAAAAAATTACTTTTATGCAGTGGCCAAATTCTTGTTATCTTTATATTTTGTAAATATGAAAGAGTTCTCTCCCCTTGACCATTACTTAATTATAAAAATGACCTGCCATCAATAAACTTGTATATGAAATGTATAAATATGGTTTTATGCTTTTGGAGAGGTAGTTTTTATTGGTTTTGTACAATATATATAGCTTGATTTGTCTTCTCAGACTGCACTTTACATGCCATGAACATAGTTGCAGCTCACTGGATGTTAAACAACAAGCAATCTCTACTTTCTTGATTTTGTTTATAAGCATAATCCAATTTGAATTAGATATTTGGGGAATCTTCTTAATTTTTTTTATCAAATTTTTTATATACGGTAGTAGTTATACTGTTTATTTCATAGGTTTTATACCTTTGCTTGTGCCAATAAGACCTTTCATAAAGGAACTTGTTTTTCATTGTTGAACCCTCAATTACATTTTCAAATATGACAATGTTGATACAGTGACTTCACACAGTGAAGTAAATGTTGTTATTTCACTGGCAAAATAATGTTTTTTCTTTCACATTGAAATCTCGGTATTTCACAGGCATTTATGTAATAAACTAACATATAACTAGGTGGGGCCGCCGTGGTCGTGATCGTATGGTAGTTGAATTTACAACTACTTATGCAATCAGTGCCTATCACCACTAAAGTTGTGAGTTCGAATCCCTCTCATGGCGAGGTGTACTCGATGGTCAGTGACTTGCGACAGGTCAGTGGTTTTCTGTGGGTACTCCAGTTTCCTCCACCAATAAATCTTAACGCCACAATATAGCTGAAATATTGTTGAAAGTGGCGCTAAGCACCATAACCCTAACTCAGAAACAGGTCTAGTAACCTTTCATTCACTACCAGAGCCTCTCTACTCCTTCAGAAGTTGTAAGCTCATCAATGTCTGATTGCTTGAAATGTGACCTTGACCTGATTTGATACAGGATGTTGGTAGATTGAAATAAATTAAAAAATATCCAGTGAAAATCTAATTATTAATTATATCTGGAGTAACTTGGATTTCTTAATCTTTCTGCAACTCTCCTTTCGGAGATTTAAATTATAAGCCTTTTTTTAAGTGGACCACCAACCATGCTCAATCACCCTTTTTGTTTGACATTCTAGGCAAATAAAGAGATATATCATTGTTAATTGTATAATAACTTGTTTGGTTGATTATAAGTCTATATTGAGTATAAGCCTCAGTTAACTAGAAGACTGTGTGGGCTGAAGTCCTTGTGAACTATAATAGGTTTAATTAACTACACATCTTGTGTACTAAATTTGATATCTACGTCCATTTTTATTTTTTATTTTTCATATATTGATCATAGCTGGAAAACTGTCTTTATACAACTGTAAACACATGTTAATATCAGCCCTTGACATTTTAATAGTAAATATCTGAGTAATCCTGTTTTTCTCTGTAATACTGTATATGATCTTTATATAGATGTTTACCAAGTGTCAGAACTCACACCAAAGGGTAATCAAATGTATTTTTAATCCTGATGTTGAGGTGTATTTCCGAAAAATTATGTTTCTGTCTTTATGACTAAAAGGTTATAAAAAAGAAATATGTGGAATTTCCTTTTCATTGTAATACTTCACATATTGAATTAATGATATGCATCATCTTATTGGAATCTAACATCAAAGGACAAAAAAAATGTTACATTGTAATCCAGGTTTTAGGATGTTCTGTAATATGTGTGCTACTTCAAAGGACAAAAAAATGTTTCATTGTAATCCAGTTTTTAGGATGATTCTTTGTAGATATATAACTATCTTACCTGATAGTAAGTCTCTGTGATCTTCTTTAAGATATGTTAATTACTATATCCTAATGAGGCTTGTATAGAAAGACAACTAAAACTTCACCAAAGACAAAAATGTTATACTATAATTCCACCAAGTCATGAAAGTGAGAGGTCATCAATAGAGGCTATCAGTTTTGCCTTTGTTTCTACACATGTTCTCTTAGATTTTGGATCTGTTCTGACAGTGTAGTCACTTGTTTGTTTCTCATTTTATTCTTGATTTACAAATTGTAAATAAAATAATTATCTGACCTTGACCTATAAATTCAGGGTTAGGGTGATCTCTTTTTCTCTGTATTGGTTTAAGATGTCCCTATGTTTATGTATACCCAATTTTATGACCATAATTCGAAAGACAAAAAAATCCAGTCGTTAGCAACAGTGCTTATGGCAAAAATTAAATGTATGTACTGAACACATTGAATATACAGGTACTAAACCTAAGTACTTGTATCCTTCTTTGGAGGTTGAAGACATTACACTAACTTGAATATTATGTATTACATATGTACTTTACATTAATTATAGTGTCTACACTCTTAATTCCTTTCAGAAAATTATATCCATTACAATAGATTTTTGAATTTTAGTGATTATTTCCAAAGATATATTTGGGGGCTATTCATTAATATGGAACTACCAGAGAGAAAAAAAATAGGACATAAAACCCTGAGACCCCAAGGGGGTGTATTTGGATAGACTTTTGGAAATAATCACTTAGATTATTTCCAAAGGTATTTTTAAGGGGTATTCTTAAAAATTCATATGAGACTACATTTGTACTAGGAAACAAAAGGGCAAGACTTAAAACCTTTAGACACCTCAGGAGTGAAGGGATTTAAAACCTACACTTTGTTTGCATCCTAGATGCCAACACATTGAGAAAAGAGTCATTGGTCTATTCTATAGACAGATAAAATAATTCATATTTCTACCCAATTAGATTAAATGTTTGATTAAAAAAATCAGACAGAATTAACCATTGTAGACATGTAGTAGAAATGTGTATTGCCTTTATAATTGAATTTCAAATATTTCTCCACCCATTACAATTTTCTGGTTTGTAATTTACATTGAAAAGTATAAAATGTTTTTGCATTTTTATAAAATTGGGGGCATTGAATAACGGTAGATGAAAGGCTCTTAAAATATTATTATAGCTATTAATTATGTACTGGTACATATTGTGTGTATAATGTTGGGAGGTAATTTAATTATTATTATAATAGACCATTTCACCATCAAAGAGTTTAGCAAATCTCATAAATTATTTATAACGAACAATTCAAAATTTGGGTCAAGGATTGCATTTTGTGCATGCAAGTTCTAGATTTTGACACCATTTCGACTGAAATGACATAGATGAGGAATTTTATTTTATAATGGGACAGGATTATGGTGTTTAATGCGACTTTCAACAATATTTCAGTTATATCGTGGCGGTCAGTTTTATTGGTGGAGGAAACCAGAGTACCTAGAGAAAACTACTAACCTGTCGCAAGTCACTGACAAACTTTATCACATAATGTTGTATCGAGTACACCTCTCCATGAACGGGGTTCGAACTCACAACTTTAGTGGTGATAAGCACTGATTGCACAAGTAGTTGTAAATCTAACTACCATACGATCAGCTTTTTCAATAATGAAGAAAAAAATATTGCCATATTATTGTCAAATGAACCCATAATGTTGTTGTATTAGAAAACACTGCCACAATATAACTAAAATATTGTTGAAAGTGGCATTAAGCACCATGACCCTAACCGCCAACCCTGTATTAGAAAAACTGTAAATTTATAAAGGTACATTTTATATTACAGCATGTGATTTTAGAATCAGCAGTAGTAGGAAACGTTCCAGCGGTACCTTGTTATCACCTGATTATCCTAAAACTCTACCTGCTAATGTCACCTGTAATTATTACCTGGATGGTATGAGTAACAGAGAAACATTAGAGAAAGTTCAAATCTCATTTCAAGATTTTGAAATTCCTGGACAAATGCCATAGTAAGTATATAATCTTTGTTAATATCTTAAGTATTTTTGCATGATACTTGTTAACGAAAATATTTTGAAAATCCCCTGCAATTAGAGAAACCTGTCTAAACCGAACTTTTAATAAAGTCCTAATGTAGGAAATCTTTATTAATTAACTTGTCAAAAAAAGTATGTAAAAAAAAACCACAAAAAATTAGTTGCAAGAAAAACTTACTAGTTCACTAATCAAATTTTCTAGCAAACAATGAACTAGTGTTTAGATATTATTTTTAAAAGATGTTTTACGTTGAGACTTGAATAAGGCTTTGTAACAGAATCTTAGAAGAAGCAAATATGATAAATACCATTTATTATAAGATATCTTCAATTTGATTTACTGATGTATATTTGTATCAAGATATTTATAGTAGGTAGTCATAAATATCACTGCATGTTTTCATTAAAGGGATATTAAAGCTCATTTTAGAAATTTTTTGTATCTCATGAAAACTTGCAATTGGTTCAATAAATGATATTTAATGAAACATTAACCATGTTTTTATCAATGAAACTTTGTAAAAGTGACATAATTCGTTGATAATTCTGTCATATCTTGCCGTTTTTCCAATAATTGAATTTTTGCTTCCTGGACAAAAATTAATTTCGACCCTTTGAAGTGATATTTTAACGATATTAGAGATTATATGGGCATGCAAAGTATTTTTGGATTGTTTTTACAATTAAATTGAAAAGAAACAACCTTCGTCACGAGTTGAAAAAATATATGTTAAAATTAAACAATGTACTTTATAGAAATGATAGCCTTGACATAAAAGATTTTTCCATTATTACAAGATTACGTTCATGATTTACTCTTATTCTACTGTCATGTTTCTATTGTTATATTTAATATATCTGTCAGTGACACAGATGTAAAAGAAAACTTTTAATTTAATAAATCATAGAGATATAATTTAGTACAGTTCTAGAACAACCTTAATCAGGTACGCTCAAAGACAAAAGATTAGAAATTAAATAAATGTAAATGTCTTTTGGAGCAAGAAAAACCAGTGCATAAACAGGATAGCCAAAATCTTCTAAAGTCTACTATGCCTGAGGCACTACTGATGTTGTGAGTTTGAATCTCGATCAGGGCGAGGTGTACATTATGTAATAGAGTTTGTCAGTGACTTGCGACAGGTCAGTGGTTTTCTCCCTGTCCTCAGCTATCCTCCACCAATAAGACTGACCGCCACAATATAGCTGAAATATTGTTGAAAGTGGCATTAAACACCATAAAACCAACCAACTAACCTATGCCAGAGGCAGATTGATTTTAGTTTTAATAATAATTACATTATTTAGGAATTGTTAATTTCAATAATAAATATTATCTTTTAATTCTTCTGCTTAATTGTATAGAAATAATCACATGCTATACATGTTAATTGCCTCACAAGCTGTAATGGTTGAGGTGATAACCTCAGGTGTGGTAGATAGTGGGTTCGATCTCCTGTCTGGTCAAACCGAAGACAATCAAATTGATAGTTGTTTTATATTATATTACATCATCAACCACATCGATGATGTAATGGTTCATATTGTCGCTTGTATGCAGTAGATCTTGAGGTCAAGCCCCAGTCAGGTCAAACTAGGAGTATCGATATGTGTTGCTTCTCCGCTAAGCATGTATCATTAAGGAGTAAGAGCAAAGACCCTGGATAATGTTGTCTGAGTGGAGCGACATGTCTACCTGTTGAATGTTGTTTCAGTGAGCTAACACTATGAAAATCCATCATATAAATATGTTGTTGGTAAAAATAAAATTTATTTGCACTTGCTGTGAAACAGGCCAGATAAAGCTCACCAAAGACTCACTTTTCTACCTGTTTTTAAAGCTTGTGCAAATAAATTTTATATTTTCCAACAATGTACATATATTGTATATGTAGGACACATATAGAATACTTAATATACCTGTCAGTGCCTTGTGACAGGTCGGTGGTTTTCTCCAGGTACTCCTGTTTCCTTCACCGATAAGACTGACCGCCACGATATAATTGAAATATTGTTGAAAGTGGCATTAAACACCATTAACAAACCAACCAAATATACCTATAAATTTATACATTGTACTCTTTTTGGAGCTGTAATTCAGGTTTCTTAGTGGTCAACCTTAAAGGCAGTGAGGGTTCCGCTGGTGTGGACGAGAGATTCTGTGGATTGTTGTTACCTCCAAACCTGACCAGCCAAGATGCTCGAATGATAATGACCCTCGACACACATGGTGCTAATCGAAGAAGTCGTGGGTTTTCTTCTACATATCACTTTGTAATAGGTACATTGCAAATTATATTTTTTTGTGTTTTTAATACTTTCTTTTTTCAAAAGATTTTATCACAATAGAAAATAGATTTTGTTTACGTGAGTATTTAAAGTCATTTTAACATACAAACAATTTGCTTTTTCCTACTCCATGTAATAAGTGTACACTAATATTTTAAATCTTAATATATTGTATAAAGCTCACTGTTAAAAAATATTTCACTATTGAAAAGTGTTTTCCTCTCTTTATAAAATTATAATTGATACTTTTTTTGCTTCACTAACTTGAATTTATAAATATTTAGACAAGCTGTTTTTAATAGTCCTTCTTGCTTTTCAAGGGGAGAAGAGGGGTGTAAGTTTTTCTGCCCTTCAATGTTTAATATTTTAATTTTGTTTTTTAACTGTTTTGTGAGGTCGAGCACCACTGAGAAAATTATAAAAATATAGCAATGCACATCTGACATACTAGATTTATAGCGGTTGCTGCACTGATAAGCAAAATTGTAGATGGTCTATGCTGATTATACTGTTTCGCAAAATTGCAAATATTTTTCAAAATGGCGCATAGAAAAAAGAATAGCAAAGCATCTTTATTAGTTTTTTCATGGTAAAATCTGTCATTTTAATTTAAGCATTCAATGTTATAAATTTTAATTGTACTGTATTTTTCAGAATACAAACATCCAACACTGCTGTAATAGAAACATAGATATCTAATTTAGTGTGCACAACACTATTCTGGAATAACCTTACTCTTATTTGCCAATGTATGCGCACAACATTTTCCTGAAATAACCTTACTCTTATTTGCCAATGTATGCGCACAACATTTTCCTGAAATAACCTTACTCTTATTTGCCAATGTATGTGCACAACATTTTTCTGAAATAACCATACTCTTATTTGCCATGAAATTGCTTGTGATCATTTTAACACCTGCTTAGATTGTAAGGTTGTATACAGTACTTGATAAGATATTAAAGGACAAAATTAGCACAGATTTAGTACTCAAATTTAATCACTAACACTCTTGTTATATTCAATAATCCGTACATCTTCACCAGCAAAGGCTTATGATCGACCTCACCCTCCTCTTTACTTTTGGCCGTGCTAACCAGATTTTTGTGGTTAAGGTTTTAAACTGGGTGCAACCAGTATTGGCTGCAACCAATCTGAAAGATGTGATTTATAAAAATGTACCAAAAAAAGACACGATTAGGTATTGCCATGTATGATTGCCAAAAAGCACAAAGTAATTTTTGGTGTTTTCAGTTTACTGTATATATTTTAACATGAGGTGAATTGAATGCAATATGTTGATTGGCTGAAAATTATATCATTATAATTGATGTAACTGACAATATCTAGTAGATGGCAGCGCATGGGAATTAAAAATATTCAGCTAACACAACCAAGAATGAAAAAGAATGGAGGCAGATCGTAACCCTTGGCTAGCGAAGATATAATCCTTACTTATGCTAGACCTGAGTACTTATAACCATACAACTATAGAATTGTTTGTACGATTGTCAATTTTAATATTTTTGTTTTTCAAGTTTAGTTTATATAATACATTTCAGGAAATATGCAGCGCCCCAGAGACAGGGTTGTAGTTATAAAAGGGAAGTGGTGTCCTACTGATGTTGTGAAATTAAATGTTTCCTCAGAAATATTCAGTGAATTTAATCTCAAAAACCCATTGGCTAATATTTCTTTTTCTTGTTATAATTATTGCCATTAAACTCCAGGTTCAATATACCATTAATGAATTCTGGCCTTACGATTACGAAACTTGTGAGTGCAATTTTTGTGCCTAGACTTGAAAAATTACCAATAAAAATACTGCATCCAATAAATTCAATGTTCTGATTGGATGATTATGGAACAAGAGTATGATGACCATACTCGAATGTATGGTCTGGTCTTGTGGTCATAAAGTTTTTAGTATGAGTTTCATTCTCTGTACACCAAAATCATCTAATTGGAGTTTTATATATAAATATAATAGATATGATAGACTCAGATTAGCTTCTGGACTCAAATCGTTGTGCACTCTTAATATTAGCATCCACCAGCGTTGTTGTCTCAAATCACAGTCTGATTTAAGCGAATGCTCAAATCGGCGTCCTTTCCAAATTCTCCGATCTATGGCCGATTTATTAGTTAGGGTTAGGATTAGGGCATATGCCAGGGACGTCATTGGACATCGATTTGAGAAAGTGAGAAATGACCATAGATTTGGGAATTGGACGCCAATTTGAGAATTTGAACAAGGACATAGATCTGAGGTACAGATGTCTGTGATGTAGAAATCAGACATGGATTTGAGGATTGGACGTTGATTAGAGGCTGGATGTCGATCTGAGTCTTACATATATATTTATATTGGATACAATGTTGTGATTGGTGGTTTATTGAATATGAGTACAAAAAACATACTCGAGAAACACCAGACTATAAAATATTAAGAGAAAAAGTCATAAAAAATTAATTTCAATGTTGCTTACTATGTTGGGATAAGTATTATAGCATTCTTTTTAGTGATTGGTCAAACTCATTGTCATTAAATTATTATTATTATTTTGTGTTTTGAGGGCGACTTTTTGTGCCCAGTCGTTAAATGATTGAAAATATTTAAGCTTATGTACATTATGCTCTTCACAACTCAATTATGACTTGCCATCTAAATGACTTTCTTTAAATTATTATTTTAAATAGCAGCATTTTTTTTTTATTATTTTTTTTTTTTTCAAATATTTGACCAGCAATAAAAAAAAAAGGTATGCTATATTTACTTATCTTTAAGCAATAGATAGTTTAACATATGTCATTGCTTTTTTCTATTAATTTAAAGGTGATTAATATAAATTTAAGGGATATTGTTTATGTTAGAATGGTGAAAAAAGGGATAAGAGGGAAGGACACATTTGAGCAATTTTGATATGTTGCAATATGTCCAAAAAGTTATTTTAGAATGTAAAATTGTAGCTCATATGGATTAAAACTTAACATTCAAAAAGGGAAATTACCAATTTTCAAATTTCTTGAAAAAGTTGGGTTGATAGACAAACAAATTAGTATGCCCAGGTATATGATGAGGTCAGTAGTCTGTGTATTCTGATATCTGTCAACTTAAGAGGGGGTATTTAATTTTCATACACAATTGCAGTAAAAGTTGTCCATTCCATAGAAACCATTTTGTTTTAGGTTATTTGAACGAACACTGCTCCCAGAAATAGTTATCTTATAGAACTTTATTTTATTTTACATTAATAGTTTCATCTCTGTAAAATGAAGTTAAGCTGACAACTATTTAACTTAAGTAACTTAAAAAATGAAACAAATATCTGAAATAGATTTTAATTTTTATATTTTTTAATGTAGATTTCATATTTTAATACAGGTTTTAACTTTCTAATCACACAGCTTTTCTTTTTAACTCACCTGGCAATTAGACCATGTCAGCATTTGACACCACTTGGCATCCATTGTTTTGCTTTTTATGAAATATATTCTTCTCAGTGTAGAATTGTTCAGCCAAATGGAATTCAAGTTGTTACCAGATGAGCGATATAGGGCCATGCAAGCCTCTAGTTTAATGTCGGCACATGCACTTAAAATATATCACTGCATATTTCTTGAGTGTTTTAAATTGTATTATATTTTGCTTAGTAGCAATTAATTTTTAGAATTAATTGGCATTGTACTGCAAATAGCTGCGCTTTTAATTTTTATACCTCTTTATACTCAAAGGGAGAATTTGTGGGCAGAAAAAATATAGTTTGTTTCTCAGGTGCCATCTATCTTTCATAAATATGATCGCATCAAGCTTATTTTTTTTCCATATTCATAGCTCAAATTTATACATATTATACTTTGGAAATCATATGCACATTCATTTTCCCATTTCTTAAGATAACAAACAGATGGATCTAATTCTCCATTGGCAGGTTTAAATATGACCTGCTGTGTAGATGTCATCTTGCAAAAAAAAAAAACGAAATGAAAGTAGAAATCAACATCGTTTTTACCAAATCACTTGACAAAATGAAAGTAGAAATCAACATGGTTTTTACTGAATCATTTGACAAAATGAAAGTAGAAATCAACATGATTTTTACTGAATCATCTGACAAAATGAAAGTAGAATTCAACATGATTTTTACCGAATCATCTGATAAAATGAAAGTAGAAATCAACATCATTTTTACTGAATCATCTAACTAAATGATAGTAGAAATCAACATGGTTTTTACAGAATCATTTGACAAAATGAAAGTAGAAATCAACATGGTTTAACTGAATCAACTGACAACAGGAAATGTCATTCCAGGCACTGTATACATGTTAATTGTGGTATGACAGAAATGACTTGTAGATATATTAGACAGAAAAAAAATTTAAAAAAAGCAACAATAATCCAAACCATTTATAAAAGCATGAGAAACAAAAATATACTTTGTATGTCATTATGAGTTACTACTTAACATTTTGCAGTTGTATTGTTGTGACATGGTATACAGACAGTGGACAAAAGTATTCTTATGCTTCCAATTTTCCCTTTATATTTCATATGAAACTTCATTTAAAATACTACTCAATAATTGTCCCCCAAGAGGGAGTCACCACTCTTATAAGGCCATGTTTTCATGACAGAAGGGGTGGCCTTATAAGTGAGAGACTACTGTACAATGTACAATGTACAGGTATGTGTAGAAAATCAACATCACAATATTTTTAACAAAAGAAGCGCAAGAAAATAGAATTGACATTAATTGGTTAAGTTTAAGTGGACAGTATAAAAGCTATATTGATGACAAAGACTACATCTTGTGGGTAGACAAATTATTATGCATACTTTAATGCAGTTTTGATTTAATCACATTTTTTACCTGGTTCCTTTATTCAGTGGTACCAGTATAACCAATAAAAAGCTGATTTACATAGACACTATAATTTAGAACCAGTTTTGTATGTAATTTTTTTTAATTCAGAAACAGCATCATACAAAGAAAAGAATAAAAAAGTTTAATGAAAAATTTGCCTGGAGATATATATTGCCATTTTGTATTATTACAGACTTTGGCATTCGAGGTGGTGTCTCTCCAGAAGTTGGAAAATGTATATTCTTGTATGAAAGTCAAAGACTAAAAGACGGAAAGGAAGGAACATTTAACTCACCGTACTACCCAGATAAATATCCAGATAACACTGAATGTGTTTATATATTCCGTCCTGGAATCAGGGAAAGATTACTGATTTCCTTTTATGCCTTTTCATTAGGAAATAGTAAATCGTAAGTATCATCAGTGGCACTTTTAAAAGAATTGGGTGGGGCATTACATTTCAAAGGATTAGCTGGAAAGATCCTTAAATCGGGACCTGGGGTATAATAAATAGCTGTGGGCGGAACAAACATTCAGATTGTTCATTATTTTGGATACGGTTATCTCAAGGAGGAAAAATCAATAACACATAGTTTCACAGTTACTTTTTGACAGGCATGGTCACTAGTGTTCCTCCCTACGAAACTCCAGTCTTATTGAAAATAATATTCTTCATCAGTCTAAAAACTACAAAAAATCACTTCGAAAATTCAAATATCTGAGGTATAGTCACGTTGAGTTTTAGGTCACATTGGTCATGTGACATACAGTTTCATAAATAAGCTGTTCATATCAACGGAGATTTTTGTTTATCATTCTATTAATAATACACTACTCTGAGTGATTTGATGATAAGCTCCGCCCACAAATTTTGTCAGTAGGCACTACTGCAAATGCCGGTTTATGCACAAAAATATTGGATTGTAAATTGGACTTTGGAATGGTATTGTGTGCATATTTCACTACTAGATTTTCCCCCCACTATTTTAAGCCTTTCATTAACAGATTATTATTTTTTTCATTTTAAACCTTAAATTAGGGGAGTAGACCAACATTGGGTGTTCCTCCTCAAACTGTGACTTCATGATAAGGAATTGTTTAACATAGGCTTGAGGCTTTTATATGAACTTTGTAAATTTGTAAATATTATTATGGAAACAAAGTCTATTGAGATGCAAATTCATATTTTTTTTTTTAAATTGAAAAATGGGGATTCTGGGAATTGACCTTTGACTAGCTGTGGAACCGTAGCCCTTTATGGTCCTTTTTTTTCTTTTTCTTTTTTTTTGGCGGACCATAGGGCTACGGATTTCACCCTATCAAAAATTTGCGGAACTGCGCCAAGAATTCGTCGCACCTTTCAACAGTAATTTTCACAACAAAACGCTTCGTGAGAGCGGAGTCATGTGGATAACTCGTTTCGCTACATATTTATCTATCGCTTTTCATATTTACTTACTTATTATTATTCATTTCTAGCTCATTATAATAAAAAATGTTTCGATATTAACTGATTTCACCTACTTAGTCCCGCCATCTTGTCTTTGTGGTATTCTCGCTTTGAGGTCACATGACTTTTGAGAGATGACTCTAACAAGCAAAACACATGTTCGGTTTGATGGCGTTTTACTGGAGGTTTTGCACTGCGATTTTTTATCTGAAATAAAATATTTATTCAACCTAGAGGGAAATATTTTACATATATTAACCAGAAATGTTATTTTCTTCTATGATTATTCCAACTGAAGTGAACTCTTATTCAACATTTTCAAGTTTTTCATGTAAACAAACCGAACACGTGTTTTGCTGTTAGAGTTATCTCTCAAAAGTCATGTGACCTCAAAGCGAGAATACCACAAAGACAAGATGGCGGGACTAAGAAGGTGAAATCAGTTAATATCGAAACTTTTTTTATTATAATGAGCTAGAAATGAATAATAATAAGTAAGTAAATATGAAAAGCGATAGATAAATATGTGACGAAGCGAGTTATCCACATGCCTCCACTCTCACAAAGCGTTTTGTTGGGAAAATTACTATTGAAAGGTGCAACGAATTCTTGGCGCAGTTCCGCAAATTTTTGATAGGGTGAAATCCGTAGCCCTATGATCTGCCAAAAAAAACCAAAACTAAAGGACCATAAAGGGCTACGGTTCCACAGCTAACCTTTGACATGACTGAAAACATTATTATAAGTTTGATTGTATTTAATATATGAAGTATAGAAATCAAAACTTTCCACAAGTTCAGAAATGGATTTTATCAGACCATTCATTTATGTGAAAAACTTTTTTGGGGAAAAGCCAGATTTTGAAAATTGATTTCATCAATCTCATTTCAAGTCACTAAATGACAAATCTTTTCACTGTTAAATAAATTTCATATACCTGTTCTGGTATATGTTTGCTCAAAGTGAACAAGTTATATGGCTGAGAACAGGTAACTAGTTGTGTTAGAATATGATTTTTTACATAATTTCTATCGTAATTTTTACTTTTGAGCTCACAAGACCACAAAGGCCTTGTTGGCTTTTTACATCACTTGATGTCTGTTGTCTGTTATTATGCTAAACCAAGTGTTGTTACCAAGATTGCAGTCACTCTGAAATATATTTGTAAAAGAAGTCACTGAACAATAGTTATTAGCAAAATTTTTCCAGGTGGCAGAAATTTAGACCAAAGATATTGGTCCCAATCTGTAGTTTATGGAACTTAAGAACTGTTGTTGGCAATATTCTTAAAACTGTTACTAAGTTGTAGAATTTAAATCCAAGATGGCCACCATCCTTAGATTAACAAAAATATATTGGGTTACTGGATATATAGGAAATTTGTTTTGTTCCATTCATCACTGACCCTATTAAACGAGCCTATTAGATACGATCCTCAGTATTTTATGTTTTACAGTCAAATTAATACCTGGTTAGATCCTAACAACCTTATATTTATTATTTTGTTGTAGGAATGTTTCCAAAAAGTCTACCACTGGAGTAATTATAACATATGGGTAGGTTTATTATTAAATATGGCTTTTAAGAAAGAAAAAAAAAACATTGCAAGAAATGACTTGGCCTAAAGAACCCAAAATACTAGGATTTTTTTAAGCTCTGCATTATTATTAAATATGCTTTTTTTTAATTGCTAGAAATGACTGGACCAGTAGAACCAAAATGTTAGGAACTTTTTTTTAAGCTTTGCAACTTCCTTTTTTAAATTAAACTTTTACTGTTAAATATTTTAGGAACATTTCTAAATGAAATCTCCCTTCATACAATATGAGTTATTTATATAGTGTAGTAGTCTTTCTCTTATAATACCAGCCAACCTGCAATGAAAAAGTGTCCTCATAAAAAGGGTGGCCTCTCATTAGGGGGAGGGGATAGTTTATTAGAATTTTACAATATCATTGTATCTGATATCTGACCTTACAGGAGGATGGCCTCTCTTGAAAGGGACAATATAGTAGTTTACTATATCACTGCATCTGAATTCCTGCCTGATAGAAAAGGTCGTCTTTGATAAGAGGGACCTTATAAGAGGGGGGACAACTCAGAATAAAATACTAATATCCTACCAACCCATGTTAAAACTCACAACACAGCATGGCTTCTTAGAATTAATTCTTAAACATATTATGTTGTGGTGTTCTCCTTTCTTTATATAGCTAACTAGATGAGCTATCTCAGACTCTATGGTGATTATAAAACTAACTAGATGAGCTATCTCAGACTCTATGATGATTATAAAACTAACTAGATGAGCTATCTCAGACTCTATGATGATTATAAAACTAACTAGATGAGCTATCTCAGACTCTATGGTGATTATAAAACTAACTAGATGAGCTATCTCAGACTCTATGGTGATTATAAAACTAACTAGATGAGCTATCTCAGACTCTATGGTGATTATAAAACTAACTAGATGAGCTATCTCAGACTCTATGATGATTATAAAACTAACTAGATGAGCTATCTCAGACTCTATGATGATTATAAAACTAACTAGATGAGCTATCTCAGACTCTATGGTGATTATAAAACTAACTAGATGAGCTATCTCAGACTCTATGATGATTATAAAACTAACTAGATGAGCTATCTCAGACTCTATGGTGATTATAAAACTAACTAGATGAGCTATCTCAGACTCTATGATGATTATAAAACTAACTAGATGAGCTATCTCAGACTCTATGGTGATTATAAAACTAACTAGATGAGCTATCTCAGACTCTATGGTGATTATAAAACTAACTAGATGAGCTATCTCAGACTCTATGGTGATTATAAAACTAACTAGATGAGCTATCTCAGACTCTATGGTGATTATAAAACTAACTAGATGAGCTATCTCAGACTCTATGGTGATTATAAAACTAACTAGATGAGCTATCTCAGACTCTATGGTGATTATAAAACTAACTAGATGAGCTATCTCAGACTCTGGTGATTATAAAACTAACTAGATGAGCTATCTCAGACTCTATGGTGATTATAAAACTAACTAGATGAGCTATCTCAGACTCTATGGTGATTATAAAACTAACTAGATGAGCTATCTCAGACTCTATGGTGATTATAAAACTAACTAGATGAGCTATCTCAGACTCTATGGTGATTAAAAAACTAACTAGATGAGCTATCTCAGACTCTATGGTGATTAAAAAACTAACTAGATGAGCTATCTCAGATGCTATGGTGATTATAAAACTAACTAGATGAGCTATCTCAGACTCTATGGTGATTATAAAACTAACTAGATGAGCTATCTCAGACTCTATGGTGATTATAAAACTAACTAGATGAGCTATCTCAGACTCTATGGTGATTATAAAACTAACTAGATGAGCTATCTCAGACTCTATGGTGATTATAAAACTAACTAGATGAGCTATCTCAGACTCTATGGTGATTATAAAACTAACTAGATGAGCTATCTCAGACTCTATGATGATTATAAAACTAACTAGATGAGCTATCTCAGACTCTATGGTGATTATAAAACTAACTAGATGAGCTATCTCAGACTCTATGGTGATTATAAAACTAACTAGATGAGCTATCTCAGACTCTATGGTGATTATAAAACTAATTAGATGAGCTATCTCAGACTCTATGGTGATTATAAAACTAACTAGATGAGCTATCTCAGACTCTATGGTGATTATAAAACTAACTAGATGAGCTATCTCAGACTCTATGGTGATTATAAAACTAACTAGATGAGCTATCTCAGACTCTATGGTGATTATAAAACTAACTAGATGAGCTATCTCAGACTCTGGTGATTATAAAACTAACTAGATGAGCTATCTCAGACTCTATGGTGATTATAAAACTAACTAGATGAGCTATCTCAGACTCTATGGTGATTATAAAACTAACTAGATGAGCTATCTCAGACTCTATGGTGATTATAAAACTAACTAGATGAGCTATCTCAGACTCTATGGTGATTATAAAACTAACTAGATGAGCTATCTCAGACTCTGGTGATTATAAAACTAACTAGATGAGCTATCTCAGACTCTGGTGATTATAAAACTAACTAGATGAGCTATCTCAGACTCTGGTGATTATAAAACTAACTAGATGAGCTATCTCAGACTCTATGGTGATTATAAAACTAACTAGATGAGCTATCTCAGACTCTATGGTGATTATAAAACTAACTAGATGAGCTATCTCAGACTCTATGGTGATTATAAAACTAACTAGATGAGCTATCTTAGACTCTATGGTGATTAAAAAACTAACTAGATGAGCTATCTCAGACTCTATGGTGATTATAAAACTAACTAGATGAGCTATCTCAGACTCTATGGTGATTATAAAACTAACTAGATGAGCTATCTCAGACTCTATGGTGATTATAAAACTAACTAGATGAGCTATCTCAGACTCTATGGTGATTATAAAACTAACTAGATGAGCTATCTCAGACTCTATGGTGATTATAAAACTAACTAGATGAGCTATCTCAGACTCTATGGTGATTATAAAACTAACTAGATGAGCTATCTCAGACTCTATGGTGATTATAAAACTAACTAGATGAGCTATCTCAGACTCTATGGTGATTATAAAACTAACTAGATGAGCTATCTCAGACTCTGGTGATTATAAAACTAACTAGATGAGCTATCTCAGACTCTATGGTGATTATAAAACTAACTAGATGAGCTATCTCAGACTCTATGGTGATTCTAAAACTAACTAGATGAGCTATCTCAGACTCTGGTGATTATAAAACTAACTAGATGAGCTATCTCAGACTCTGGTGATTATAAAACTAACTAGATGAGCTATCTCAGACTATATGGTGATTATAAAACTAACTAGATGAGCTATCTCAGACTCTATGGTGATTATAAAACTAACTAGATGAGCTATCTCAGACTCTATGGTGATTATAAAACTAACTAGATGAGCTATCTCAGACTCTGGTGATTATAAAACTAACTAGATGAGCTATCTCAGACTCTGGTGATTATAAAACTAACTAGATGAGCTATCTCAGACTTTATGGTGATTATAAAACTAACTAGATGAGCTATCTCAGACTCTATGGTGATTATAAAACTAACTAGATGAGCTATCTCAGACTCTATGGTGATTATAAAACTAACTAGATGAGCTATCTCAGACTCTATGGTGATTATAAAACTAACTAGATGAGCTATCTCAGACTCTGGTGATTATAAAACTAACTAGATGAGCTATCTCAGACTCTATGGTGATTATAAAACTAACTAGATGAGCTATCTCAGACTCTATGGTGATTATAAAACTAACTAGATGACCTATCTCAGACTCTATGGTGATTATAAGACTAACTAGATGAGCTATCTCAGACTCTATGGTGATTATAAAACTAACTAGATGACCTATCTCAGACTCTATGGTGATTGTTACTTGTTTTAGTTTAGATGACCTTTTTAAAACTAACTAGATGAGCTATCTCAGACTCTATGGTGATTATAAAACTAACTAGATGAGCTATCTCAGACTCTGGTGATTATAAAACTAACTAGATGAGCTATCTCAGACTCTATGGTGATTATAAAACTAACTAGATGAGCTATCTCAGACTCTATGGTGATTATAAAACTAACTAGATGAGCTATCTCAGACTCTATGGTGATTATAAAACTAACAAGATGAGCTATCTCAGACTCTATGGTGATTATAAAACTAACTAGATGAGCTATCTCAGACGCTATGGTGATTATAAAACTAACTAGATGAGCTATCTCAGACTCTATGGTGATTATAAAACTAACTAGATGAGCTATCTCAGACTCTATGGTGATTATAAAACTAACTAGATGAGCTATCTCAGACTCTGGTGATTGTTACTTGTTTTAGTTTAGATGACCTTTATAAAACTAACTAGATGAGCTATTTCAGACTCTATGGTGATTATAAAACTAACTAGATGAGCTATCTCAGACTCTATGGTGATTATAAAACTAACTAGATGAGATATCTCAGACTCTATGGTGATTGTTACTTGTTTTAGTTTAGATGACCTTAGTGGTCAGTACAACCTGTCCTAAAAATTAAACTGTTTTATTATGATTCCTGTGAATACATGATCTGCCAAACATTTCTATCATTCTTGTTCATGTGTTCCCATTAATACATGGTCTGCCAAACATTCTTGTTCATTTGTTCCTGTGAATAGATGGTCTGCAAAGCATTTCTTTCATTCTTGTTCATATGTTCCTGTGAATGCATGGTCTGCCAATCATATTAAGGGGGTACCATACACTACAGGGAGATAACTCTTTAAAATCAGTTGAACGTTTTGATCATATGATGTTTGTATGCAGATGTCAAGCATCTCGGTAATCAAAACCACAGAGAGAAAAACTGCTATGTGGCTAGTGAATTTATAGCTCTGAGTCTGTTGGTTGGAATTTGTTAAAATTTTGATATTTATTACAGTGGATATATTCAAACACACTGCCAAAAAAATAAGAAAATTAAACGAGCAGATCAAATTTTACCTGAATTGTATGGTACCACCTTAAATCATTCGTTTTCATATGTTCATATGAATACATAATCTGCCAAGCACATCAATCATTCTTTTTCATGTTTTCCTGTGAATACATGGTCTGTCAAACATTTCTATTATTATTGTTCATGTGTTCCTGTGAATAGAATTCATGGTGAGACAATCATATCTTTATAGTAAAATCATGATCTACCAAACATATCTATCATTCTTTTCATGTGTTCCTGTGAGTACATAATCTGCCAAACATATCTATCATTCTTTTCATGTGTTCCTGTGAGTACATGATCTGCCAAACATATCTATCATTCTTTTCATGTGTTCCTGTGAGTACATGGTGTGCCAAACATTTCTTTATAGTAAAATCATTCTTTTTCATGTTTTCATGAGAATACATGATCAGCCAAGCATTTCTTTATAGTAAAATCCATCTTTTTTATGTGTTTCTCTGAATACCTGATCTGCCAAACATATCTTTACAATAAATTATTCTTTTTCATGTGTTTCTATATGAATACATGATCTGCCAAACATATCTATCATTCTTTTCATGTGTTCCTGTGAGTACATGATCTGCCAAACATATCTATCATTCTTTTCATGTGTTCCTGTGAGTACATGATCTGCCAAACATATCTATCATTCTTTTCATGTGTTCCTATGAGTACATGGTGTGCCAAACATTTCTTTATAGTAAAATCATTCTTTTTCATGTGTTCTTGTGAATATATGGTCTGACAAACATATCTTTATTTTAAACTTTGTTTTTATAATGGTCTGCTTTACCTTTTACTATAATAAAACCATTCTTTTTCATGTGTTCCTGTGAAAACGATTATAATAAAACTATTTTTACAGGTGTTCCAGTGTAGATAGTGTTACAATAGACCAAAAAGATTACAGAGGAAATTATACTCGTATGAAGAGTTATTGTGGAAATGTTTTTCCTGGTCCAATCGTAGGGGACGTGGGCAAAGAAATTAGAGTTGGTTTTATCTCCAAGCGGGGAAGTAGATATACTGGATTTCATGCAAGATTTGAATTTCTTAATGGAATGTTGAAATCAAGTAAGTCTAGTGTGTTCAAATGTACTATGCACTGACTTTTTGTTGTTAAAAAAAAAGTGGGTATTTGCTAGCATTTGGCTTGTGTTCCTATAATATTTGATTCCCTTGATGCAACCTCATACTATTTCTGAGCATGTATATATCTGAATGCATCGCTGGTAACCCACAGATGATAATTCTCAGATAAGAAACACATAGATAATAAATCTTATCCTGATTTTAGATTAAATCTCGCAATATGATTGGTTGATATTGTCCTAATAAATTTCAGTGCAATATTTTATTAAGTCAATTCGAATTTTCTCCTTTACACCGTTGACTTAATATTAAATTTGATGATATGAATACAAAAGCAAGATAAATTTATTGTCATAATATGAAAAAAAATGGAGTCAGAGGTGAAATATGGAGACAAAACAATGACAAATTCCATATCCCATGGAAAACTGAAAGATGAGATACATGGTTGTATGGATTCAAAATCATGATAAATTCATTGTCCTAATATGGAAAACATTAGATATGAGGTTTGGTTGCAAAATCAGGATAAATTCGTTACACAGTGTACAATTGTCCTAATACGGAAAATATCGGGTCAATAAAATTCATATTGGGCGGTGCCTCGCCCGCGCCCGATATGAATTTTATTGACCCGATATTTTCCGTATTAGGACAATTGTACACTGTGTAACTAATAATATTGATAACAGCATATTACCTCCACAAACATCTACATGTAACTTCAAAATGCAAAAAAGACAATGATGGATATCTGGGTCCTGAAGTTGGACAAACAATAAAAT
This sequence comes from Bathymodiolus septemdierum, assembly GCA_963383655.1. Taxonomy (NCBI): domain Eukaryota; kingdom Metazoa; phylum Mollusca; class Bivalvia; order Mytilida; family Modiolidae; genus Bathymodiolus; species Bathymodiolus septemdierum. The sequence continues at coordinate 126,870,497 of OY726517.1, forward strand.
ATTGCAAGGTTAAATATTCCACAATTATTTATTGCCATTAGTCTTAAGCTACAGTCAAATCTGTCTTGTGTGACCTTCCAGGAGAACATTGAAATAGGGGTCACATAAGACAGGTGGGTCACTAAATACAGGTTTAATTAATATGAAATGCACAAAACAGTGAAAGAAATTAAAATTAAGGTCACACAAGTTATTGCATAATAGAGGTGGTTTCTAAAGGACTGTACATCAAGATTTTTCTATGGTTTAAAATCAACACCAATCATTTCTTGATCTCATCACAAATTATTTTTTTCAGGATGTGGAGAGAACATTACAAGTTTTGGTGGAGGAGGTTTAATAAAGAGCCCTGACTACCCTGAAAAATATAAAAGTTACACATACTGTCAGTGGATAATAAAAGCCAGTAATAGAAATAATAAAATACTTGTAGGCTTTGATTGTTTCCATCTAGAAAGCAAAGATGAAGGCAAAGGTAAATTAAAAAAAACAACTATTTTTTTGATTTCATATTAAGCAAGACCACATCAGTCAGGGGAGTAAGTGGGAGATATGTGATAGCACAATGGTTCAAAGGTCAGTGGAGTAAGTGGGAGATATGTGATAGCACAATGGTTCAAAGAAGTGAACAGCAGCGGCAGTGTAATGGTTTAGAGATCTCGCCTCGAATGAGGTAGATCGTTGGTTCCAGCCTCTTGTGGGTCAAACCAGAGACTATTAAATTGGTATTTGTTGCTTCTCAACTAAGTATGTAGCATTAAGGAGAAAGAGCAAAGATTGTGTAATGTGTAGGAGTGAAACAACATGTCTACCCACAGAATATTGTTTCATACAACTAAGCATGTTTTTCTAGTGCAAAGTGGACATCATAATCATATCAACGAATGTAACTTGTTTTTGCCATGAAATAGCTGAAAAATTGCTCATTTTAATTAAACATCAATCACTCTCTCACTCGTATTATGCTTTCAAGTAATATCAAAACAAAATGGGATGTCAAAAAAATGCTTGGACAGTTGGATTATGGGTATATAAAGCCATTTTTAGCAATATCTCGTTTATTTTGTGGTGGTCAGTTCTATTTGTGAAGGAAACCAAAGTAATCAGAGAAATCCACTAACTTGTTGCACACGAAATAAGTGAAGAGATGATATACATGTACTTGTTTTAATCTCAAACAATGCCAGGATATTTCTTTTAGATCGTTGATATCAATGGTATACAGAAAAGTTTGAAGATTTCTTTAACATATGTAGCTATTTTTCCCTCTTTGAAGATTTCATAATTATTTTATATGGATGAGCATCTTACAACTGTAAATCTTAACTTTAAGAAACCAAAAAATTTTTATCTTGACTAATATCATGAGGTTTTATTGATTATTTGTAGAAATTACTTTTGTTTGGAATTTTTCACACAAAAAGGAAAATGTAATTTATTTTAGGATGATCTAAGGTTGTATGTGAAGAGTTATCTTCCTTTTCTATATTAATTCATAAACAATGTGGGGTTGCCATGTCCTCCTGTTTCCTACACCAATAAAACTGACTGCCACAATATAACTGAAATATTGTTGAAAGTGATGTTAAACACCATAAAACCAAACCATAAACAATACAGGAAATACAGCTACCATGACTTTGAGGACCTTAGGAAGATGTATATATTACCTGCAAATAATTGTGTACTAACAACCAATGACAGTAACTGTTTAAGCTAATAATGTAATTTTATATAGATGGTAATAATGTAGGATGTGTTAATGCTGTAATGAGATTGTACAGAGACCAAAATCAGCCAGGAGAAGAATTGTGTGGTAAACAAGATGGCCAGTTCTTTTTATCTACTGGAGATTATTTTAAATTAGAGTAAGTTCTATAAACAAAAATTACCATACAATATATAAATATGAAAAGAAAGCTTAAAGAGTGATGGTCAACAATTCCACCAATATCAACCACCTCTCACCTCAAACCACCACTGGCTTAGGACAGGCAAAAAAATGTGGCAGTGTGTGTTTTGATTGCAATGTGTTAAAGAGAAGATTGCGGATAGGGTTAGAACATTTTTGTTTGTCAGTGGGCCACCAATGACCACTTCTAACAAAATGTTGCCTACTAAAAGCAGCTTCAACTTGTTTTTAACATACAAGGAGAGTGGTGTTCTTCAAGCACAAAATGATCATTAATGTACTGTCCGTAGGGCAAGTTGTATATTTGATTTGTCCCACACAAGCAATAGGTGACCCTCCAGAATTACTCTATCCAGTAGTGGAGACACTAGACTCCTATTTCTATACACTAAAGTTCAAAAGTCTCATGGAAGATAGATTCATATAAACAATACATTTCTATCCAATTTCGCACATAATAAGACACCAAATTTTTGACAAGTAGTAAGTGATAGGTGTTAAGAAACAGGTAATGATGACTAATGGCTTAGAATACTAGTCACCCTTCTCATATCTAGTATACTACAGGGTACTGTTTTACACATCTTTCATAGGACTTGAGTACAAATGATATCAGAACAGCCTCTGTGATGTAATGGTTAGTGTGCTTGCCCTAAGTGTGGTAGATCATGGGTTGGAGCCCTGGTTATGTCAAACCAAAAGACTATAAAATTGGTATTTGCCACTTTTCTGCTAAGCATGCAGCATTGATGAGTAAGAGCAAAGACTCCAGGTACCCAGCATCTTATGTAGAACAAAGACTCCAGGTACCCAGCATCTTATGTAGAGCAAAGACTCCAGGTACCCAGCATCTTATGTAGAGCAAAGACTCCAGGTACCCAGCATCTTATGTAGAGCAAAGACTCCAGGTACCCAGTATCTTATGTAGAGCAAAGACGCCAGGTACCCAGCATCTTATGTAGAACAAAGACTCCAGGTACCCAGCATCTTATGTAGAGCAAAGACTCCAGGTACCCAGCATCTTATGTAGAACAAAGACTCCAGGTACCCAACATCTTATGTAGAGCAAAGACTCCAGGTACCCAGCATCTTATGTAGAGCAAAGACTCCAGGTACCCAACATCTTATGTAGAGCAAAGACTCCAGGTACCCAGCATCTTATGTAGAACAAAGACTCCAGGTACCCAGCATCTTATGTAGAACAAAGACTCCAGGTACCCAGCATCTTATGTAGAGCAAAGACTCCAGGTACCCAACATCTTATGTAGAGCAAAGACTCCAGGTACCCAGTATCTTATGTAGAACAAAGACTCCAGGTACCCAACATCTTATGTAGAGCAAAGACTCCAGGTACCCAGCATCTTATGTAGAGCAAAGACTCCAGGTACCCAACATCTTATGTAGAGCAAAGACTCCAGGTACCCAGTATCTTATGTAGAGCAAAGACGCCAGGTACCCAGCATCTTATGTAGAACAAAGACTCCAGGTACCCAGCATCTTATGTAGAGCAAAGACTCCAGGTACCCAGCATCTTATGTAGAACAAAGACTCCAGGTACCCAGCATCTTATGTAGAGCAAAGACTCCAGGTACCCAACATCTTATGTAGAGCAAAGACTCCAGGTACCCAGCATCTTATGTAGAGCAAAGACTCCAGGTACCCAGCATCTTATGTAGAACAAAGACGCGAGGTACCCAGCATCTTATGTAGAGCAAAGACGCCAGGTACCCAGCATCTTATGTAGAACAAAGACTCCAGGTACCCAACATCTTATGTAGAGCAAAGACTCCAGGTACCCAGCATCTTATGTAGAACAAAGACTCCAGGTACCCAGCATCTTATGTAGAGCAAAGACTCCAGGTACCCAGCATCTTATGTAGAGCAAAGACTCCAGGTACCCAGCATCTTATGTAGAACAAAGACTCCAGGTACCCAACATCTTATGTAGAGCAAAGACTCCAGGTACCCAGCATCTTATGTAGAGCAAAGACTCCAGGTACCCAGCATCTTATGTAGAGCAAAGACACCAGGTACCCAGCATCTTATGTAGAGCAAAGACTCCAGGTACCCAGCATCTTATGTAGAGCAAAGACTCCAGGTACCCAGCATCTTATGTAGAGCAAAGACTCCAGGTACCCAGCATCTTATGTAGAATAAAGACTCCAGGTACCCAGCATCTTATGTAGAGCAAAGACTCCAGGTACCCAGCATCTTATGTAGAGCAAAGACGCCAGGTACCCAGCATCTTATGTAGAACAAAGACTCCAGGTACCCAGCATCTTATGTAGAGCAAAGACTCCAGGTACCCAGCATCTTGTGTAGAGCAAAGACTCCAGGTACCCAGCATCTTATGTAGAACAAAGACTCCAGGTACCCAGCATCTTATGTAGAGCAAAGACTCCAGGTACCCAGCATCTTATGTAGAACAAAGACTCCAGGTACCCAACATCTTATGTAGAGCAAAGACTCCAGGTACCCAGCATCTTATGTAGAGCAAAGACTCCAGGTACCCAGCATCTTATGTAGAGCAAAGACTCCAGGTACCCAGCATCTTATGTAGAACAAAGACTCCAGGTACCCAGCATCTTATGTAGAGCAAAGACTCCAGGTACCCAGTATCTTATGTAGAACAAAGACTCCAGGTACCCAGCATCTTATGTAGAGCAAAGACTCCAGGTACCCAGCATCTTATGTAGAGCAAAGACACCAGGTACCCAGCATCTTATGTAGAGCAAAGACTCCAGGTACCCAGCATCTTATGTAGCACAAAGACTCCAGGTACCCAGCATCTTATGTAGAGCAAAGACTCCAGGTACCCAACATCTTATGTAGAACAAAGACTCCAGGTACCCAGCATCTTATGTAGAACAAAGACTCCAGGTACCCAGCATCTTATGTAGAACAAAGACTCCAGGTACCCAGCATCTTATGTAGAGCAAAGACTCCAGGTACCCAGCATCTTATGTAGAACAAAGACTCCAGGTACCCAGCATCTTATGTAGAACAAAGACTCCAGGTACCCAGCATCTTATGTAGAATAAAGACTCCAGGTACCCAACATCTTATGTAGAACAAAGACTCCAGGTACCCAGCATCTTATGTAGAGCAAAGACTCCAGGTACCCAGCATCTTATGTAGAACAAAGACTCCAGGTACCCAGCATCTTATGTAGAACAAAGACTCCAGGTACCCAGCATCTTATGTAGAGCAAAGACGCCAGGTACCCAGCATCTTATGTAGAACAAAGACTCCAGGTACCCAGCATCTTATGTAGAGCAAAGACTCCAGGTACCCAGCATCTTATGTAGAGCAAAGACTCCAGGTACCCAGCATCTTATGTAGAACAAAGACTCCAGGTACCCAGCATCTTATGTAGAGCAAAGACTCCAGGTACCCAGCATCTTATGTAGAGCAAAGACTCCAGGTACCCAGCATCTTATGTAGAGCAAAGACTCCAGGTACCCAGCATCTTATGTAGAGCAAAGACTCCAGGTACCCAGCATCTTATGTAGAGCAAAGACTCCAGGTACCCAGCATCTTGTGTAGAGCAAAGACTCCAGGTACCCAGCATCTTATGTAGAACAAAGACTCCAGGTACCCAGCATCTTATGTAGAGCAAAGACTCCAGGTACCCAGCATCTTATGTAGAGCAAAGACTCCAGGTACCCAGCATCTTATGTAGAACAAAGACTCCAGGTACCCAGCATCTTGTGTAGAGCAAAGACGCCAGGTACCCAGCATCTTATGTAGAGCAAAGTCTCCAGGTACCCAGCATCTTATGTAGAGCAAAGACTCCAGGTACCCAGCATCTTGTGTAGAGCAAAGACTCCAGGTACCCAACATCTTATGTAGAACAAAGACGCCAGGTACCCAGCATCTTATGTAGAACAAAGACGCCAGGTACCCAGCATCTTATGTAGAGCAAAGACTCCAGGTACCCAGCATCTTATGTAGAGCAAAGACTCCAGGTACCCAGCATCTTGTGTAGAGCAAAGACTCCAGGTACCCAACATCTTATGTAGAACAAAGACGCCAGGTACCCAGCATCTTATGTAGAACAAAGACGCCAGGTACCCAGCATCTTATGTAGAGCAAAGACTCCAGGTACCCAGCATCTTATGTAGAACAAAGACTCCAGGTACCCAGCATCTTGTGTAGAGCAAAGACGCCAGGTACCCAGCATCTTATGTAGAGCAAAGACTCCAGGTACCCAGCATCTTGTGTAGAGCAAAGACTCCAGGTACCCAACATCTTATGTAGAGCAAAGACTCCAGGTACCCAGCATCTTATGTAGAGCAAAGACGCCAGGTACCCAGCATCTTATGTAGAACAAAGACTCCAGGTACCCAGCATCTTATGTAGAGCAAAGACGCCAGGTACCCAGCATCTTATGTAGAGCAAAGACTCCAGGTACCCAGCATCTTATGTAGAGCAAAGACTCCAGGTACCCAGCATCTTATGTAGAGCAAAGACTCCAGGTACCCAGCATCTTATGTAGAATAAAGACTCCAGGTACCCAGCATCTTATGTAGAGCAAAGACTCCAGGTACCCAGCATCTTATGTAGAACAAAGACTCCAGGTACCCAGCATCTTATGTAGAGCAAAGACTCCAGGTACCCAACATCTTATGTAGAGCAAAGACTCCAGGTACCCAACATCTTATGTAGAGCAAAGACTCCAGGTACCCAACATCTTATGTAGAGCAAAGATGCCAGGTACCCAGCATCTTATGTAGAGCAAAGACTCCAGGTACCCAGCATCTTATGTAGAACAAAGACTCCAGGTACCCAGCATCTTATGTAGAGCAAAGACTTAAGGTACCCAGCATCTTATGTAGAGCAAAGACTCCAGGTACCCAACATCTTATGTAGAGCAAAGACTCCAGGTACCCAACATCTTATGTAGAGCAAAGACTCCAGGTACCCAGCATCTTATGTAGAGCAAAGACTCCAGGTACCCAGTATCTTATGTAGAGCAAAGACGCCAGGTACCCAGCATCTTATGTAGAACAAAGACTCCAGGTACCCAGCATCTTATGTAGAGCAAAGACTCCAGGTACCCAGCATCTTATGTAGAGCAAAGACTCCAGGTACCCAGCATCTTATGTAGAACAAAGACTCCAGGTACCCAGCATCTTATGTAGAGCAAAGACTCCAGGTACCCAGCATCTTATGTAGAGCAAAGACTCCAGGTACCCAGCATCTTATGTAGAGCAAAGACTCCAGGTACCCAGCATCTTATGTAGAGCAAAGACTCCAGGTACCCAGCATCTTATGTAGAGCAAAGACTCCAGGTACCCAGCATCTTGTGTAGAGCAAAGACTCCAGGTACCCAGCATCTTATGTAGAACAAAGACTCCAGGTACCCAGCATCTTATGTAGAGCAAAGACTCCAGGTACCCAGCATCTTATGTAGAGCAAAGACTCCAGGTACCCAGCATCTTATGTAGAACAAAGACTCCAGGTACCCAGCATCTTGTGTAGAGCAAAGACGCCAGGTACCCAGCATCTTATGTAGAGCAAAGTCTCCAGGTACCCAGCATCTTATGTAGAGCAAAGACTCCAGGTACCCAGCATCTTGTGTAGAGCAAAGACTCCAGGTACCCAACATCTTATGTAGAACAAAGACGCCAGGTACCCAGCATCTTATGTAGAACAAAGACGCCAGGTACCCAGCATCTTATGTAGAGCAAAGACTCCAGGTACCCAGCATCTTATGTAGAGCAAAGACTCCAGGTACCCAGCATCTTGTGTAGAGCAAAGACTCCAGGTACCCAACATCTTATGTAGAACAAAGACGCCAGGTACCCAGCATCTTATGTAGAACAAAGACGCCAGGTACCCAGCATCTTATGTAGAGCAAAGACTCCAGGTACCCAGCATCTTATGTAGAACAAAGACTCCAGGTACCCAGCATCTTGTGTAGAGCAAAGACGCCAGGTACCCAGCATCTTATGTAGAGCAAAGACTCCAGGTACCCAGCATCTTGTGTAGAGCAAAGACTCCAGGTACCCAACATCTTATGTAGAGCAAAGACTCCAGGTACCCAGCATCTTATGTAGAGCAAAGACGCCAGGTACCCAGCATCTTATGTAGAACAAAGACTCCAGGTACCCAGCATCTTATGTAGAGCAAAGACGCCAGGTACCCAGCATCTTATGTAGAGCAAAGACTCCAGGTACCCAGCATCTTATGTAGAGCAAAGACTCCAGGTACCCAGCATCTTATGTAGAGCAAAGACTCCAGGTACCCAGCATCTTATGTAGAATAAAGACTCCAGGTACCCAGCATCTTATGTAGAGCAAAGACTCCAGGTACCCAGCATCTTATGTAGAACAAAGACTCCAGGTACCCAGCATCTTATGTAGAGCAAAGACTCCAGGTACCCAACATCTTATGTAGAGCAAAGACTCCAGGTACCCAACATCTTATGTAGAGCAAAGACTCCAGGTACCCAACATCTTATGTAGAGCAAAGACGCCAGGTACCCAGCATCTTATGTAGAGCAAAGACTCCAGGTACCCAGCATCTTATGTAGAGCAAAGACTCCAGGTACCCAGCATCTTATGTAGAGCAAAGACTCCAGGTACCCAACATCTTATGTAGAGCAAAGACTCCAGGTACCCAGCATCTTATGTAGAGCAAAGACTCCAGGTACCCAGCATCTTGTGTAGAGCAAAGACTCCAGGTACCCAACATCTTATGTAGAGCAAAGACTCCAGGTACCCAACATCTTATGTAGAGCAAAGACTCCAGGTACCCAGCATCTTATGTAGAACAAAGACTCCAGGTACCCAGCATCTTATGTAGAGCAAAGACTCCAGGTACCCAGCATCTTATGTAGAGCAAAACACAAGACACTGGTCGAACATGGACTGCACTGTTGACGCCCAACAAGAAATTCATCCAAAATGTAGTGTTTTTGCTTTTTTGTATGTAAATTGAAAAACATTTCATACATGACATTGCAGTATAAACAAAATATATGTACACTCTGGGAAATATAAAATTTATTTGTACTAACCTCGAATCAGGAAAGTAAAACTCGCCAGAGACTGAATTTTCATACTGTTTCTAAAGATTGCACAAATAAATTTCATATTTTCCAACATGTGTACATATTGTCTATATAATTGATCAAGAAATAGAAATTTTTGGTTTATTGATTTGCTATGGTTAAATTGATCTGCCAGACACAAAAGTCATGTCTATCAGTCTCATAATGAGTAAAATAGAATGAAAATCTGATAGTATACATTGTAGTCTCCCAAATATATCTTCTCATTGACATTTTATACATGTCAGTGTATTTTTAATTTTCAGATTTATTACATCAGGAACAGCTTTAGGCGCTAAGGGATTTAAAATTACTTGGACTGAAGTACATTTTACAGGTATGATATAATATGTGAGGGTTACCTGTAAGGATAGACAAAAATTTGATTAATATTCACAGTAGAAAGGTTGTGTTGGAAAGAATCTGTGTTCAACTGTTCACAGAGGATGTGATATAGGGTTAGGCTGTCACTCCTCCTCACAGTTTAACAGATGCAACTGTTCTCCCAAGTACCATATCCGACCTTTTAGGACTGATAGCGTATATTAGGCAGCACACCCACAGAAATCAAACCCACAAATTTTAATGTTGATAGGTGCTGATTGCAAAAGATTTTTTTTTTTGCTATGATATTTTCAAACATGATGACTGTAAATTTGACAACATCACTGTAGCAAAATGTACTGTACAACTGTACAATAATGAAGAGTTAGTTATTATAATTTTTAACTTAATGCTTAGAAAAAGTGTAAATTCATAAAATATTGGAAAATGGCAAATGGTTTTTTTTCATAAACATTTCTTAAATTATGGTTACATATCCATTCTTATCTTCCTGATCCAAGAATTTTGTATTCATTTAACATTAGTGTCTTTTTTTTTTGCAGACACTTGTCGTGGTTTTAGATGTACAAAAAGTGAATTTTGTATAGATGCATCATTAAAATGTAATGGTTTACCAAACTGTGGCCGGACAGATGATTCTGATGAAACTATGGGATGTAAGTATTTATTACTAGCTATTGATATGCCAATTATCTCCCCTCTATAGCTATTGCTATGTCAATTATCTCCCTTTATAGCTATTGATATGAAAATTATCTCCCCTTTATAGCTGTTGATATGATGATTATCTCCCCTTTATTGATGTTGTTAATATGTATACAATAAAATGGCTCTGCTTTGTACAATTTGTTGTCTATATGAATTTTAATCTCATGGAATATTGACAAACCAGAGTTTATTTTTAACAAGAAACAGCAATTGAAAGAAAATTATCAAAAATTATTAACAAAACAAGTATGAATACAATAATTAATTAGTGTATTATTTGTTTATAAGGACACCATTTAATCCACATTTTATGCTAACAAATCCTTCAAAGAGAAACTTTGTCTGGTTCAAAATTAATTTCTTCTAAAGATGTAGCTAACTAAACATTCTTGCATTTGATTAAGAAGGCATGTCAAGCTTTCAGAATATTCTGAAAATGTTGGCATATGATATTCCCAAAAAATCAATAATATTTGAATTAAGAAAGATGAAAGAAAAAACATAATTCAATTCGATAATATTAGATACTTTTTAAATATTGAAAATAAAACTCCTTTTATCAAGAAAAACATTAAAGAATTCTGCGAAATTTATATAGATTAAAATAAGGTTAAAAATATATACCAAACCTGTATAGTATTAGTTTATATTATTTTTATGGTCAGTTACAGTAAAACATGTCTGAAGCCAGCTCTTAGATAAACAAGAACCCTGTATCAAATATATGTCCAATTTTATTCCTGAAATTTGAAATAAATACAGATTTAACCTGTCTATATTTTTACCCCAAAATGTGTATGTTTAGACAGGTCTAATTGTGCTTTTCTAACTGAGATATTTTATACTGCATTTGCGGAATAATAAATAGCAATCTCCTGGTATCTGATAATGCAGACAGGAAAGGCCACAGCCTTGAAAACGGCTAAACAATACTGGTATATGATGTTTTCATTCACATTTTGGCAGTTGTTTTGAACATTTTGATATTGCAGGATATCGCAATATACATACATTGTCAGCAAAAATCAAATGTATTTGCACTCACTGCAAAATAGGCGACACTACAGACTCGCTGTTCTATCTGTTTCCAAAGCTTGTACAAATACATTTTATATTTCCCGACAATATAGACATATGGTATATTTATTTTAAAGAAAATTGTGTTGCATGTAAATATAAATTATTTTTTTCGTTGTTTTTGTTTTAATTCCATTATGTTCTTTTTTGTTCATTTTTTAGAATAGGATTTCATAGTAGACAAGGAATGCATCTTGGATATAATATAAATCTCCCCAAAATATTTCTGTTTTCTTTTATTTATTAAATTATTAAAATATAGTTCTTATTTTTTTTTATTAGTTCATTTATTAAAATATAGTTCTTATTTTTTTTTTATTTATTCAATTATTTTTTTTTTATTTATTATTAAAATGTAGTTCTTATTTTTTATTAATTCATTTATGAAAACATAGCTATTATTTTTTGTTATTTATTCAATTATTGAATAGTTATTATTTTATTTTAATTAAATTATTTGTTTGAACAGTATTTTCTATTCAATTATTCAATTATTGAAATATAGTTCTTATTTTTTTTTTCATTGATTCATTTATTAAGATATAACTCTTATTTTTTTTATTTATTCAATTATTAAAACAAGGTGTATTTGAACTTCATCATGATATAGTCATGTACATCTTTGTATTCTATTGTATGATACTAATTTTTATTCTGCAATATCAAACAGTCAATGCAAACAAAAATATTACTTGTCAAAAATTATATCTGAAATTACATATTTTATTTTGGAATTTCTGCAAATTTGAAGGGGACATTAGATTGTAGCATATATGTTTTACTTAAATCAGAATCTGCTATATTGAAAGCTAAAAATAAAGTGGGTGATAATGAAAGGGTTTAACTTATTACTTTCTTGCTGTTAAGTAGCAGGTGTGGATTCAGATGCCCCCCTCCCCCCCCCCCCCAAAAAAACAACCCAAAGAATCAGCTTCCCACCACTGGGCACTGTCCTAGACCTGCTGGGGACCATAGCTTGTCCCTTGATCCATTGCTTGCCAAATGCACCATCCTAACATTGAATCTTTCATCCACGATCTAGTATATGTTATTGTACCAAGGCATTGTATGTTACTTTCCAATTTAGTATTGCTAGAGTTTAAATTTGATGAAATACAAATATATTTGTAGAATTCTTAGATGTCATGACTGTTGTGACACTTATTTTTTTCTCTCTCTCCCTTCAGGTGGTATTGGGAGGATAGTATACTCCTCTTATCTTATATTTATATTTCTGATTTGTACTCGGTTATGACAGGTAAGATGGAATGATCCAAGATGCATGACAATAGATAATGCTACACATCCTTAATTCAGTTACAGCATTTTTTCCATTGAACTTTTGATGTTTGAAAATTTTATGTTGTCTGTTCTTCTTCGATATACCCCTTTGATATCTTCAAACTCTTCTTAGATATTCAAGTATCCCCACAAAATTTTGATAAAATAGAGTCATCCATCTTGAATCTGATATATCCCGTTACTGCATTGAATAAATGTGGTTGTTTATCACCAATCAATCGTTTATCCAATCGAGAGAAAAAAAAATTTACTTCTACAAACTGTAATGTAAAATATGGAAAACGTGCTAAATCTAATTTGTCTAATAACTTCAGGCATGTCCTTATACATTTAATAATAATAACTTATATTAATAACTAAAATAGGTCCAACAATTGTGGAGGATGGGGCAGAAGGACGACGTGGTATGTATGCTGACAAATCTTTGAAGTTTTTACTTCTATGTTAATAACTCCACTAATAATGTTAATAACCCACTAATAATAACTAACTAATATCAATATTAATAACAATGTTCTAACGTTAATTAGGAGTTCAATCGTTAAATATATAATCTTGTGTATAAATTTAATAGCTTGATTAGACATTTTTGATTTTTAAACACTTTTACTAGAAGTGCAATTTGATGAAAATCAACAGTATAATTCTCTATGCTTCCCCTAATATATGACAGAACTCATTTAGAGGTTATATCCAGATGAACTTTTGTATATGAATACTTATTAAAAAATCAACCAATCAGAATGCTTTATGTTTGTGATGCAATAATAAAAAAAAAAGAGTGAAAGCTGCTGTTAAGATTTTGCCAGCAGCATTTTCATTGGCTGATAATGAGTTCATCTAGACATGACCTCTAATCAGTTTCTGTCATGTTGGGGAGGACTGTAGTGTATTATAACAGCTGATTATAATCAGATTACTAGAAGTGTGTATAGTAATTATCTTACATTAGTATTATAGTGATAATGACTATTAAAGTGTTTATTATTGATAATGGTAATTCTATTTGTATTTTTGCTACATGCAGATATGTTTCAGGGTGTGTTGTTTTTAGGGAATGATATGAAGTTGCCAAATTTTTCTTTCAGCCAATTGATACTGATGATGCAATTTAGGCATATTTAGATGAAAAAAAAAATCACATGGAAAAATGTTCTCCTCAGAGTCCACTGAACGAAATGAAAGAAAACTTGTCTGAGGCGGTTCCCTTTTAAATTTATGTCCGACAGCCATGCCCTCCAAATAAGATGGCCACTGTTACTAAAAATAGAAATTTCATTAATAGCAGATTAACCTGAACTGATCTGGTTTTTGGTGGTTGGTCCACTTTCAAAATTATTTGTGACACCCCCTGTCATTACTAAAAGTAGTAATTTCATTACTAGTAAATGGCTAAAAAGAATCAGCTGAAATTTGAAGTTTAACATAAGTAATAACTAATAATTATGAACAATTGATGTTTTCTTTTCACATTCAATTATTTTCTGTTCCATTCACTAACCGTTGTTGAAATTATACTTTTCAACATTTTTTCATCAACAAAGTGTGCATGTGCGCAAAATTACAGTATGTAAACAGCATGTGGCCAAAAGAATTGCCACATGTAAAAAAAAATCCCTATATAATCAACCAAAACCATATTTTTTCAAAAAATTATTGTTAAGTCATTTCTGGATAGATGTTAACAAAATTCACACCAAAACATTCAGAATTGTCTATATTTTGATTGTTTATTTGCTCATTATGTTTATATGAGTGATTTTTATTTGTACATAATTTAAACAGGATTGTTAATTTTTAGGATTTATTTTTAGTTGAAATATATAGGAAAATCAAAGTCAATTTTTATTTGTTATGTTTAAATTATGTACAAATAAAAACCACTTATATAAACATAATGAGCAAATAAACAGTCAAAATATAGACAATTCTGAATGTTTTGGTGTAAATTTTGTTAACATCTATCCAGAAATGACTTCACAATAATTTTTTGAAAAAGTATGGTTTTGGTTGATTATATAGGGATTTTTTTACATGTGGCAATACTTTTGGCCACATACTGTACAGCTGCATAAAATATCAGCAAAAATCATATGAATACGGCTGCTTTAACTTTGAATTCTGATGTGGAATACAAAAATTCAAACATGCCTCTACTTCTGCTTATACAGGATTAAAAACATACATATGGCCCAAAAAGATTTAAAAAAAATGCACTAGTTCCACCGTGGTCGTGATTGTATGGTATTTGGATATCTAACTAACTGTGCAATTAGTGCCTATCACCACTATCATTGTGAGTTCGAATCCTACTCAGGCAAAGTGTACTCGATGCAACATTATCTTTTTATGTGATAAAGTTTGTCCGCGACTTGCGGCAGGTTGGTCTCTGAGTACACCTGTTTCCTTCACCAAAAAAACTGACTGCCAGTTATATCATGACTACCATCTACTTTATATAAGTATAGATCATAATTAAATTGATTATTATATGAACGAGAATGAATCTTTTTAATGAAACAATCGTAGAAAAATAATTGCCTTGATTTTGCAATAACCTTGCATTTTCAATACAGTATCCTGCAGAATATATTTTGGGGCCACCATGGTTGTGATGGTCTGGTAGTCGAATTTACAACTACATGTGCAATCAGTGCCTATCACCACTAAAGTTTGAATCCTGCTCATGACGAAGTGTACTTGATACAACATTATGTGATAAAGTTTGCCAGTGACTTGCGGCAGGTCAGTGGTTTTCTCTGTACTCTGTTTACCTCCAACAATAAAACTGACCTCCACGATATAGCTGAAATGTTGGGGAAAGTGGTGTTAAAGACCATAGCCCCCCCACGAATATATTTGTCAGTTGTAAGAGTGATTGATAATGGTTTTATGCGAGAACAAGTTACATTTCAATAAGATGATGTCCACTTTGTACTAGACCAACATGCTTATTTGGATTTGTCTAGTGCTAGCTCACTGAAGCAACAGTCCATGGATAGACATGTCACTCCACTTATTCCGAGCCAACCAGTCTCTGATCTTACTCCTTAATTCTGCTTAGAAGAGAATTAGTGACTACAGTTGAACTTGTGCAATCCGACACAAGAGTTTTTCGACATACTGTGACATCCGACAAAAATTTATGGTCCGAAAGTATTTCTGTTAACTAAACTAAAATCTGAGTATTCCGACATCCTGTACAATCCGACACATTTCCCTGGTCCCTTGGTGTGTCGTATTAGACAGGTTCTACAGTACCAATTTAATAGTGGTTGGTATGATACGACTGGATCGAGTGTTAGATGAAATGCATTAGTATTTTTGTGTCTAAAGTGGTATACTATATTATTTTTCAGGTCCTCAGCCTGGGAAGTTTGAAGTTCTACATATAGCTGTGGGAGCCTCCATCTCATCATTTTTCTGTGTTATACTAGTTGTTTGTGGATTTTATCATAGAAAAAAATTCCGAAACAATCCTAAACCACCTGACAATGACCAAGTAGAGGTACGATATGTTGCAGCCTCATCCTCAAATAATACAGCTGATAGACTACTAGCCATAGATCATCACGGTGAAAATGGCTCACATAAATCGTCTCATATCTCTTCACAAAATACTACACCAAAACTGCCAAACCGGACACCAAATCAAGTACCTAGACACGCACAGAATCCATCATTAGAAAAAATTAGTCAGTCTTCATCTCATTCATCGTGTACGCCTTCATTGACTTCAAATCAGTCGCCAAAAATAGCATCGATTCCACGGACTAGTAGTCGGACTCCGCGGATACAGAAAGTATCTATAGTATAATAGTGTTAACAAAATGTTTAATGTCATTTGTAAATATTCATATCATCATCCAAGCTTTCATGTGTGTTTTGTCTACTGATGCATGAAGTTTGTATCCAAGTTATAGTGCTGAATGTGTGACATTTGAGTGCTGAATGTGTGACATTTGAGTGCTGAATGTGTATCATTTGAGTACTGAATGTGTAGCATTTGAGTGCTGAATTTGTAGCATTTGAGTGCTGAATTTGTAACATTTGAGTGCTGAATTTGTAGCATATGAGTGTTGAATGTGTGACACTTGAGTGCTGAATGTGTATCATTTGAGTACTGAATGTGTAGCATTTGAGTGCTGAATATGTAGCATTTGAGTGCTGAATATGTACCATTTGAGGGCTAAATATGTAGTATTTTAGTGCTGAATGTGTGACATTTGAGTGTTGAATGTGTGACATTTGAGTGTTGAATGTGTAGCATTTGAGTGCTGAATATGTACCATTTTAGTGCTAAATATGTAGTATTTTAGTGATGAATGTTTGACATTTGAGTGTTGAATGTGTGACATTTAAAGTGCTGAATGTGTAGCATTTGAGTGATGAATTTGTGATATTTTAATGCTGAATGTGTAGCATTTGAGTGCTGATTGTGTAACATTTGAGTTCTGAATGAGTAGCGGTTGGAATGCTCAAAATGTGCTTGTTTCTAAAGATATTGTTAAAATTATTATTTCTTCATACCGTGAAACCTGTCTAAACCAAACCTCAGGTCTTACCTTTTTGCTTAGAATAGACAGGTGTTCAGTTTAAACAGGTAAAATTAACAAAGATTTCCTACATTAGGATTTAATTTAAAGTATATACATGTACAGGATTCCAATTTATTAAAACCGGGGTTCAGCTTAGACAGGTGTCACCCTATTATATTTAATATAGCTATATTTTTAAGAAAAGTAAATACCGTATTTATAGAAAATAAATTACCATAAAATTTAAATCTAAATAAGAAATATTTTAATGATTTTATTTGTTATAATGCAATAGTATTGGCCTATCGTTAAAAGTATACCTGTAATTTGGATTTGCATTTTTTAATCTTCCATGAAGAAGCTGAAAAAGACTTGTATCTTTTTAACAAAAATGAAAATAACAGAATTGTTATTTATTAACACATGCCTTGTCAAACAACTTTGGTATTATTAACCCTTTGATTGTGACATGTCGGGTAAAATCGTAACGTCGTGTGTGGTATTATTCCTGACGTTATGACCCTTTCAGCAGAGTGACGTCAGTCATTTTAATAGCGTTGTGACGTTACTTACCATTTCTTTTTAATTTTAAAGAGGTTCTATATGTCATGTGCAATATCTGTATCTGACTTCAAATTGTGCAATCTATAACATGTTTGTGTAACTTATTATTAAAGAAAATAAACATAAATTTCTTTCCCGAGGGACATATATGTCCCTAGCGCAGTCTACCAACCAGGGACATATATGTCCCTAGCACAGTCAAAGGGTTAATGAAGATATATAGACAATATATATACATTACTGGAAAATATAAAAATTTGTTTGTACAAGCTTTTGAAACGGGTAGAAAAGCGAACATTTGGCGAGCTTTTCTACCCTGTTTTGTAGTGAGTGCTAATAAATTTTATATTTTCAGACAATTTACATATTTTGTATTTATCCTGCATTGTCAAAAAGCCCCAAAGCAACTGCCAATTGTCTAAAAGAGCAGAAACAAGTGTCATTTCAATCGTTTTCAAAGAGTCTGCACTTATACTGTTACCGTTTCTTACCATCGCTCAACATGGATCAGGTACCAGAAAAACTATATCCTGGTCAGTGACCGTTTATGCAAAAATTTGTTCAGTCAGTGCAATTTGACTACTCAAATAGAACCAGTGCAGGATAAATTAATGTTACTCCGTCTTATTTTCTTTCTTTCCTTTTTTGAAAGGGATGGAGAATTGCCTTCCAAATATTAGGTATATAACTTTTGTAAGATTAAAGAAAGGTCTATTATTTGTTTGCTCATACATAGAAGAGATGTGTATTTTTTATTATTAGTGCTATTGTATTTTGTATAAATGTACAATGTGTGGATTGTGACTATGAGTATGGCCGTGGTGGAAGTTGATGTATGTAAGAGTATGTCAGAAACACCCATGGTTGAAGTGGGTGTAAGAGTATGTCAGAAACACCCGAAGTGGGTGTATAATTTAAGTGTCATGTTTATGATTAAATTGTTTAATAAAAATATTAAAAATTATGTTTGGTCATTATTATTTTTCTGGACAACATGAAAAATTCATAAACTATATTTGCTATAACTGAAACCATAAGAGATAGAGAAAATCCGCCCACATACTATTAAAAGCCCTCGTCCCAATCAATTCAAAGAAAAGAACTGCATCAAATTTGGAAGAAAAATAAAAATTCCTTATAAACATTACAACATTATGTGATAAAGTTTGTCAGGGACTTGCAACAGGTCAATGATTTTCTCTGGGTACTCCGGTTTCCTTCATCAATAAAACTTACCATCACCATATAACTGAAATATTGTTGAAAGTGGCATTAAATACCATAACCCTAAACCATGTACACGTACCTTCCAAATATGTGTCATTTCCAAATTAAACGTATTTTAAACCCATTTTAGAAATATCAATAACCCATAAAAATGAAAATTTGACAAAAACAAATTGCATTTAAATATTGAAAGTTCAAAATATTGGAATTCAGCTTCTTTCGGTCCAGTTTATCTCAAAAACTGTAATATTTAGGTTTTCCTCTGTAGGATCAGGGCTAGCTGTTCATCTGGTTAAAGACAGTTGAGGACATCCTGGAAGTATTGAACCCATCATTTGGCTTGTTCATGTTCTGTTGATAATGGATTACCATTTGTTTCCTTTATAGAGCTGGTTGAGGTGTTTTACCACATAGCTGCTTGTTACTTTGTAGAATGCTCATTTCACCATGTGAAGCGGCTTGTTCTGCCTCATGTGCAAGGTTATCTACAAATGTTCTCCTGTCTCTTCTTGCACTTCTTTTCATTTCGTTGTCCTTTGCTGTATATGCTGTTTTCACTTGTTCTTGAAGTCTTATTGATTTGATGTTTATCATTCTTAGCTTGATGTTTTTCCTTTCTTCTATTTGTTTCCATGTTTCAGATGTAAGCTAATCTTTGTTCTTTTTGGTTCTGTAACCAATAGTATTAACAGCTGCCTCAACATATGTTTTCTTGGTAAAGTGTTCAATTTTTCCTGGATGTTATCATAAACTTCAGTTTTCAGTGTTGTCAAATGCACTGAATCTGTTTTTCAGCTCTAATTTAAATGCTTTTTTCACCTCTTGTATCTTTATTTTTGTTTCAACATCAAGTCTTCTTTTACATTGGTTTTGAGATGGTGTTTTTCAAAGCTTCAGTCTGATGGTTGCTTTCAACAGATAATGGTCACTGTTGACATTTGCTTCCTTGTATACTCTTATATTGTGCAGTGACCTTCTCCATGTCTTATTAATAATGACGATCTATTTGGTTTTGAGGTTTTTACATTTGGTGATTTCCAAGTAAGCTTATGGATGTTCTTGTGTAGGAAGATGGTACCACCAATGGTGCAGTTGTTGTTTAAGCAAAAGTCTATTAATCTTTCTCCGTTGCCATTTCTGGTTCCACAGCCATTTTTACCCATCACTCTTTCAACATCCTGTGTTGTCGTCACCTACTTAGACATTCAGATCGCCAATTATCAACAGCAAGTGAACTTTTGACATTGTTTGTAGTTGTTCATAGAAGTCATCCTTTATCTCTTCATCCGCTTCATTTGTTGGTGCATAGCACTACAAGATGGTTAGTTTACAGTGTTTGGAGTTGAATCGTGCACTCATTGGCATGGGGTATCAGGTCAAATCGGCACCTATCTACATAGTCAAACCGCCACCAGTATTAAAAATAATTTAGTAATAATAAAATATTTATATAAAAATAAAAAGAAAGCCTACACCCAAGCCATCGTCATTATTTTGAGAAAATGTAGAAAAACACAAGCTTAATTTTGAATTAAAATGGGAAATTTGGAGAGCACATTATCACTTGCAAAATGTCAGACGACAGCTGCATACAGTGTACAAACCAAGTCCGTCCTAGACAAAAGGCACTTCAATGTGAACAATGTCAACGTTGGCAGCATGCTTTTGCAATACTGGTAAGATAATTGTTTTTTAACTTTGACTAAATAGAACATGAAATAAGTAAAACGAATGCAGATTTTTTTGTTAATTGATGGATTTTGATTTCCGATACATGCTTGTATAGGGAATTATACGAATAATTGTTTTATTATATTAGATTAGGTTTCTTTTTGCTTTTGAAAATGAATTTATTGGAAGAAAACACCGTTAACTAAAAGTTTGCGTTTACACACCTTATTGTGTCCAACTGAAAATTTGCATTTACAAACAAATTTATTTATTACATTCTTTGAAATGATGTTTACACACCTTATTGTGTCCAACTGAAAATGGCACAACAGATTTAACAGCAACGTCATTACTCGTGGACCTGTGCCGTTCTACCATCGGGTGACAGAACTGTATGCAGAATCAACAGACATCCCCATTCAACTTAAGCTGATATCAGAGGGGAAATTAAAGCGTTACCAACGCAAACGCAGTAATTAGACAGATCTAAGGACAGGTATTTGGGCTCTGGAGGCAGTATGTTCGTCGTGAAATTACCGCTAGTCAGCTGCTCCGGGAGTGTGCCTTTGTGTATGGACCAACAGCACAATAAATAAATTGACTATATTGTTCTATCTGTCATTGTTATTTATGATATTGCAAAATAAATAAAATTAATAAATGCAATTTATTAACTCGGAATATTGTTTCTTTTTTTATTATTATTTATACATTGTGAAGCAGAATATGAACATTTTACAGATAACATGTTTCATTCAAATACATATACATTTAAATATTAATCACTAAAATATCAATAAAATTACAATTTTCCAATGTACAAATGAGAACAAAATATATACATAGGTGCCGAATTGACTATCGGAAGGTGCCGATTTGACCAAGTGCCATTTAACTTGGGGCCGAAATGACTAACCTAGTTGCCGATTTGACTAGGTGCCGAAATGACCAGGTGCCGAAATGACTTGAATTCCTTATTGGATCCCATTCACTTTTATCTTTTCTCTACTTATAATAATGGCAACTCCTTCTTGGTGTTTGTCTTTGTGACCCGAGTAAAGGATGGTATGACCGCTATTAATTGTAACCTTTCCAGATGCTAGCCAACGGCACTCATTTACTCCAAAAATATCACGGTTGTAGTTCTGCATTTCATTGGTGACTTGTGCCATTTTTGATGTTTCATACATTGCGCGAACATTCTAAGCTCCCATACACAAAGTTTATCCTTTGATCGGTCACAAGAGACTTTCCTTCATTCCCCTAGCTTCCCCCTTCTCTTCTTCTTTCACTACGGAAAATCTTAAACTTGATGAAGGTTACTTTCCGGCATGGCAATTTTTTTATTAATTTTCATTGTTTACAATTTTGTTATTAAATTGCATAGATTACAACCGTCTCGGTGGTATAATGGCGTGCTCGCCTCGAGTGTGGTAGATCGGGTCAAACCAAAGACTATAAAAATGTGTTTCTTCTCCGTTAAGCACGCATCGTTAAGGACAAATAGTAAAGACTGGTTGGCTCGGAATCAAGACAATGTGTCACAGTGGGGCGACATGTCTATTCGCGAACTGTTGTTTCTGTGAGCTAGCACTATTAAAATCCAATTAAGCGTGTTGGTCTAGTACATAGCGAACTTCGTCAATATCTAATTGAAAATTAACTTGTTCTTGTCATGATATAGCTGAAAAATTACCGATCAACAACAATAATTACTCACTGCATACAGTACACGTTGTAAGGGATACGAGTTGACATATGAACATAAATGGTGAATGATACTAATAAATAAATAATAAATAAATAAAGTTTTATTTAGAGTCGATACATATCACAACATACATAAAAAACACAAGCTCTACAGAGCTTTTCAAATCGACTAATCGGCTATACCCAGATGTTACTAAAACCATCAAACCTACAGAGGCCTCATAAACACATTCGGATTACTAAACAGTCGTTGATTAAACGCGCGGAGGGTGTGAGTCTCCTAAATTACGACAAGATATCAGCAGCCGATCGTCTGTTGCTAAATTAGTAACAATGCTGTGTCCTTTATAACCAAGTTCTTGTAATCATGAACATACTGGGTGCTACCCATGACCCGCTGAGAACTATAAGCACCCCTCGCCTGTCAAATGCGCCTCTCAACATTAAATCCTGTACCTGCCTCTGCTAAATTTTAAAGTACATATATGACAAGTCCAACGTTTATTAGACTTAGTTGATAAGACAGGCAGTGCCGGATTTAGGATAAATGAGGCCCTGTGCTAGTTAAGTTATGAGGCCCCTTACTTGGGCCCTGAAGGGGATATACCCGGTAGGCCTACACAGGCAGTCGGGCATACATGCTTTCTGTAAATTTCTTCTGTAATATAAGTTCATACGATATTTTGGCATATATCACAAAGAATTATATAGCGTTGATATACTATGCGAAAATAGTACATCTATTATGTCAGTTTCACGCGGGGAAGGTTGGATTTTCAGCTGTCTGTCAAGCTATATATATATATAGCTAGTCCACGTGCAAGGGGGCGGATCCAATCTGTCAATCTATCATAGTCGTCTATTATTCATATTACTGTTTTTTAATACTTGTTATTGTTGTTAATTAAATTTCAAACTTCAAAAATCTTTATATTTTTAAAGCCTTAAATGAAACAAAGAATATTTTCACACTTTCAAGACTATCTGATCCAATATATTAGTCACCAATATCAAGACCTCCTTTATTGTAATAGTTCTCAATATATTTTGTCTACATATAACAGTCAGCATAATAATAATAATAATGTTGTGTTAGCAATGACTATGCCAATATAGTGGTCAGGGTTGTAGACATAGTGCACGACCCGAAGGGGAGTGCACTATGTCTTCAACCCTGACCACTATATGGCATAGTCATTGCTAACACAACATTATTATATAAATAGTTAAAATATTATATTATATCGTAAAAAAATGTTTTTGGGAGGAAGATGCCCCCTCCTCCCTCCATGGCCAATGGGGCCCTGTTAAATCAGGCACTGAAGACAGGGGACATACATCTTTGATTTTTTCCCCAGTAAATCAGTAAATATTCAAGTTAAGAATATTCTCACTGCATAACAATATTTTAACTGTCATCTATCATATTATTACCAAACAAATTTTAATGTTTAACATTTAATCTTGTGAAAACACGTGCATGCCTTCCGGCACATTTATCACATTTAAATTTACTATGTAATAAACAACATGATTTATATATTTATTTCTTCGGGGGGTTTTAATTATATAAGCAGTAACAGATGTTGAGGTTGTGAGGGTGAAACGATAATTGTATTTTACAACACAGAGGTTACAGAAGATAGGTGTACAGGCAGCAGTCATTACAGACGTTATATAGAGGTTACAGAAGGTAGGTGTACACGCAGCAGTCATTACAGACGTTATATAGGGTAGGTATATGATCAGTAACACTCCTTTTTGTCCTTTTTCCTTTGTCTATCCTTTTTCTGATTATACCCATTTGGTATCTTCAAATATTTCTTTTTTTTGGCGGGACACGTAGATTTTAATCTAATTACCATACTATCCGCCCTATAGAAGAATTCATCAGAAACTGGTTAAACAATTTTTAAAATATGCATTTTTAAATACTTTGAACTCAATTAAATTCGTGGGTGTCAATTTTGGTGATATTGGGAAAATGTATTTTCGTGCATCCATACATATATCCGTGGATCCCCAGTCGTGCTATATAGTCAGTACACATATGTTGACAAATGTTCGTTGAATTCTAAATTTCGTCGTTTGATATTATCCACGAATTTTGGTACCCATCGAATAATAATGTATTCACAGAAGTGTTCAATGTGACATATGCCTTTGCCCTCAATTGCTGATATATACTGCATCGGTGGTGTAATGGTTAGCGTGCTCGCCTCGAGTACGGTAGATCGTGGGATCGAGCCCCGTCAAATCAAGTACTATAAATTGGTATGTGTTTCTTCTTCGATAAGCACGCAGTATTAAGGAGAAAGAGCAAAGACTGGTTGGCTCGGAATCAGGATAATGTGTCCGAGTGGACTGTTGTTTCATTGAGCTACCACTATAAAAATCCAACAGAGTGTCATCATCTCATTAAAAATTAACTTCTTTTATCCATGATATAGCTGAAAAATAGCTGAGTTGGTATTAAACAACAATCACTCACTCATTCTATTGCTGATAAAATGAAAAAAAATACCACACTATTGGAAAAATGTAGGAACAATGTCAAAATTAAATATAAAAATTATATCATATGCAAGACAGTTAAAATTGACCAATCAATCATCAGTTCTTGGTGTGTAATCGGTTTTGAACATAAAGATTTAGTACCGGTATGTTCATCGCTAATTGGTTGGCTGAAGAGACACGAACCCATTCGGAATGTCTCCAGATGTTAGAATATCACACTCACACACAAAAAGATACAAAGATACAACATACATCTAATTTTGATTAGATTGCCGCTGAGATTGCCATTGATAAACCTAGTTGCAAACCAAACATTCTGGCAATTGGCGCAATCAAAAATCAGAACTTGTCTGGTTTAGGATTGAAGTTTATATTCCCGTACTGTGTAATATATTGCTCTGAAATGCTTCAACATATAATCTTTCTGTTATACATTTTAAGTATAAAGCTGAACCGCATCAGTGGTGTAATGGTTAGCGTGCTCAACACGAGTGGGGTAGATCGTGAGTTCGCGTCCGGTCGTGTTAAACCAGACTATAAGATTGGTATACTGGTACTTCTCCACTAAGCACGCATCGTTTAGGAATGAAAGCAAAGACTACTCGGCTCGGAATCAGGATAATGTGTCTATCCCAGTGGAGCAAAATGTCTACTCGCGGACTGTTGTTTCAGTGAGCTAGCACTATAAAACTCCAACAAAGCGTATTGGTGTAGTTTTACAAAGCGGACATCATTTAATCGAATGTAACTTGTTCTCGCCAACGTATAGCTGATAAATTGTTTACTTGGCGCTAAACAACAATCACTCACTTACTCACAATAAAGCTGAAGTGGTGTAAATGTCAGTCAAACCATCAATCAATGCACAAAAGTGTCTCATTCTATACTGCAATAAATACCAGAATTACGACTGGTCATGCTGGTTGTCTGCAAAATGATACGTAAGTGGATTGGCACTATAATAATCCATTTTAGCGTGTTGGCCTAGCACAAATATTCCGAGAAAAAAAATATACTAAGCCAAGAATAATTGACTCTCTCCATCATTTATCTGACAAATTAGTCACTTGTCATTAAGCAATGGTCACTCACCAATCAATCAATCAATCAATCAATCAATCAATCAATCAATCAATCAATCAATCAATCAATCAATCAATCAATCATAATCAATCAATCAAGCAAGCAAGCAATCAAGCAATCAAGCAAGCAAGCAAGCACTCAGTCAATCATCCATTGTTTGATTACGTTTTTCAGATGATACGAAGACTTGTTAGCACAGTTTTAATTCTTGTTTTGTTGATGAATTATGGAGAATGCAAACAGCATCAGAAAGGTATGGTATAATTACAAGTACTTTCATTTTGATTTTAAGATTTGTAATGCTGGGTAAAACAAATCCATGGATGTAGGATTTCTTTAAGCAATGATAGGAAATTCCGGTTTTAAATCACACATGCAAAGATTTGTTTTTGTATTGATTGATTGGTTATTTGTTGCTAACAATTCAACTTAAGATTTGCTTAATAGTACATGCACAATCATAAATCAGCATACTTGACAATTAGGATAGAAAATATATAACTTCCCTTGGTCTACAAGTATTAGAATCCTCATTTTGCAACCATGCTAATTTGCCCTGAACAAAGACACACCAATCCATTGTATAGCATTTGTGCTAAATAGACCTGCTCAGTTTTCCACATGAATGAATATATACATATTATCAATTAAATTCAGTTCAGTATTTACTGTCATATAAACAAGAGGCCGTCGTGATCGTATGGTAGTTTGATTTATAACTACCTATGTAATAAGTGCCTATCACCACTAACGTTGAGTTCGAATCCCGCTCATGCCGAGGTGTACTCGATACAACATTATGTGATAAAATTTGTCAGTCACTTGAGGCAAGTCTGTGGTTTTCTCCGCGTACTCCGATTTCCTCCATTAATAAAACTGACCGCCATGATATAACTGAAATATTGTTGAAAGTGGGGTTAAACACCAACAACCACCTCATATAAACGGACAAACAAATAAAGGAGAGGAGGAAAAAGAGTACAACAGTAAACCTGAAACATATATAAACTAGTATAGTACTGTCTAGGGGCCGTGTTGGCCGCGATCATATGGTAGTTGGATTTACAACTACCTTTGCAATCAGTACCTATCACCACTGATGTTGTGAGTTCGAATCTCCATTAAGGCCGAGGTGTACAACATTATGTGATAAAGTGTGTCAGTGACCTGCGACAGGTCGGTGGTTTTCTCCGGGTACTCCGGTTTCCTCCACTAATAAAACTTACCGCCACGATATAATTGAAAATCAAATATTGTTGAACGTGGCGTTAAACACCATAACCCACCTCACATAAACTGACAAACAAATAAATCATACGAAGAAAAACAGTACAATGAAACATACAATGTATATACTAGTAAAGTACTATCTATTGTTCTAATGACTGAATAAATGAAACTCAATGTTTTTCTTGACTAAAAGGTTTAGGATTCCCAGTCAATCTAATTAAAATCAGATCTCTCACTTTCTCCCCCTCTACTGATATGTTACGGAGTGGGAGATCGGAGGAAACACCATTGCGGGTCACATATGCGAGTGACCATATGTACCATCCAATGAAAATGGCGATTGCGAGACTATGAATGTGTTACTGTTTTGCATGCCACGAACAGTCCGATTAGCCTAACAAACTAACCATATTTATAAAGTTATTATATATTCATGATATAAGGTCACTAGCATGTGACCCGTAAGGGTGTTTCCTCGAATCTCCTACGCTGTGACTTATCAATGGAGGGGAGCAAATGAGATTACGGATTTTAATCGGATTGAGGATTCAGTATACAATCTAATTTTAGTCTTCTAAATCAAAGGTGTCTTGACCAATTTGTATATTTACTTCTTCGGATTATAACAATTTAAACACAATCTATGATTTCTGGGATTTTTGTTGTTGTATCGGACATTTTCTAGTTGAAGAGAATGATGAAGTAAACTTATTAAATATATCTCTCAGTTGATACGATATTCCAGGGTTTGTGAATCCTATCAGGATTTCCTTGATAAATGGTTGGTGCTAACAATGAAGCTACTAAACCAAGGATTCCTATTGGTTAAGTTGAAGTCATCACTTCGAATGCTTTACGGTCGTCACCATGACTTGGTTGACCGTTATGGAATATCTGTGTCACATATAACCACGGATATGTTCCACTTGTCGTAAACACTTCCCGATCATTTCATCATTCATGACTTATCACCGGGTTTGTAAGTAGATTAACACGACGGGTGCCACTAGTGGAGCATGATCTGCTTACCCTTCCAGAGCACATGAGTTCACCTCCCGGTTTTTAGTGGAGTTCGTGTTACTCGATCTATAGTTTTATGTGTATCTTTTGTAGATCGTTGTTTGTCCTTTTGTCCTTTTTCATTTGGCCATCTTCTTCGATTTACCCATTATGATTACCCCTTTGATATCTTCAAACTCTCCTTATTCCGAGTTTTCTTTAAAAAAAAAATTAAAATCCAATGTAATATTTATTGGAATATTACTGAATCCTAGACAACTATAATTATTTTTTAAAGATTGTGTACTTGTAATGTAACTACCAACATTATCTTCTACTAAATGGAGATAATATTTGTTATTTTAGTGAAATGTATAATTCAGAGAGGTTATCAAGGCACATTTACAATTCGGCAACCTAGAACAGGCAAAACTCTGGGTAATATGACAGTCAGTTCTTCCAAGTTGACTGTTAATTACAAGAGCCAGAATTACATATACATCTGTAAGGGTTTTGGTGATAGATCCGATGTCATGCTGTTCCAGTAAGTTTATTTGATTTTATTACTATAAATAGAAGTTGTATTCTTGGTTATCCGGTGGTGGTTTTGTTTATGGTGTTTAACGCCACTTTTGACAATATTTCGGTTATATTGTGGCGGACAGATTAACTAGTGGCCGAGGAAACCGGAGTACTCGGAGAAAACCTGTCGCAAGTCACTGATAAACTTGATCACGATAATGGTGTATCGAGTACATCTCGTCATGAACGTGGTTCGAACTCACAAAGTTAGTGATAGGCACTGATTGCAAAAACCAACTAGTCTACCATATCGGTTATACCTGAACTTAAATAAATAAAATATAACCCTTAGTAAAAGATACATTTTGTATCTGTCAAAACATCAGATAATATATTTTTTAAATTAATACATGTTATCTTAAGAAACGTTTGAAGATAACAAAAGGGTAATCGTACGCCGTAAATCGAGAAGGGACAGACAATACAGTGGCCAAAAGAAAAGGGACAGACAATACAGTGGCCAAACGAAAAGGGACAGACAATGATCTACAAAAGACAACACATGAAAACTAAAGATTGGACATTTCGAAATTATATCTTAGCTTAGCGTGAATAACTACAATACTCGACAGTTCGAGTTTCGAAATAAAATCATCGATCTGTTCGAACATACCAAAGTAAATGGAATAGTTGGCGCGCGTTTACACGATCAATTATTATCTTGATATTAGCTTCAAACACGGATTTATATACCGGTAGTAACTTAATCTGTCCTGTTTCAAACACAAATTTGTCCGTCTAAACCCGTATCCCGTCCAATATTTGATGGACCCATCAAACATGTTTGACAAAGTGTTCACATGGTCATATTAAATTATTCGTGCTTGCAACAAGTGCACAGTTATACGTACTGTATATCGGACAAAACGAACAAGAACTAAAATCCTAGAAGTCAAGTCGGGTACGTCGAAAGTTTGTGTTTCTTCTAGATCTTTTACATGCTCGACACCCCATTTTGAAATCTTTATTTCCCAAACCAACAAAATACATGTTTGATGAAATGCTGCATGATTCTCATCATCCGGAACATGATCCACAAAGGGACAAATTCACAATTGCAATGTGTATACATTTTTATGATTGACAATTATAACATTTTTATATTTTTGTTCTGAATCCTTAGTAATAAAAACAAATGTGCAATCACAATCTTTTTTTTTATTTTCATACTCTCAGAACCAAAGATTCAAATAAAGTACTCTGCCTACAATTCATACATATCGCTGATCATCCATTTGCACAGCTTGTGCTGAGAAGATATTCAAGTAGGTATTAATATATAATGACAGTATGTGGAGGGGGTAGGGGGTAGGATTGGACCGGACAGTGGTGGGAGGCAAAGTTTAGGTGTAGACCGGAGTGATGGGCAGTTGCAAGATTCCAAAACTGTCAAGCAGCAGTCACAAAATCCAACCATAAATAACAGTCCCGAGTAATGCTAGCAATTCACTTAATAGTGTCCACGGCTGTGTTGCACAAATCATAATTAAAATTTAATTGACTCTTAAAACTATTTGAAATGTACATAAACTTAATTTACAGTTAACGTTTAATTTTAGACTTAATTTAATTGAGGTTCGTATGAGGTTTGTAGAACCCAGTCCAGATTATTACAGGTTATTATGAAAAGAAGTAACACTAGTGATTGGCAACAATTCCACCATTATCAACAACAATCACCCTCACCTAAAATCATTAAAACACAAAAAAGACAAAGACAACGAAATCAAGAGGTAATTGTTCACCCTGTTAAATAACATTGGAAACCCAGGTCCTGGCTCTAGACAGGCACAAAAATGTGGCAGGGTTAAACTGGTTAATGGGATACCAAAGAGGTGGGTGAAGAAAGTTTGATAATTTGACCTTTTTTATGTTGTAGACTTTCCAAAATACAGCAACAACTTCTTTAGTCCTCTGGATAAAACAGTCCCTGGTGCCATGGTGTGTTCTCTACCAGACCCAGATAATCCTGTGGAGGTGTATCTCCAATGAACTAATTTCATGGGTGTGAAGGTGGAATACAAAGCTGTGGATTAAGACAATTAAAATCCACTTTCCATAAAATGTTTTTTTTTCCATTGGCTAGTATCTTTTTTTAAATTATAGAAAATTTGCCTTTAATTTGCACAATTGATTAAAAATGGTGTATAATACAGCAGGTTGTTCATCAAATATTTGTCATGAAATTGAAGTTTTAGATTGTTCTAGTACCCAGAGAAAACCACTGACCTGCCACAAGTCACTGACAAACTTTATCACATAATGTTGTATTGAGGACACCTTTCCACAAGCAGGATTCGAACTCACAACTTCAGTGGTGATAGGCAACGATTGCATATGTACATGTAGTTGTAAATTTGACTACCATCACTGACACCCACGGCCCCCATTTATCATTGGATATCAGATGGTACATTTGATGCAATCATGGAACAAAATAATAACAAGTCTGATTAAAATATAATAGTATGTTTACGGACGATTTTTTATTTTACAAGAACAAAAGTAGTAATTTACAGTCAAACTAACTCCTCCTCTTGTTCTAAATTACAAAACAATGGAATACATTAATAAACAAATCAAAAGAAACAATCTGGTATTAGTCTTGTTAAAGGTAAAGAACATTATTTACTTATATATTTCAAAGTTTTTTTTCTTTCTTAAATATATAGCAAAAATTGCATAATAAGGATGTCAATCATTACAACATGGCTTTGTGTTATAAATAAAGTGATGCAATCTTGTATAACCAACTTCGTCCACATTTTGATGATTTTATTTATGCTTTGGCACTGACATGTTTGATTAGATATATTTATGTTAGAAATCTACAATTACAAAACAATGTAACTTATTAAAATTAAGGTAAATCTCCCACTGCCATAGGTAACCATAGAATTTATTAAAATTAAGGTAAATCTCCCACTGCCATAGGTAACCATAGAATTGATTAAAATTAAGGTAAATCCCCCACTGCCATAGGTAACCATAGAATTTATTAAAATTAAGGTAAATCTCCCACTGCCATAGGTAACCATAGAATTTATTAAAATTAAGGTAAATCTTCCACTGCCATAGGTAACCATATAATTTATTAAAATTAAGGTAAATCTCCCACTGCCATAGGTAACCATAGAATTTATTAAAATTAAGGTAAATCTTCCACTGCCATAGGTAACCATAGAATTTATTAAAATTAAGGTAAATCTCCCACTGCCATAGGTAACCATAGAATTGATTAAAATTAAGGTAAATCTCCCACTGCCATAGGTAACCATAGAATTGATTAAAATTAAGGTAAATCTTCCACTGCCATAGGTAACCATAGAATTGATTAAAATTAAGGTAAACCTCCCACTGCCATAGGTAATTACCATAGCTGATTTTTTTGCTATTCCGTTTCGGTGCTTTAGTTTACTTGCTCCCAAGGACTATCAAATCTTTTACTGCGACTCTAACTTAACGATTTTTTTCCTGAGTTTCAGATATAATTTCCGTCATGTACAGTTACGTATACAATTCCTATCTTGCTATATAATATAAAAGATATAAATATTTCATTTGATATACATATGAACGGAAGAATTGTGAGTATTATATTAATGGACATGAGAATATTTGAACTGAATTTTTAACATACAGCCACAAAGATATTGCTTGAAGGTCAAATAAAACAAATGGAGGAATGTGTCCATATGACACAGATGCTCAACTTCTAGCTAAAGTAAACAGGGGCATAATGCCAGAAATAAAAAAATAGTTAAGTCTGAAATGAAACTTGGCCTTCCTTTTATAATCCCTGACATTGAGCATAAATATCAAATGAGTTGCTTAAGGGGAACTTAAGTTATTGAGCAGAAACCAAATGCAGGGCCGTACGGACATGAGTAAAATTGAATGTCCTCTATGCCTAGCAGCGTGGACATAAAAATATAAATCAAAAAGAAAAGAGCTTAACATGCTCTTATCTACCTAAAAAGAAATATTTTTTTATTCTTCAGTACATTATTTTTCCAACAACAAAAAATATTATTGATCTGAATGAAACAAGTTTGACTCACTAAATAAAATTAAAACATGGCACAATTTAATTTGAAATTCCTTTAAAAAATATATCTATATATATTTCTACAAGTAAATATTATATTGTTGGTTTTAAGTGAGAGGAGTTGTCATGACATCAATGTAAACTATCACTTCCAATGCTAAATGACAAAGATATTAATTATAACAAAGTCATTTCATTATGTCACACAAGATCACACATGATATGGTTATATAGCACATGGTGTTATGACAAAGTCATGTGTGACACAAGATCACACATGATATGGTCATATAGCTCATGGTGTATAAATGGCTACCATTACCCCAATAGATATAAAATTCAATTCTACATTATGCAAACTTATTAAAATGACGGTATTAAACAGTTTAATTGGCATTGTTTGGTGTTGAACTTTTGATCACTAGTCTAGATTATCTGAGGTCAATATCTTCTGCCAGCTATAAAGACGGAGGTTGATATTGGAGGATCTCCTTTCAGATATCTCATAAACAGAGAACTACCTCTGGTCAACTGATTCTGTAAAATATAAAAATATACAAAAAAGTCTTTAAATGTTCATACAAAATTTGATAAAAAAAGTAGCATGTGTATGTAGACAAGAAATTAAAAAATTAAGGTGCTGTTTGGGAGTTTACTTGAACTTCCAATCAACGTTTTGGAGTTAACCAGAATTTCGGAGCACTGTTTTGGAATTAACAAAAATTTCTGAGTACTGTTTTGCTATTTACCAGAATTTTCTAGCACTGTTTTGGAGTTAACCAGAATTTTCGAGCACCGTTTTGGTGCTTACCAGAATTTCCGAGCACTATTTTGCTATTTACCATAATTTCCAAGCACTGTTTTGGTGTTTACCAGAATTTCTGAGCACTGTTTTGGAGTTACCCAGAATTTCCGAGCACCGTATAGGTGATTACCAAAATTTCCAAGCACTGTTTTGCTATTTACCAGAATTTCCTTGCACTGTTTTGGAGTTAACCAGAATTTTCGAGCACCGTATAGGTGTTTACATAAATATTCAAACACTGTTTTGCTATTTACCATAATTTCCAAGCACTGTTTTGGTGTTTACCAGAATTTCTGAGCACTGTTTTGGAGTTAACCAGAATTTTCGAGCACCATATAGGTGTTTACCAAAAATTCCAAGCACTGTTTTGGAGTTAACCAGAATTTCCTTGCACTGTTTTGGAGTTAACCAGAATTTCTGAGCACCGTATAGGTGTTTACCAAAATTTCCAAGCACTGTTTTGGAGTTAACCAGAATTTCCTTGCACTGTTTTGGAGTTAACCAGAATTTCCTTGCACTGTTTTGGAGTTAACCAGAATTTCCGAGCACCATATAGGTGCTTACCAAAATTTCCAAGCACTGTTTTGGAGTTAACCAGAATTTCCGAGAGCTGTTTTTGGATTACCATGAATATTGAGAGCACTGTTTTGGTGATTATCAGAATTTCTTAGCACTGTTTTGGTGTCTACCATACATTCTAAGCACTGTTTTGGTGATTACTAGAAATTCCAAGCACTGTTTTGGTGTTTACCAAAATTTCAACATCATTTTTTCAGATCATACTTGTTGCTTGATAATAGATATGATCAAGTGTAAAGATCAAAGGGAAAATCTACAAATTGTTTATTGTTGTTTCTTCACATAAATAATAATACTATAGCCTTAAAGGGTTAGGATTATGGTGTTTAACTCTCAGTTTCATCAATATTTCAGTTATATCGTGGCGGCCTGTCTTGAAGGGCATCTCTATATAACAAATCACTGTCTATTAAGGGCAGTCTCATTATTCCCATTGATGAATAGTGCATAACATTTCTAACCTGTATATAAAGGGCCACATCATAATGGCCACATTTTGAGGTTCCCTTAAATGGCCTTTCTATACAGGTTTGACTGTATATAGAATAAAAACAGTTATGTAGCGTTGAGACAGGCATTATCGCTAGTATAGCCGAGTCTGACAGACATTATTTTTTTTATCGGTAATGTCATAATGTGCTTGACGTCGACCCTGACCGATAAATTTCAGTATCATGGTCAGTCCATTGATGCTGAAAATACCCCTCCGTGAGATCAAATAAAGAATGTATATATTACTGGCAGTCTTTTATTTCTATTTTTAATTCAGTTCGATGGCGTAGTACAGAAAGGGGTTATTTGCAATTTTCATCAAAATTGACCTTTTTTAATATTGTTTTTGATGGTAAATATGAATAGCTTTAATGTGTCTAAATTTTAAGGTGCTGAGTATTCACATTTTTTTAATAAAATAGTGAAAAATCAAAAGGGGCTATTTGCAATTATTGTATTTCGATAGTGCAAAAAGGTTCTATCTGCCTTATATCTCCTTTCTGCACAAACAGATCAAAGTTCAACACATCAAGTGTCAGATTAATCAGATTAATTATATATTTATTTTATAACTGTTAACAGCTGGGTTTCATATTACAGTAATTAATTTGATGGTACAGATAGATGTTTCATTGCAGTAATTAATTTAATGGTACACATAGATAACATGCATATCACAAAGAAAGAAAACTTTCCCACAGCAGCAGTATTTTGCATCATCTGAGCTGTGTTTAAGGTATGTATTTTTAGAGTAATTTTAGTCATTTTCATGTTTTATTTTTGAATATTATATAGTGAATATACTATAATACATTTTATTTATAATGAAGCAATCAATTAATGTAAATTCATATTAAAATTTTGTATGTTTTTACTTTTTCAGATGGCTGAGAAAGAAAAAAAACTGGTCAGATTGGTCAGATACAGAAATAGATCAAATATTTAACATCAGTGCAAACCCACAAAATGAGGACAATGAATGG
Source organism: Bathymodiolus septemdierum (assembly GCA_963383655.1). NCBI lineage: Eukaryota > Metazoa > Mollusca > Bivalvia > Mytilida > Modiolidae > Bathymodiolus > Bathymodiolus septemdierum. The sequence goes on from OY726517.1 coordinate 126,905,926, forward strand.
GATACTGAAGATTTAGAACCACTGATGAAAATAACAACATTCAAACATTATCTTAGACTAAATTTACTAAGAAAAAGTACAGAAAGACATCAGGATATATGAAAAAGAAGGAAGATTCTAAAAAAAATGGTACAATAGACCAAGCAAGAAGTTACAAGGTACTTATAAAGAAACAACCAAAACAAGACTTTCAAAACAAAAGACAGAAAAGGGGAAAGACATCAGTCATCAGACAAACAGAAAGAGTAAACAGAATGCCAGGAGAAAAATAGCGAATGTATGTGCTGGATTGGACGAGTTTGATGATTCTGGTGATGACAAAACGTACAGCCCTGGAAAATGTAGCAACTTCTCTGCTGAATCTGAAGATAATACAGATATATCTGAATTGATATATAAAACTCTGCTGAATCTGAAGATAATACAGATATATCTGAATTGATATATAAAACTCTGCTGAATCTGAAGATAATACAGATATATCTGAATTGATATATAAAAAAGAACCAGTGAGACAAAGCATGGAAGAGGAGAGGAAAGACCATTTTATCACCGCAAAAATTTCCTAAAAAAAAGCAAGGAACCAGGATTTTCATAACTCCAACAAAGACTAAATCAACATTAAGATGTCCCAAATCTCCCTCTTCAGCAGTCGAGGCCATGCAAATACTGTTAAAATATCACACTGCTAGATTAGACAATGTCTTGAAAAGCAACGGCTTAATGCGACATCCGATTTATCCTGATGGTAACTGTTTCATTAATGCAATTTTGTATTATTTGAAAGAAGAAGGATGCGAAGTGGATACCGTCGATTCACTGTGGAGCAAAATTGCTGACCATTTCATGCAAAACATGAATTATCAATTACCTTAGTTTGGCAAACTGTGCTACTGAACAAGAAAAAACTGAATATTACAAAGATATAAGATCATCATTATGTGGTAATAAAACATCTCAAAATTAGATTACAGTAAAGAAAGTTTCCCTTTCTGATAGTGCAGAAAGGTGTTATATGACAAACATCACAAAATTAGATTACAGTCAAGAAAGTTTCCCTTTCTGATAGTGCAGAAAGGTGTTATATGACAAACATCTCAAAATTAGATTAGAGTCAAGAAAGTTTCCCTTTCTGATAGTGCAGAAAGGTGTTATATGACAAACATCTCAAAATTAGATAACAGTCAAGAAAGTTTCCCTTTCTGATAGTGCAGAAAGGTGTTATATGACATATAGAACTTTACTGCACAATTATTGGCTTTAAACATTATTGTGCAGAAAGGTTCTATTTAATTTGTTAGCCTTATTTGGGTATATATGAAGAAATTTCAACACTAACAATATTGAAAATTGTAGTGAATGATTAGGACTACCTATGTGCCAAATTTCATGTTTGAGAATGCTTTGCTGATTTTTCACATCTGTCCAAACTTTAAAACTCATTTTTCTCGAAATAGTCAATTATGCAGATAGCTCCTTTCTGAACTACGCCATCGATTTTATTTAAACTAGAGACTCAGTGGGCTGAGCCTGTGTCGCTCACCTTTCATTCTACTTTGATGAAACTTAATACAGAGCTTTCCATAGGTGCTTCCCACCAAGTTTCGGTTTATTTGGTCAAGTAGTTTCAGAGAAGATTTTTAGAAATCAACCAACCAGAAACAAGAATTGCCTATGGCAGCCATGTTTGTTAACAGATCGGGATGAAATGAGCAATCTTTATAGAGGACCTTCCATATATGCTTTCTACCAAATTTCAGTTCATTTGGGAAAGCGGTTTCAGAGGAGAAGATTTTTTAGAAATCAACCAATCAAAAACAAAAATGGCCTGTGGTGGCCATGTTTGTTAACGGAACGGAACTAAATGAGCAATCTTTATAGAGGACCTTCCAAGGATGCTTCCTACCAAGTTTTGATTCATTTGGCCAGGCGGTTTCAGAGGAGAAGATTTTTTTAGAAATCAACCAATCAGAAACAAGAATGGCCTGTGGCGGCCACGTTTGTTAACAGATCGGGATGAAATGAGCAATTTTTATAGAGGACCTTTCATAGATGCTTCCTGCCAAGTTTCGGTTCATTTGTCCAAGCGGTTTCAGATGAGAAGATTTTTAAAAATCGGCCAATCAGAAACAAGAATTGTCTGTGGTGGCCATGTTTGTTAATGGATCGGGACAAAATGCGCAGTCTTTATAAAGAACCTTCCATAGATGCTTCCTACCAAGTTTCAGTTCATTTGGCTTAGGGGTTTCAGAGGAGAAGATTAAAATATGAAAAGTTAACGGATGACAGACGCTAAGTGATGGCAAAAGCTCACATTGCCTTTGGCAAGGTGAGCTAAAAATGTTTTTTTTAACAACTTTACTATTATTTTTATAATTAAGATTACCTTTGATCGAAGTTCTCCCCAACAATCTAACCATGATGTGTAGGATGGCATTCTGGGATAACGACTAATAACCAAACTGAAAGTAAATAAATTGCATTATTATACGACTATAAATATCCTAGATTCTGATTGGACAAAACACTACTTCACTCTCCATTTCAAAATGTGATTATCACCGCTCAAAAGTGCACGTGAGGTTAACATTACTTTTGAACACTGTAGCATGTACCCAAAAATAGTAACAAGGAAAGTCCAGGTTGCTTATTTTGAAAATGTATTCTCCAATTGGTCGATATTTAAAGAAGCAGTTTTGCTATCCAATCAGCTTTTTCCTAACAACAGCTTGTAATACATCTTCTTGTTTTATGTCTACCCCACGTTGTTTTTCTTTTTGCGACATTTTGTTTGTTTTGAATTTTATTCATCTTCTGGTGAAAGTCACAGGTGGATAAGAGGCTCGCTCAAGTATTACCTTGGGGAACTGCATTTTTTTTTTGTGATGACTATTACAGTGAAAAAAAAATAATATCACTAACTTCGGATTTACTGAAAGTGAATAAATTGTAATATTGACACAACACCAAACTGAAAGTGTTGACACAATTGTAATGTTGACACAATACCAAACTGAAAGTAAATAAATTGTAATGTTGACACAATACCAAACTGAAAGTAAATAAATTGCATTGTTGAAACAATACCAAACTGAAAGTAAATAAATTGTATTGTTGACACAATAACAAACTGAAAGTGAATGAATTGTAATGTTGATACAATACCAAACTGAAAGTAAATAAGTTGTAATATTGACACAATACCTAACTGAAAGTAAATAAATTGCAATGTTGACAATACCTAACTGAAAGTAAATAAATTGTAATGTTGATACAATACCAAGCTGAAAGTGAATAAATTGTAATGTTGACACAATACCTAACTGAAAGTAAATAAATTGTATTGTTGACACAATACCAAACTGAAAGTAAATAAATTGTAATGTTGACACAATACCAAACTGAAAGTAAACAAGGGCAATGCAAAGCGTGGCGTATCCCCTCGCCTAAAAATCTGACCCGGTGACCTTTACCTTTGACCTTGAAAATCAATAGGGTTCCAGATTCGCTGAAGGACTAAGTATGTACCAAGTTTGGTCAAAATCCATTGACATTGAAGGATGTTGATTCTAGTGTTCACAAGGATGTTATGTGGTAAAAATTTGACCCGGTGACCTTGACATTTGACCTTGAAAATCAATAGGGTTCCATATTATCTTAAGGACTAAGAATGTACCAAGTTTGGTCAAAATCCATTGAAGGATGTTGATTCTAGAGTGTTCACAAGGATGTTACATGGTAAATATCTGACCTGGTGACCTTTACCGTTGACCTTGAAAATCAATAGGGTTCCAGATTCTCTGAAGGACTAAGTATGTACCAAGTTTTGTCAAAATCCATTGAAGGATGTTGATTCTAGAGTGTTCACAAGGATGTTATGTGGTAAAAATTTGACCTGGTGACCTTGACATTTGACCTTGAAAATCAATAGGGTTTCATATTATCTTAAGGACTAAGAATGGACCAAGTTTGGTCAAAATCCATTGAAGGATGTTGATTCTAGAGTGTTCACAAGGATGTTACATGGTAAATATTTGACCTGGTGACCTTTACCTTTGACCTTGAAAATCAATAGGGTTCCAGATTCTCTGAAGGACTAAGTATGTACCAAATTTGGTCAAAATCCACTGAAGGATGTTGATTCTAGAGTGCTCACAAGGATGTTACGGAAGGATGGACCAAATTTGACTCGGTGACCTTGACCTTTGACCTTGAAAATCAATAGGGTTCCATATTATCTTAAGGACTAAGTATGTACCAAGTTTGGTCAAAATCCATCGAAGGATGTTGATTCTAGAGCGCTCACAAGGATGTTACGCGGTAAAAATTTGACCCAGTGACCTTGAAAATCAATAGGGTTCTAGATTTCTGAAGGACTAAGTATGTACCAAGTTTGGTCAAAATCCATTGAAGGATGTTGATTCTAGAGTGCTCACAAGGATGTTACGGAAGGACGGACGGTAGCGTTACTATATCCCTTCGCTACTTCGTTGGCGAGGGGATAATAAATTGTAATGTTGACACAATACCAAACTGAAAGTAAATAAATTACATTGTTGACACAATACCAAACTGAAAGTAAATAAATTGTAATGTTGACACAATATCTAACTGAAAGTAAATAAATTGTAATGTTGGCACATACACTGTAAGTTGTTTTATAAGAATAGTACATTGTAATTTAAAAAACCTGTCCTCCCCAAAAAAGGAAGACATATGACAACTAAAACTTGGGAAAAACACTAAGAAATTGAGTTAATGGCCACAGCCGAAAAGTGATGACAATTTCTCACACTGATCTGTGGTCCAGGTAACCTAAAAATAAAATTCTCTTTCTACCTTACAAAATATTTCTAATAAACAAGTTAAACAACTGTTGTTCTACATCATTCTCTGGAAAACAAATCATTATCATATCATCCACTTTGATCATTTTTTATAACAGGCTAAAATATTAATTAAAAAAAATAATTGTGAATACATACCTTGAATTATTTACTGCCATTACATTAGCAACCAATTGAAATGGATACACAAATTGTCCAAAAAATAACTGAAATAAACAAAGAAAATTTAAAACAAGAGGCTCACATGGTTATAAAATAATAGAAAATATATAAATGTACATGTACCTTGTATTTCCAAAAACAAAGTTCAATAGAGTGCTATTCTAGTCATATTTTATGACCTGTAGTGGGCAATCAATATAAAACCAATACAGGACATCTACAGTTTGGTTTCAATTATTGCAGTACGTTCTGAGATATTTCAAATATTTCTCAATTGGTCCAATGTTAAACTATATATCGAAAAAAGATACCATCTGGTATTTCCAATCAACATACATTTCATGTACTGTTTAGGTTCAAAAGCCATTATATTGACTATATGTAAAAATCAATTTCCACTCTATGAAAATCTATGAAGATTGAATTAAAATATCCATTGTTCTAGATAAACTTTAACTTGGTATACCAAGTTTAAATTATCTGCCGTGATGGAAAAAAAAGTTTCAAAATGCATTTTATCCCTTATTTACACGACCTTCTATAAGTTTTTCTCTTGGATAACATCAATGTAAAATTTAGCCCTTTAATAGTACTTTCTGTTATTAGTTGAATTTATCAAGGATAATTTGAATAATTGTTTAATGAAAAAAGAAAATTGTCAGTCCCGTCGACTGTATGAATCTTAATACATTCATACTCATGTTGATGTCAAAGGCACCAAAAATTCTACTTTGAAATATTGAAGGAATTGATTTTTCCAGGATTTGTTAGGTTGGAAGAAACTACAGTGGAACCTGTGTAATCCGACATCTGAGTTTACCGACATCCTGTGACATTCGACAAAAATTTATGGTCCCCAAGTATTTCTGTTAACTAAAATAAAACCTGAGTAGTTCGACATCCTGTACAATCCAACACTTTTCCCTGGTCCCTTGGTGGGTCGGAATAGACAGGTTCCACTGTACTAACAGACCCAATTTAATTTTTTCCTTCATCATATCCAAGGAAACGACCTCTATCAGAGTTCAACACAAAGAAACTTGTTTGCATAATATTGTAACCATGAAAATGAATAATAAAGAAGATTTTGTGACGGGCAGTTTTATTGGTGTAGGAAGTACTTATAGCACTCTGTATCATATATATTTATATATGGAACGTCAATACAACGTTCAATAGTTACACAATGAAATCAATGGTAATTGTTAATATCGTGCTTGTTGCTTGATAATGGATATTATTGTGTGTGAAGATCAAAGGGAAATTTACAAATCATTGGCACAGTCTCAGTACTAAAAAGGAAAATAATTTGAATTTACTGATCCAAATCAAATTCTTGAATTTATTTTTATATAGTTCTAAATAAAAAGTGAAAAATTTACCGGTCCGAACAAAGTTTTACTGGTCTTTGGCCTGAAGACTGGTGCTCATCGTGAGGACTGCAGTCTCTTATAATAAAGAAATTAACAACTTAATGACAGTGATATGAAGTATGTTTGTTAAGTCTGTAATTCATAGGAAAGGCAAAATAGAAAAAAAAACCTTCATATTCTAGATACATACCCCAAATGCTGCCCCAAAGTATGTCTGTAATTCCTATAGAAAAATAAAAATAAATTAAAATAAAAAGCAAATCTAGACAAAAATATTTACAGGAATATAGACAGATCATCATCTCAACTGTTCTTTTAGTAATCATAAAATATTAGTCATCTCTATTGTGACAATGGTAAAACTATTTCATTCCACAGAATCAGCAAACCTAAATAGATCATGTGATTGTCATGTGACATATTCTTACTCAACTGTATATTTTAGTAATCATAAAATATTAGCCATCTCTAGATCTATTATGACAATGCATGATAAAATTATTTTATACATCAGAATAAACAAACCTCAATAGACCATGTGATTGTCATGTGACATATGATCCACTGATATCACATGATATTCAGTATTCAAACAAACGATCAGTATCAGTGACAAGTCTATGAAATCTTAAGGTATTGACAGGGTAAATGTTTATGAAAACAGTTGAGACTACCTGTTCCAGGTGTGAAAGAATGGTTACCTGACATGATCCAAGGTAACTACATAAAAAATGGAAGGAGGGTTATTTGTATTTAATGCCACTTTCAACAATATTTCAGTCATATTGTGATGGTCAGTTTTATTGGTGGAGAAAACCGGAGTACCCAGAGAAAACCACCGACCTGTTGCAAGTCACTGACAAACTTTATCACATAATGTTTTATAGAGTACACCTTGCTATGAACTACAATACGATCACGACTGCAACATCCCCAAAAATTGACGCAAATCTTATATAAAATCATTACAATATAATATGACAAATTGAGTAAGAGTCAAATAACTTTACAAAAATATTCTAATGAATGTGACTATGTCAACAACAAAAATATCATAGAGATAGCATTAAAACAGAACTAGGAGTGGAGGAACCAAATTACAGATGTTAAAATGACACACAGTCATTAATATTACTCTGCTACCTCTTACCTTGTCTTCTATGAAGTATTTGTTGAAGAGCTGAGATGCAAAATTAGACATAAATATTAATAAGACTTCCCCTATCACTTTGGGTACTATACCACTGAAATAAACAAACACAGTATCAGAAATGCTACAGAAATGTATTCGTTATAAAAACTGCATTGACTAATAATCTATATAAGACACACTTAGCTACATGTACACTTATCTGAAAAGTTGTGCTAAACATCATAAATCTTAATTCTGAATTTTCACATGGTACTGCATGGAAGATAACTCATTCATTAAAGTGATACAACTTTTTTTTCTGTATTAAGACATATATTGCAATATATAAAGGATGATTAGTGCATTAATATTACTTGAAACAGATGGTATTTAAAAGTAAGTCACTAATTTTTCATAAAATATATTAATTTTGATACTGTGTCGATTTTTCCAAAAAAGGTTGCTGAGAGCCTGCTAAGAACGAAACTTTACGACAAAGGAGATGATTTCAATTTTCCCATTGTAAACTTTCCATCTATATGTACCAATATTCCAGCAGTATCTGTACATGGAGTATATATCTCTCAGTTGATCTAAAATTCCAGAGCTTGTGGTTCCTATCAGGATTTCATTGATAGAGGGTTGCTGCTAACAAGGAAGCTACTGAACCACGGGTTCCTATTGGTTAAGTCATCACTAGTGGAGCAGGAACTGCCTACCCTTCCGGAGCACCTGATTTCACCCTTTAATAAGGCCATCCCTCTTATTAGGAAAGATTTTCAGATGCAATGAGATAGTAAAACTTTCCCCTTCAAGAAAGGACACCTCTCTTATAAGGCCCTTTTTCAGTGCAGATTGAAGAGGGGGACTAGCAAAATAATTGAAATAATACTCGATATACATTGTACTTACGCAAAAAAACCTAAAATTCCATCATTTCTGTATATTTCTCCTATTGATGAATATATTGAGCTGTAAAAAAAAACAAAAAAAACAAGACTTTTATATAGTTCCATGGACACTATTATGTTAAGACAATCATTGTAATATTTAATCTTTGTAGGAAATAAGGTACCATTCATCATATTAATCGGTTTAACCTGCCACATTTTTATGTCTGTCCACAACCAGGATTTTGATCCCCATATGTCATGGGGTTTTTTTTTCTGTTCAGTTGATATTTAAACTTTCTTTTCATAATTATTACTCACAAAAAATTCAACACAATATAGAAAGAATGCAGTTATTATAATATTTCAAAATAAATTCAAATTTAATGAATTTCTTCCTTTAAGTTTACATCAACAAAATCTGTAATAATGATACTGTGTTCACAAATTAGTGAGATCATTTATTCATAGTACTTGCAATTTTTATAAAAAAAAAATATATATATAAAATATATAATTCTGTTTAAAAATAAGCTGAAATTGCCTACTTTTGGGATAACATTGGTCATAATTGCAACACTAATTACCATTTTTGAAATATAACAAACACACTTATATTTAAGAAAATTGTACTGTAATTATATTTTTGGGAAAATAAAAGTCTCAATTATGTAATGAGTACTGTTCAACATACTTCCTAATTGAAAATTCTACTCAAAGTAATGAAATAGAAGTTGTGATCATTTGAATATTTTAATAGGAGCCATCTTGGATTGAGCTAATTATTTTGAAAATCATTTTAGCATACATTTTATGACAATGTAATGTTTAATGTTTTCATGCTGTTGAACATATCAGTACATAAGCCTACATCCACTAGGCTTACAAAGATCCCTACAGGTGCAACCAATAAGATTCTGAACACCCCTACAGGTATAGCCTATAACAACTTGGCATCCAAAGACCATTACAGGCATGTAACAACTACTATGCTTCCAAAAAAGTTTGACAGTAATGACATTTAAAATGTATGCCAGTGTAGTTGCTGTGGGATAACTTTTATCATGACTTATGAAGGTTGCACACTTACTTGTACTCTGTCTCTCCCCCTACAAACTGGGCAATCTGTCGTATCATTATAACTGTAACAAATATATATCACTTAATGAATTCTGTATACAAATATTACTCAAACATTGTATTTGTAAGGCAATTAGACAAAGTGTATGTATGGCAATATTTGTTGTCATATCCAGCTGATGTGTTCATGATCACAAGACGATGTTGAAGATTTTGTAAATGTCATACTGGTATATTAGGTTCTGTAAATATAAATAACTAATTTATTATTTCTTTTCAATTTTTTCTGGTAATATAAACAAGACAAGGATGACTTACACATATTCTTACCATTTAAAGGACGACTTACACACATTCTTATCATGTAGAGGATGACTTACACATATTCTTACCATGTAGAGGATGACTTACACACATTCTTATCATGTAGAGGATGACTAACACATATTCCTACCATGTAGAGGATGACACACATATTCTTATCATGTAGAGGATGACTAACACATATTCTTACCATGTAGAGGATGACTAACACATATTCTTACCAAGTAAAGGATGACTAACACATATTCTTACCATGTAGAGGATGACTAACACATATTCTTACCAAGTAAAGGATGACTAACACATATTCTTACCATGTAGAGGATGACTAACACATATTCTTATCATGTAGAGGATGACTAACACACATTCTTATCATGTAGAGGATGACTAACACATATTCTTACCAAGTAAAGGATGACTAACACATATTCTTACAATGTACAGGATGACCAACACATATTCTTACCGAATAAAGGATGACTAACACATATTCTTACAATGTAGAGGATGACTAACACATATACTTACCATGTAAAGGATGACTAACAATCAATCCACAACATTTAGCTGCTGCTTCTTGTGAGGTCTGAAAAAAACAAAATAATTCTGTGTTTGAAAATATTCCTTTACCTGCTGTCCTTTGCAACACAGATATCTTAATACAAAGCTACCATTGCAGAAAGCTACAAAATGATAATCATATAAATTGAAAAAATCATGGACTCTGTTGTTTTGAAAATGCTTCAACCTAGTACTAATATAGAAACCACATACAAAGAAACAACAAAAATTAGCAAGTGTGGAGATTTAATTTTTAATTAGATTGGTAGGATTCCTTTCAAGTTTACTTTCATACAACAAGTTCTAAATGGTGATAACAGTAATATTTTATACATGTATTTCAATTATAAACTATTATCTGGATTTTTAGATCAACCACAACTGTGGTGTAATGGTTAGCATGCTCGTCTCGAGTGTGGTAGATCGTGGGTTTGAACCCAGATCAGGTCAAACTATTTTTTGTCAATACATCATTCCTCTTTAAATGGCCTTGTGGCTTCAATGATTTTTTTCTTCATATTTCACCAATCAGAAAATATCATGACATAATGGATAATTTTTGCAATGTTCAGATATCACTGTGGTTTTTGAGGATAAGACTGAATCAACATAAACCTGTTTAAAAAACGTTTTCATCCAAACAATCAGTTCATCTTTGGAGTCCTCTTTTAGGACTGTTTCTTTAGACTCTGAATCAGCTGTAATTCCATGAGATCGTATTGCCTAGAAGAAAATAGATGTGAATTATTGTATACAAATGTGATATTTTCTTCAAAACCAATCCAATCAAAAACTTACCATACAATATAAACCGCATCGACGGTATAATGGTTAGCCTCGAGTGTGGTAGATCGTGGGTTTGAGCCCCGATTGGGTAAAACCAAAGACTACCAAATTAGTATTTGTTGATTCTCCCCTAAGCATGCAACATTAAGGAGATAGAGCAAAGACTGGATGGCTCGGAATCAGGATAATGTGTCGGAGTGGAGCGATATGTCTACCCACGGACTGTTGTTTCAGTGAGGTAGCACTTTAAAAATCCAACTAAGCGTGTTGGTTTAGTATATGACTGTAGTATGTCAACAAGAGAAAGTTGAACAAATGTACATATTAAAAGCAATTCTAAAGTAGTTGTTCAATATTCCTGGTTTGTGATTGGACAATGCTATAATTTTCAGGGTATCAATTCCACGGTTGAAACATCATGAGATATTTTAGCCAATTACTGCTTACATCATCTTGTCAATAATGTGGCAATACACATAATTACATTAGAATGGAGATAACTGTATTGCAGGGTCCCAGATTAACTTTTTGTGCATATTAGTCAACTGGGCTACTGAAATTTTGAGACTGCTAGCCCAGATTAAAAAGCAGTAGCTCAGGTGAAAATGATGAGGAACGCTAAGGGGGGTTATTCCCCCCCCTTGAAGTAAATTTTATATTTTTTAAGCCAAATTCTGCATTTTACACACTAGTTGAAAAAGTGGATTTTCCCCAATATATAAACATTTGGTACATTTTTCTTGATTTAAAAAAAAATCAACTACCAGAATAGTAGTATGGTTCATTATCTTAATTTGTGTGAGTATCATACCCCTTGTAGTACTCTTTGTTACTTTCAAACTTCCTTTTTTGTCTTTTCAGATTCATTGGGAGGCTTGACCCCCGATAAATAATTCCACATCACTAACGGCTAACTTTAATTTTCGATAGACTTAACACGGATGTTGATAAAAGATTAAAGATAAAAAAACAATTCTGGAATTTTCTCGATTTATTTCTGTGTTTTGGTACATTTTAATATATTAACGACATACTATAATCTAAACAATAACAATTAATTAATTACAAAATAAAATAAAAAAATCACCTTTTCTCGAATCCTTCCGTAAGCTTTACGACCGCACTGGTATGATTTGAACTTTGGAAATTTACCGAAATTTAGAGTGCTCCTTAGCCGGAGGATTATTCTATAAACTACGCATTCTGGTTCCCTGTTTGAAAAGCCATAACTGATGTTCCTTTGAGTTAGAAACATTTCAGTTGAACAGGTAACAGAAAAACGATCACGATACAAATGGACAAACGATAGTTTAGGGATACAGGGCTACTGGAATTTTTAATAACCAGCTAGGCTATCTTTCTATGTTTTCAAGTCGCCCAGGTGACATTTTGGTTGCCATGGGCGACTGCTAATTTGGACCCCTGTATTGTATTTGAAAATTTCACGGTATCAATTGTCGATTTAATGGTATAATTTTCACGGTATCAATTACATGGTTGAAATAGCATGAGATCATTTTTAGAATTTTAGCTGGTTACCGCTTACATCATCTTGTCAATAATGTGGCTATACACATCTATGTATAGATACACATGACTACATTAGAATGGAGATAACTATATTGTATTTGACAATTTCACGGCATCAATTGTCGACTTAATGGTCGCAAATATCCATGTACTGGCTCCGTTAACGCATTGCCAGTAAACTCAATTTGCGACCATCAAATCTCTAATTAATACCGTGAAATTTTCAAATACAATACAGTTATCTCCTAAGTGTGGACAGACACAGTATTTTGCTTCACATAGTAAATTATTGGCCACAGTAATATGCTGGAAACAGTTATTTGCTGGACCAACTGTATTTTGGATATTTGTCCAGTCTTACTATTTCAAGTGTTAAATATGCATTCCAAATATGTGAAATTTTGGTATTGGACCACTTTTAGACCCCTTTTTGACGATAGTCATTGGAACTTTTAACCAAGATTTACAATTTTATTTTCTTGTAACAAAATAGCCATTTTATCAGTATGTAATATAGAGGGTTGGGGTTATGGTGTTTAACACCACTTTCAACAATATTTCAGCTATATTGTGGAAGTCACTTTTATTGGTGGAGGAAACCGGAGTACCTGGAGAAAAACAACTGACCTGTCACAAGTAACTGACAAACTTTATCATATAATGTTGTATAAAGTACACCTTGCCTTAGCGGGATTCGAAATAAAAACTTCAGTGGTGATCATAGGCACTGATTGCACAGGTAGTTGTAAATCCAACTACCATATGATCATGACCACGGCAGCCCCTTGATTATATAGAAGATATAGTCATGAAGGTATAATAATAATGAATATGCCACTGTTTAGCACATTCATTGCTCTACAAATTATTTTCCCCACATGTTTTTAAATACCTTAAAGACTGTCTTTTCCACATAATTTCCTATAAATCCACTGACGATTCTTGATCCAACTCCTCTGTATAAACCAAAAAATCCATCTGTTCTATAAATATGACCAACTGCAAGGAAAAGACTATTTGATTAAAACAAAATCTTAAAAAAATTATTTTACAAAATACTATGTAATTCATGGAGGCCATAATTTGTTGGGAGTTTTAACATGGATTGGCAAGATATATAATTAGTAATTTATCTTGAGTGGCACAAGATAAAAGGCTAATAAAATCTGACCATAGTTTTTTGTACTTACAGGGGGGAGTAAACCAGTTAATGGGAACAAAACCCTTCCATTCTGATAATTGTACCTCCAACGAAAATACAGATAAAATCAAACAATAAAAAATGTGGACAGATTCACTTCCACTAAAAAAGATCACACACTATCACAAAAGTGAATGACAACATTAACATGGGACAGTACAATAGCACGTCAGTATACTAAGACAGCTTAACAATCTTTCCAATCAATTCATTAAAACTGCCAGTGATTCCATTCTCACTCACATAATAATTCATTAGCCGATTAGGTTTTATTTATCTTCCTTTTAATACATTCATACACTGTTAAAGTGATATTTTTGACTATTTTATTCTTCCATAATATTCTGTTTTCAATCACTTATCGAACACTCATACCATGTGAACTTTATGTGAACTTTAAGGACAGTACCAGCTGATAACAATAATTAAAGACTTTGATTCTGCAGTATGGCAGTTTCTATTTCCAATTGGACATGGACAATAAATATAATTTATATAAACAGTGAAAGTTGCTTGACACGTTTATGTTTTAGAATAGATATAAAGAGTTAGGGACTTCCCACACTAGTTAGTTAAGTTTTGAGTTTCTTGCAGACATCCATATTGTATGTTACAAATGTTACACAGTTTTACCACGGAATAAATATTTTAATTTTAATTGACTTCGTGATAATTGGAAGCCAAATTTTGTGTGTAACATACACTATCATATAAAAGTTCATAAAACTTACTGTATTTGAAAATATTTGGGTAAATATACTGTTGTTTTCCAAATCCAAACCATGTTCCAGTCAAAGAAGGGTCTAAAGGCTCATGACCAATCTGAAATAAGATGTATGTATAATCAAAAGATGTCATAATTTGAGAAAAATCACTATAAATCCAGTTATTCTTTATATACATTGTACAAGATAAATGTGGTTTAATGTGTAAGATGTAATAATTTTCTACGTCAAATTCAAAGACCATATCTCAGAGACTGCTCTGTCTCTTGCCAAATGTATTCCTCAGCGCCCACTATTAAATTTTGTTTTTAATTCTATGAAAAGGGAAGGGGAGCCAAAATTCCATTCAAATTTAAAGTGAACTTTGCATACTTACTATCAGAATTTGAACTTGTGTCTAGTGTCTGTAACTTTATATGAAGTTTTTTTAAATTATTATTAGAATAGCAAAAATGGTATGGTGAGCCCTACATTTACATAGGTATAAATTGCAAATGGAAATTGTGTTGCAATGGAAAATTAAAAGTTGTCTGGGAAAACATGTTGCCAAAAAAAATATGTCGCTATTGGTGACATTGGCATAGCTAAGCACAATCTCTGTATCTGTCAAAAATGTCAGATATAAACAAATCTTAATTATATAATAACACCAGTTGACAATTCCTAAATGAATGAAATTACCAAAACAGGCAAATTGTGTTGTAATCCTTGTGGAATTCCAATTTCAACTGAGGTGGGACCTTTCAATTGGTACGATCTCATTTGTTGAGTTTTATTTTGTCAAATAAATAAAATGATGCCATTCAGCTCAGAAAATATTTGTCTACAACCTTCCATAGTTTATTACTTTTGAATAACTATTTTACGCCCTTTTAATCCCTAAGGGATTAATGCATATGTTCTTAACACCACCTTTAGTGAGCTATTGTTTTTAACTCAGCAATTTTTCAGCTATTTCATGGAGAGAACAACACACTTTTCAATGAGATTATGAGATTATTAAGTCCATTTTGTGCTTGACCATCATGTATATGCATAATTGAATTTTTATAGTGCTACCTCAGTGAAACAACAATCCACGGATAGACATGTCGCTCCACTTGGACACATTATCCCGGTTCCAACCAACCAGTCTTTGCTCTTACTCCTTAATGCTGCAAGATTAGCGGATAAGCAGCAAATACCAATATCATATCAAACAGTGCATGTGTAGGCAGCTATTTGCTTCACATGGAATTTATTTTCATTCTGCAATCGTGAGTATTTTGGATTGTAGGTAGGAGTAATAAGGAAAAGTGTGACACTCTTTAAGGAATGAATTATATCTTAAAGATTTGAAGAGAAAAAATGGAAATATGGTGCTACTAGATTCCCCGATGATCATACCATGTGATTTTTCTATTTTAAGAGTGTCGACACACGTGACCCTCTGTTGATATGACAAAATGTGGGGTGCAGTAGGGTTTTTACCTTCTTTTAACGATATTTCACGATGAAATTAAATAAAAATTTGTACATAGGATTGATATGGCTTCCTTTAAAGATGGTGAGAAAATCGCATGAAAATTTGTGAGCTCTCCCACTAAACGAAAAAGTTGGCGAGAACTACTCGCTGACCAATAGTAAATGCAACATTGATTTCGGGAGCATTAATGGTAGAAGTATGAATAGATTACGTACTAATGCACTTCAAAATGTTCAACAACATGGCTGCCAACTGGAAATAAATTAAAAGACAAATCACGTGACCTAAACTATCTCCAATATAAACAATACGCGAGTAGCAAATAAAGTGATTGATGCAATGAGAAAAAAGAAGAAATACAGAACAATGCACCTTTAGTCGATTTTTTTTTCAAATGAAAATGAAACAATGAAACGGAAAATCCCGAACTCAAAGCAAATAACACTGAATCTTTAATCATTTGCCACTGCGCATTCTCATTCATTGTGATCGTCTGCTGCAAGAAATCCAAAGTTTTCACCTGTAAAGTTTTAGGTAGTGTTATTTTTAAGCTTGATATTTTGTAAACAGGAAGAAAAATTACTGTTCTTCAGGAGCGTTTCAGGTTAAGGTTCATTGCAAGTTGATGCGGCCTTACGCAAATCCGGCCTTATATCAAATGGATGTTCCGGTCGTGAGATATATTTAGTATACGCTATTATAAACAACTACGCTAATATATTTTTGTGACTATGATTTTAGGGAAAAGAATAATTAAAAAATAAAAGTTGTATTTAAATTTAAAATATTATTTAAATATTCATGGATATGATGAATAAAATAATGTATTCAGATTATTAGCATAAATATTCATGACATATTGGAACTTGTAGTGTTTTCACAAGATTTACTCATAACTGAATATGAAAAGCCATAATAAATCGTTATTATTTTAACAATTTCTTAATTAGTAATTTTTGGTAATAATGTCAATGACGGATATCATTTCCATTGAAGTTGATGATTAGAAAAACAATTCAGGTTGATATACCAAGCTGTCAACAAGCGAAATTCCTTAGATGTTCTCTTGCAATTAATTATCATTTGTTTAATGTATCTTTCTTAACTGAGGCCGCATTAACCAAGGCCGCATCTGTTTAAGGCCGGATTTTCGTAAGGCCGGATCATCTCAAAAGCATTAAGGTTGCACCTGCCTCATATTAGCATCGTGTTATCGGTTTTCGTGCTATCATCGATTTTCCGATATAGCAATTAACAGTGTTAACCCTTCATTCATATGACGATTGGAATTTTCAAAGAATGGCTAGTTAAATATTTCTTTGTACATAAGATTGTTTTTAAAGCCATTCTTGTATTTTAATGTACTCTCGATTATCTGGCAACTTTTGTTGTCAGTAAAATGGCGTCATCTGTTTTCGTGTGAAGTAAAAACAAGGCCGATATACGGGATGGAAACGAATATATAATCCGGAAATGGCTGGTTTTAAAATTTCATGGTTCTGGCCATCTACCAAATCATACTACATCTAAATAAAATAACAGAATGTTTGAAAATGACCACTTTCAAAATTGTATTTACTTTAGATGTTTTTTTTAGTGCTGAAACCACAATGCACTGCAAAGTGACATGTATTTTATACAAGAAACAGGCACATTTTCAGTCAGCTCTTTTGTTTACAAGTACGATCAGTGACCTCATGACAGTTACATGTACATGACAGGAAGAGCCGGTGTCCGAGAAGCAGACGACATAGTTAAATTTTATATAGCCCTTCTGGATTTTTTTCCAGCTACCTTATAAATGAAGTAAATTTTAGCATTACAAAAAGTATGGTTCAGTAGGTAGGCTCACTGTTTTTGGTACTTACGTCTTTAAAAGCAAACTTTAACATCTTTTACAGATGTCACGCTGTAGTCTTGTTTATGTTCCATAAATAGAAACCGGAAGACACGTCAAAAATAATGCGTGCGCTGTGGAAATCAAAATAAAATGGATAAAACGAAAACAGATGACATACGAAAACACATACCGTGACGATATATTGATAAAATTTCCAACTCCTGTGCCTGTGGACACATCTATATCTGCTGAAAGAATGTTGGATTCCAATTGCACAATAATCTGATGAGTGTACAATAGACCAAAGACTTGACAGTGATTGTGCAAATAATCAACAAGTTCGAACCGAAAGTTGAAATTTATGACAGAGTCGGAGGCTCTCGAGTCTCGTGCAGTGTCGAAGTCAGTGCTATTTCTTTTATGATTACGGTTACGGGTGGTGGATATTACTGTAGGGTCCATTAATACTATAAAATGAGGGCTTATTCTAACCTGAATTAAAACTTTTGCATATCCAAGGGGGTGAAATACAGTCGTAAGACCGGCAGAAGTTAGGTATTGTGGAATTTGTGCAGCCATTTTCTACAAGCACTCCGTCACGAACAAATCAAAGAAATCCGAATGGAGCGATTGGGGATAGCCTACTATGTGGAAGGATTCTGTGGAAGTGTTTAAAATTACTGTTAAATGATATGTTTTTGCTTGTAACTTGATTATGACTACGACTGGAAATATCGTAAATATCATAGTTGATTACTAAAGCTGAGTACAGATTAAGGGTGGCTAATAAAATTTGTAACCCGGGCCCGGGCCCGGGCCAAAAACATTGGGCCCAAATTCAATAATTCGTGATTAAATAGTTATTTATGAATCTTTTTTCCTGAAACTTGGTATATTTCGTAGAAATATATAGCACATTGTAAAATAGATTTTTTTTTGTAGAAAAAAATAGTTTTTGATGATGTTTTTGGCACTTTTCATGATGAAAACTAATAAAAGTTGTAGCAAAAAACAATAAATCCTGATTAAATAATATCCTAGGAATATTTGTTGGTAAAAAAATGATATATTTGATTAAAATATAAAATATAAAAAGATTTTTGTTATTAGCTGTTTAAATTAAGGATATATCGGCATGAATATAATAATAAAGAAATAATATTCATTTCGATAGATAGAATCCTTAATTTTGCAATGTAATAAAGTTTAATTAATAATTTAGGAGGTTATTTAGGAAATCATTATAAAGTTTAATTCCAAATAAACACCCAATTAAAGACTCAAGCTAACAACGGTCGTACATCAATAAAGATATGAAGCTATAAATTATGAGTGTTTGCATTAAAAATAACAATCAATCTTTGATGTACAATACTTTAAACATGTATTAATTGAATTACTATTTTCTTTATAATTGATTCAAAGAAAAATTCGTATGCCATGTAGTACAAAATACAACTCAACAAAAGCTAACTGTTGTAAAGCAATTTAGCATAACTATTATAATTAATGAAATAACGAGGCTCCGGAGGCAATCGATACTACGTATTTAGATACACGAGACAAGAAACTGCGTATTTAGATACACGAGACAAGAAACATCAGACAAAAGAAGGGGCCATTCCACTAAATATATATGCATCGCACAAACAAAAAAAGACGATCAAATCTCAAAACAGGAGTCAAAAATATTGAACTGTTTACCCAAAGATAGCGTATGTTTCTATTGTATCGTTTCAGAAGTACGTATGTGACAAATGTGGGAAACAGTTTAAGGAGAAGCGCAGTCTCACCCGCCACATGAAAACCCATGCAGATTCTTCACAGACCTATCCCTGTAACATCTGCGGAAAAGAGTTTAAGAGGGCAGACCACAGAAAACGCCACGAGGAATCCCACAACTACACGATCACCTGTCCCGTTTGTGGTCGATATTTTAATAGAAGGGAAAGCATGCTCCGTCACCGGGCTCTCCACGAAAGTCCTGAAGTGACTTCACATTAAAGTACAGAGTATGAGCCCCACGGGAACTTCACATTAAAGTACAGAGTATGCGCCCCACAGGGACTTCACAATAAAGTACAGAGTATGAGCCCCACAGGGACAACACAACGGCCACGTCAAGTTTAAAACAATGGCGTGGTCAAAATCCTATGAAAACAGAAAAAAAAGAAAAAAAGGGGCAAATAGATATCATTCAGACATGAACAACGATAGAGTACAGACGTATAGAAGGATTGCGTCTACCATGTTCAATGCCGGTGTTATCAACATGGGTCGAGTTCTAGTGTTATTTGCCTTCACGAGTCAAATGGGACAACAGTATCCCACCGATGCATGGAAGTTTTGGGACATTTACCATGCCGTTATTAAAGGAACAGAATACGAATACTTCAATCGATCGCTCATCGACCAATCAGAATAGAGGAAAAGGAACCAATCAGAAAGCTCCATTTCATAAACAACTGGCCAATCGAAACACAGAATGACTGTCCAATCAGATACGACGTTACGAAAGAAATCGACCAATCACATACGTCGTTATTATTATTCATCTTGGATATAAGATGATGTAACTAGAACTCTGCGTCATTTACTGGCTGGAACCCGCAACATGCCAAGTCAAAAAGGTAAAAGAGCCAAAGGCGTTCAGATGACAGAACAGCAGCCTAAAACCCCGCAGATAATTGATATTGTAGAGATGCCACCAACTGCAGATATCGTACAGATACCAGCAACCCAAGATATCGTACAGAGTCCACCGACACAAAACGGCTCACAGACGCCCGATACCGCACAAATAGAAGACATCTTGCAGATGGCAGCCCAGATGGTCGACATTCAGCCGTTCAAATTCAGTCAGTCGTATCCCGACACCCGAAACGACAACATGAGTAATACTTGTGGTTTATGCAATAGGACCTATGTGTGGCCTGCCGATTTAAAACGCCACTTAAAAAGCAAAGACGGTCAACAAAAGTCTACACTTAAGCAGCAACAGCCATACACACTTACCCCAGAGCAGCAGCAGCAGCAGCAGCCATACACGTTTACCCCAGAGCAGCAGCCACCAGCAGCAGCAGCAGCAGCCGCCGCCGCCCCCGAGCAGCAGCCATACTCACAGAGTAATGAAGAAGAACCTTATTATATTTTGAAAACCAGCAATCCTTACACATTTTACGTTCCAGACGGATACTATCCCAATCATTTCATGCCGTGGGTCCATCCATTTACCAGTGTAATCTCGGGACCAACCGGAAGTGGAAAATCCGTCTTTGTCGGGAGATTCGTACACAATATCAAACACATGATGACCCCAATACCGGATCGCATCTTGTGGTATTATGGAGAATACCAGACTTTATACGGAACCGTAGATGGGGTGGACTTTCAACAAGGATTGCCGGACTTGGACACCCTCGACCCCAGAGAAAAACATTTAATCATCCTAGACGATCTCATGGACGAATATTACGATCCTACAGGAAGACCACCCTTTTTAAGGGCTTACGGGAACTTTATGAACAAACATTGTACGAGTTGGACTTACAACACCATTAGAGTTCAAGAAGAAAGCTCCACTGTATGCGGACACCGCTGTATATTTTATCTGATACACAGATGTGCGGGAAAATCCATGGGTGATGTTACGAGAACATTGAGACATCCGATAGAAGCCACAGACATAGTCAAGACTTTTGTGCATCGTCTTATCAATAAAGCTTAGAAAATGTACTTGGCGTTTTGCTATAATGTAAAGCCCCGTATGATGAATACCATTTTATTTACGAAAAAACGAAACAAACAAAAGAACATAGAAAATGCAGTCCTATATTGCATACACATACCACTGAGTCAATTAATCACGGCTGACTGCACAATTCAAGAGGGGAAAATGGTTTAACATAGGGGTAATAGCGCTATAGTGACCCGATACAGGTTGGATTCATAATTCCATTGTTCTTACCTAGAATCTAGATGAGTTCCGGGGGAAAACGCGGGAAATACCGGGAAATTATCTCCCTTTCATTTCCAGTTTCCGGTTCACGACTTCCGGTGACGTCATTTCCGGTTGCGCATGCACACACGATCCCTTCCGGTACCCCACACAGCACCCCCACAAATGGGGCTTGAGCTGTGCCCATATACTACTGATATAGCTACGTATTTGTACCAAATTTTCATTTGCAATATAAGCATTGTGTTTCAACTTGTCAACCTATTTCTGGAATAATTTATAGTCGTATATATATTTCATTTTTCAATTAACATTTTTATTGTCAGTCTTTCAGGAGTTCAGGTATGGTCCAGTTTTCAGGACATTCACTTACAGGTGGTGATAAGGAAATCTTTCCTTACAGGGATGCCTTGTTAACACCTGTTCATGTTCGCACGGCTGATAGCAGGTCTGTATCTGCTGATGATTTTCCAGACTTACCATGTACTCTTGCAGGTCATATTGACCACATTTGTTTCAGGTGCAGGTTCCAGACCCACATTTGTTTCAAGTGCAGGTTCCAGACCCACATTTGTTTCAGGTGCAGGCCCCAGACCCACATTTGTTTCAGATGCAGGTTGCAGGCCCACATTTGTTTTAGGTGCAGGTTCCAGACCCACATTTGTCAAAGGTGCGGGACTCGTATTTGATTCCATGTCCGTTGCTACCGATTCATTTGATACTTATTTATATATTCAGACTATTTTGGCTACTAGAGATACTCCGTGCCTTGTGCAGGGTGTCTTTGTAGTATAACTTTTTTTCAATAAACTTACTGAATAATTGGGAAACTACGCGGGCTACTAAAGATACCCCGTGCCTTGTGCAGGGTATCTTTGTAGTTATAACCTTTTTCAACTAAAATTAAATATTTAGGAAACTACGCAAACTACTAGAGATACGATACCCCGTGCCTTGTGCAAGGTATCTTTTTAGATATAACCTTTTTCAACTAAAATTAAATAATTGGGAAACTACGCGGACTACTAGAGATACCCCGTGCCTTGTGCAGGGTATCTTTGTAGTTATAACTTTTTTCACTAAACTTAAATAATTGAGAAACTGCGCGGGCTACCAGAGATACCCCGATTCTGAAGTAATAGGTGTTGATAGAAGTATAAGTGATCACAATGCAACAATGATTAATATCAAAATCCCGTACTCAATCAAAAAAACATATATGCGTAAAGTTTGGCAATACAAACATGTAGACCTCTTAAAACTTAATAATGAAATATCAGAATTTCAATGGGAATCGTATCTCAAAGAATGCACTGATATTGATATCATGTCATCAAGCTTTACACAGAAATACCTTGAGATAATATCGAGAAATATCCCCTCAAAAATGATTCAAGTAAGACCTTCTGATAAGCCATGGTTTAATTCCCATATCAAAAGGGAAATCCGTACCCGAAACCGATTGAAAAAAATTGCAAGAACAAAAAAGTCATCGACCGCTATACATATAATATCAAATAATACTAAAATTCCTGAATTAAACATACGTTTTAATGACGAATCAGTTGAACTTGTTGATAATCATAAACATCTGGGTGTAACATTTGTATCTGATGGAAACTGGACTGTACATATTGAAAACATAGCTAGATCAGCATTAAAACAAGTAAATGTTCTTCGTAAATTAAAATTTATTTTATCTAAACAAGCTTTGTCAAATATCTATCTTACATTTATCAGACCAGTACTAGAATATGCATGTGAAGTGTGGGATGGGTGTTATGAACGGGACATTGAAAAATTAGAAAAAATACAATTAGAAGCGGCACGAATTGTAACAGGTCTGACAAAATTTGCTAGTAAGGATTCATTATATTTTGAGACTGGATGGGAAACTTTAGCCAATCGGCGGGAAACTCGTAAATTAACTACTTTTTATAAAATTCATAATAAATTATGCCCTCCTTATTTATTTAACTGTTTACCTCCAGTTACATCAGATGTAAATAGTTATAACCTTAGAAATAATCAGAATTATGTTCCACCCAGATGCAGACTGAGAACATCAGCAAGCTCATTTATTCCATCTACCGTTTCGCTTTGAAACAATCTAGACATATCAATAAGAAATTCTCCTACATTATCTTCGTTTAAAAACAGAGTGAAAGCTGATATTTATAAAACCCCAAAGTATTATAATGAAGGCCCACGGAAACTAAGTATATTACATACTAGACTTAGACACCAATGCAGCTCACTCAATGCCGATCTGTCAAAAATACATATAATAAATAATTTTAAATGTAATTGCGGTGCTTCTTTTGAAGATGCTATACATTATTTTCTGGAATGTCCCTTATACCTGAACGAAAGAAGAACACTTCTGAGTAATTGCGACGATATCAATATCAATATTGAAACTTTGCTCTTTGGGAACGATATGTATAGTTATGACGTCAACTCCAAAATATTTGGAAAAGTTCGAATTTTTATAAATCAATCAAAAAGATTTTAGGGCTAATGTCAGCAATTTTTCAATTTTTCAATTTTTCAATTTTTTTCACTTTTTCACTTTTTCACTGGTACTTACTTTCTTTCAGTGTCAAAATTTTAAATATCTATTGTCTGTGTTTTGTTTTTCTGTCATTAATTCATGTGTATAATTTGTAAGGAGAGGACTTCATATAAGTTGGTATAACTTGCTGTCCAATCCTATTGTTTATGTACAATAAAATATTATTAAACTAAACTACCCCGTGCCTTGTGCAGGGTATCTTTGTAGTTATAAATTTTAAGGGCTCCATCATTGATATGATGGTCTAGCATGAGCATTATCTTTTGAATAATAAATAGATAACATATTTAAATGGCTTTCGGGGGGGGGGGGGGGGGGGGGGGGGGGGGGGGGAAGGGAGGGAGGGGAGTATGGGAGGGCCAACTCGTATTTTAAACGCGACCCGGGTTACAACTTTTATTAGTTTTCATCATGAAAAGTGCCAAAAACGTGATCAAAAAACTATTTTTTCTACAAAAAAAAAGATATTTTACAATGTGTTATATATTTCTACGAAATATATCCACGTTTCATGAAAAAAGGTTCATAATTAACTATATAATCACGAATTAATGATTTTGGGCCAGGTGTTTTTGGCCCGGACCCGGGCCCGGGTTACAACTTTTATTAGCCCGCCCCAGATTAAGTCTTGATTTTGAATGAATAAATAATTATAATAAAATAGTTAAAAGCATTCATTTTGGAATGTCAATACTGAGTAGAAATTTGTTTTTAATTTGAAGGTTTGTTTTGTTTTGGTCATAATTATTCTACATTTATTATCATCTATAGTATCTTGAACATGGGATTTCTTATATTACTTATGTCTTTCAACTTTGATCTCTAGATATTTTAAGCCGTTATTTGATCAAATCTTGAGTAAAAATATATATCAATTTCATCCTGCAACATTTTCACACCTCCGCATACTATCAAGTTCTTTTAATATCACATGACTTGTCATGTGTAAATTAACAAATGTTCACAAGATGATCCGAGTAGGCCTACTGTATTAAGAAAAAACCCAGATATGTTTACAATTGAACTGATTTTAGCTTTATTTTGTGTAATATCAACAAAAGCATGCATTGTTAATGATATAGATTTCAGCAAATTAGAAAAGTAAGTTTATTTATTCCTGCAAGTGCAACTGCCTTTCGTCGTTTCGAAACGACGAAAGATGATATTTGCATTGAACATCAACATTAATACATTTATACCAGTTACAATGTTTCGGTTTCTGCCATATGATTGCCTCCTTCATCATATTTAAGATTATGCAATTTAGATTTTTGTGCGGCATGCCCAATGAATAGTGAAGCCAAAGTTTAAATAAGTTTCCAAGTAGATGATAATATTAAGTAATAATAACCAAATTGAATTTACAATTAAAACTATATACAGTTGTCACTGTCTGGACTATAGGGACACGATCCTTGCCTTAAAGGCCTCAGGTGTGTCCAATTCAACAATGTCTGGAGCTAGTAGGTTCCAGTCTCATACCGTTCTTGGAAAGAATGACATTTTCCTGGTGTCAATACGGGAGGATGGTATCTGGAATGACCTGTTGTGTGATTTTCTGGTTTTTCGGCCTGTTGGAATTAGCCTGTTTTCCTTGTTGATGGCTACAAGTTCTCTATCGATTTTATATAGCATCACAAGTCTAGCGTCCTTTCTTCTGTCTGCAAGTGGTTTCCATTTTAGTCTTTGTATGATGTTACTTACACTAGATCTATTTCTGTGATTGTTTGCTACATATCTAGCCGCTCTTCTCTGCACTGCCTCCACCTTGTTTATATCAGCTTGTGTATATGGGTCCCAGACTGTACTAGCATATTCTACTAGTGGGCGTGCAAGAGTGAAATATGCTTGTTCTTTTATCCTGATAGATGGGATTTTCAGGTTTCTACGCAGAAAGCCAAGAGTTTTATTTGCTTTGCTGGTAATACAATTTATGTGCTGGTCCCATTGTAATTTGTTTGTGAACGTGAGGCCTAAATATTTGGCGGATGTAACTGACTCTAGCGTATGCCCGTGGAGTTGGTATTTGGCATCAATTATTTTCTTTTTGTTGGTTACTCTGAGTACTGTGCATTTATTAGGGTGGAATTTCATGCACCATTCATTTTCCCAATGTCCCAGCTTATCTAGATCTTTTTGTAGGGTTTCAGCATCGTTGTTATTGGATATTGTCAGGTACGCTATTGTGTCGTCGGCAAAGAGTCTTACTGTTGATGTTAGTCTTGATTGGAGGTCGTTTATGTAGTAGAGGAAGAGCCCTGGACCTAGGACTGCCTCAGAGGTAGATCCATCAATTACTACAGATTGTTTTCTGTTTGCAAGCCAGTTTTGTATCCACCTGACTGATTTTCCTATGATACCATAATGCTGCAGTTTGTGTATGAGTAGGCTATGGTTGACTTTGTCAAAAGCCTTAGCAAAGTCCAATATGAGGATATCTGTTTGTTGGCCTTCTTGTAAGTTCTTGGAGATGTCATCCACGAATTCAATAAGTTGCGTTTCACAGGAGTGGCCTTTTCGAAATCCATGTTGTAGCGGATACAGGATATTATTTTCTTCTCCATGTTTCATGATTTTACTGGCCAATATATGCTCCATAGTTTTACAACAGACTGATGTTAAGAATATTGGTCTGTAGTTTTCAGCTAACGTCTTTTGACCTTTTTTGTATACAGGCGAGACGTTTGCAATGCGCCAGTCATCCGGGACTCAGTGTCTAGTGATTTCTGGAATATAAGCTGCAGTAGTGGTGAAATATCTGTAGCTAGTTCTTTTAGAATCCTAGGTGATATGTTATCAGGTCCTGGTGCCTTGTATGGATTTAACTGCTTTAGTAATTTTGTAATACCGTTGCAGGTGATATCAAAAGATTTCATATTTGGATGTTGTGTGGTTGTGGAGTTCATACGGTTTGAATTCAGGAATTCCTCAGTGCTATAGGATGTTTTCTCAGAGAAGGCCGATTTAAACTGGCGATTTAATATGTTTGATTTAGTAACTGGGTCACAGTACAGTTTACCATCCATTTTTAGTGATGAGATTCCAACTATGTCTTTACGTTTGTGTTTGATATATGTCCAGAACTTTTTCATCCCTGATCGTGGTTCGCTTTCATCTGGTGTTACTACATTTTCAATGTATTTCCAGTACGCCTGTCTGGTTATCTTTTGAGTATGATGTTTGAGATTGTTATATTGTTATGAATGTTAACGACTTCCTCATTTGGATTTGAACAACGAACAAGATTAAATTCTCGAGCCATTTCAAGTGTGTTCTTTTCAGTCGTGACAGTTGACAGAATAGAACTTTGCTAGTCCTAGTGACGTTTCTTTTTTAGATACTGCGTTTCTAATTCTATATGGATAAATATTGGTTCCTTTTCCGTTTCTAATGTAAATAGCGTCTGCTACAGCAAGCTCCCACCTACCAAATAACATATTTTCACTTACATCTCACCCCAATTTTTGCATTCCAAGCCCTCCATGTCTGTTACAGGAAGTTGTGTGCAGACTTATATAACATGTCAACTTCAACAAAAAACGCAGGACATTCACATTTTTTCCATTTGTTTTATTAGTTATTGTTCTAGTTATTTTAACATTTTTACATCAATGAAAGGAAGAATGAATTTATATACTAGAGAAACGTTTCTTTCACAATATAGTCTTCTTCGGAATCATTATAATACAGCGCTGTATATAAACCGACCCTATGGTACTGGGTTCTATGATACTGTATATTCACATGCTATTTTGAAATTTGATATTTTAAAAGACCTTGTGGATGTGGGGAAGGAGATTATTTACTTCTAGGTTCCTAGTCAAATAGCTGTCTATGTAAACACATTAATGATCAAGGGATGAAGGATGTACTAGATGGCCCAAGAACTATCATAATTTCCCTAATGTTTCAACTATAAAGTTGTTTGTGTTGAAAAATGTTAGAATTTTACTTGTAAAGAAATTGTTTTCTATTTTTAGATTTAGTCCTTGGAAGTCTGCATCTGATGATAAAAACACTTCATATATGATTAGATTATGTGGGAGTCTGACTACTGGTGGCTCTAGTGATTGCCATAGTAACACACATATATGTATGACAAGGAAAAATGACCCTAAATTCACAATGCCATTGTCAACAGCCAACACCACGGATATTGGTATACCAGTCAACAGAGGTCATAATAAATCTGGAGAACTGTGGGTTATTGCTGCTGGTGACATTTGTCCTGACGATCCGTCAGAAAACCTAACGTCAATAATAAATATGAAATGTGGAATGACAATGGTGAGTATAACAAGTCATAAAATGACATCATGTACCTGTATATATACATATGCCACAATTCATGTAAAGACACATTTCTTCCTCCATATCATGCTGTGTCTTGGTGACGATTCTCAGGGCTCAACACCCAGAGCTGCTCTCCCTATTGAACTCCCAATACTTTTTCAGTGGTAGTCAGAAAGCCTTGCTCATGTTGTCCATCCTTCCTCATTTCTGTATTATATTTATATATTCTATAGTCAGAATTGTCTGTATAATATTTATATATTCTATAGTCAGAATTGTCTGTATAATATTTATATATTCCATATAATATTCTTGACTGACTCAATACTTGTCTTGGTGGTGTAATAGTTAGATTACTGAATTTAATAGACCCCCTCCCCCACCCACAGTTGGATGAAGCCAAAGCTAGATCTATTATGAAATTGGTTCTTGCTGCTTTCTGCCTAGTATGCTGCAATAAGGAGTAGCTAGCAGCAAAGTTGTTTCGCTTAAATTTGAGAAAATGTTTCAGAAGCGACATGTCTGCCTTCAGACTGTTGTTTGAGTAAGTTTCAATAAAAATTCAGCTCATCATGTTAGGTTGATACAAAGCAAGTACCTTCATCATCTCATTGAAGTATGACATGTTCTCACCATGATATACCTCCAGCTCATCATGTTAGGTTGATACAAAGCAAGTATCTTCATCATCTCATTGAAGTATGACATGTTCTCACCATGATATACCTCCAGCTCATCATGTTAGGTTGATACAAAGCAAGTATCTTCATCATCTCATTGAAGTATGACATGTTCTCACCATGATATACCTCCAGCTCATCATGTTAGGTTGATACAAAGCAAGTATCTTCATCATCTCATTGAAGTATGACATGTTCTCACCATGAAATACCTCCAGCTCATCATGTTAGGTTGATACAAAGCAAGTATCTTCATCATCTCATTGAAGTATGACATGTTCTCACCATGATATACCTCCAGCTCATCATGTTAGGTTGATACAAAGCAAGTATCTTCATCATCTCATTGAAGTATGACTTGTTCTCATCATGATATACCTCCAGCTCATCATGTTAGGTTGATACAAAGTAAGTATCTTCATCATCTCATTGAAGTATGACATGTTCTCACCATGATATACCTCCAGCTCATCATGTTAGGTTGATACAAAGCAAGTATCTTCATCATCTCATTGAAGTATGACATGTTCTCACCATGATATACCTCCAGCTCATCATGTTAGGTTGATACAAAGCAAGCATCTTCATCATCTCATTGAAGTATAACATGTTCTCACCATGATATACCTCCAGCTCATCATGTTAGGTTGATACAAAGCAAGCATCTTCATCATCTCATTGAAGTATGACATGTTCTCACCATGATATACCTCCAGCTCATCATGTTAGGTTGATACAAAGTAAGTATCTTCATCATCTCATTGAAGTATGACATGTTCTCACCATGATATACCTCCAGCTCATCATGTAAGGTTGATACAAAGCAAGTATCTTCATCATCTCATTGAAGTATGACATGTTCTCACCATGATATACCTCCAGCTCATCATGTTAGGTTGATACAAAGCAAGCATCTTCATCATCTCATTGAAGTATAACATGTTCTCACCATGATATACCTCCAGCTCATCATGTTAGGTTGATACAAAGCAAGTATCTTCATCATCTCATTGAAGTATGACTTGTTCTCATCATGATATACCTCCAGCTCATCATGTTAGGTTGATACAAAGCAAGTATCTGCATCATCTCATTGAAGTATGACATGTTCTCACCATGATATACCTCCAGCTCATCATGTTAGGTTGATACAAAGCAAGTATCTTCATCATCTCATTGAAGTATGACATGTTCTCACCATGATATACCTCCAGCTCATCATGTTAGGTTGATACAAAGCAAGCATCTTCATCATCTCATTGAAGTATGACATGTTCTCACCATGATATACCTCCAGCTCATCATGTTAGGTTGATACAAAGTAAGTATCTTCATCATCTCATTGAAGTATGACATGTTCTCACCATGATATACCTCCAGCTCATCATGTAAGGTTGATACAAAGCAAGTATCTTCATCATCTCATTGAAGTATGACATGTTCTCACCATGATATACCTCCAGCTCATCATGTTAGGTTGATACAAAGCAAGCATCTTCATCATCTCAATGAAGTATAACATGTTCTCACCATGATATACCTCCAGCTCATCATGTTAGGTTGATACAAAGTAAGTATCTTCATCATCTCATTGAAGTATGACATGTTCTCACCATGATATACCTCCAGCTCATCATGTTAGGTTGATACAAAGCAAGCATCTTCATCATCTCATTGAAATATAACATGTTCTCACCATGATATACCTCCAGCTCATCATGTTAGGTTGATACAAAGCAAGTATCTTCATCATCTCATGGAAGTATGACATGTTCTCATCATGATATACCTCCAGCTCATCATGTTAGGTTGATACAAAGCAAGTACCTTCATCATCTCATTGAAGTATGACATGTTCTCACCATGATATACCTCCAGCTCATCATGTTAGGTTGATACAAAGCAAGTATCTTCATCATCTCATTGAAGTATAACATGTTCTCACCATGATATACCTCCAGCTCATCATGTTAGGTTGATACAAAGCAAGTATCTTCATCATCTCATTGAAGTATGACATGTTCTCACCATGATATACCTCCAGCTCATCATGTTAGGTTGATACAAAGCAAGTATCTTCATCATCTCATTGAAGTATGACATGTTCTCACCATGATATACCTCCAGCTCATCATGTTAGGTTGATACAAAGCAAGTATCTTCATCATCTCATTGAAGTATGACATGTTCTCACCATGATATACCTCCAGCTCATCATGTTAGGTTGATACAAAGCAAGTATCTTCATCATCTCATTGAAGTATGACATGTTCTCACCATGATATACCTCCAGCTCATCATGTTAGGTTGATACAAAGCAAGTATCTTCATCATCTCATTGAAGTATGACATGTTCTCACCATGAAATACCTCCAGCTCATCATGTTAGGTTGATACAAAGCAAGTATCTTCATCATCTCATTGAAGTATGACATGTTCTCACCATGATATACCTCCAGCTCATCATGTTAGGTTGATACAAAGCAAGTATCTTCATCATCTCATTGAAGTATGACTTGTTCTCATCATGATATACCTCCAGCTCATCATGTTAGGTTGATACAAAGCAAGTATCTTCATCATCTCATTGAAGTATAACATGTTCTCACCATGATATACCTCCAGCTCATCATGTTAGGTTGATACAAAGCAAGCATCTTCATCATCTCATTGAAGTATGACATGTTCTCACCATGATATACCTCCAGCTCATCATGTTAGGTTGATACAAAGTAAGTATCTTCATCATCTCATTGAAGTATGACATGTTCTCACCATGATATACCTCCAGCTCATCATGTAAGGTTGATACAAAGCAAGTATCTTCATCATCTCATTGAAGTATGACATGTTCTCACCATGATATACCTCCAGCTCATCATGTAAGGTTGATACAAAGCAAGTATCTTCATCATCTCATTGAAGTATAACATGTTCTCACCATGATATACCTCCAGCTCATCATGTTAGGTTGATACAAAGCAAGTATCTTCATCATCTCATTGAAGTATAACATGTTCTCATCATGATATACCTCCAGCTCATCATGTTAGGTTGATACAAAGCAAGTATCTTCATCATCTCATTGAAGTATGACTTGTTCTCATCATGATATACCTCCAGCTCATCATGTTAGGTTGATACAAAGCAAGTATCTTCATCATCTCATTGAAGTATGACATGTTCTCACCATGATATACCTCCAGCTCATCATGTTAGGTTGATACAAAGCAAGTATCTTCATCATCTCATTGAAGTATGACATGTTCTCACCATGATATACCTCCAGCTCATCATGTTAGGTTGATACAAAGCAAGGATCTTCATCATCTCATTGAAGTATGACATGTTCTCACCATGATATACCTCCAGCTCATCATGTTAGGTTGATACAAAGTAAGTATCTTCATCATCTCATTGAAGTATGACATGTTCTCACCATGATATACCTCCAGCTCATCATGTAAGGTTGATACAAAGCAAGTATCTTCATCATCTCGTTGAAGTATGACATGTTCTCACCATGATATACCTCCAGCTCATCATGTTAGGTTGATACAAAGCAAGTATCTTCATCATCTCATTGAAGTATGACATGTTCTCACCATGATATACCTGCAGCTCATCATGTTAGGTTGATACAAAGCAAGTATCTTCATCATCTCATTGAAGTATGACATGTTCTCACCATGATATACCTCCAGCTCATCATGTTAGGTTGATACAAAGCAAGCATCTTCATCATCTCAATGAAGTATAACATGTTCTCACCATGATATACCTCCAGCTCATCATGTTAGGTTGATACAAAGTAAGTATCTTCATCATCTCATTGAAGTATGACATGTTCTCACCATGATATACCTCCAGCTCATCATGTTAGGTTGATACAAAGCAAGCATCTTCATCATCTCATTGAAATATAACATGTTCTCACCATGATATACCTCCAGCTCATCATGTTAGGTTGATACAAAGCAAGTATCTTCATCATCTCATGGAAGTATGACATGTTCTCATCATGATATACCTCCAGCTCATCATGTTAGGTTGATACAAAGCAAGTACCTTCATCATCTCATTGAAGTATGACATGTTCTCACCATGATATACCTCCAGCTCATCATGTTAGGTTGATACAAAGCAAGTATCTTCATCATCTCATTGAAGTATAACATGTTCTCACCATGATATACCTCCAGCTCATCATGTTAGGTTGATACAAAGCAAGTATCTTCATCATCTCATTGAAGTATGACATGTTCTCACCATGATATACCTGCAGCTCATCATGTTAGGTTGATACAAAGCAAGTATCTTCATCATCTCATTGAAGTATGACATGTTCTCACCATGATATACCTGCAGCTCATCATGTTAGGTTGATACAAAGCAAGTATCTTCATCATCTCATTGAAGTATGACATGTTCTCACCATGATATACCTCCAGCTCATCATGTTAGGTTGATACAAAGCAAGTATCTTCATCATCTCATTGAAGTATGACATGTTCTCACCATGATATACCTCCAGCTCATCATGTTAGGTTGATACAAAGCAAGTATCTTCATCATCTCATTGAAGTATGACATGTTCTCACCATGAAATACCTCCAGCTCATCATGTTAGGTTGATACAAAGCAAGTATCTTCATCATCTCATTGAAGTATGACATGTTCTCACCATGATATACCTCCAGCTCATCATGTTAGGTTGATACAAAGCAAGTATCTTCATCATCTCATTGAAGTATGACATGTTCTCACCATGATATACCTCCAGCTCATCATGTTAGGTTGATACAAAGCAAGTATCTTCATCATCTCATTGAAGTATGACATGTTCTCACCATGAAATACCTCCAGCTCATCATGTTAGGTTGATACAAAGCAAGTATCTTCATCATCTCATTGAAGTATGACATGTTCTCACCATGATATACCTCCAGCTCATCATGTTAGGTTGATACAAAGCAAGTATCTTCATCATCTCATTGAAGTATGACTTGTTCTCATCATGATATACCTCCAGCTCATCATGTTAGGTTGATACAAAGCAAGTATCTTCATCATCTCATTGAAGTATAACATGTTCTCACCATGATATACCTTCAGTTCATCATGTTAGGTTGATACAAAGCAAGTATCTTCATCATCTCATTGAAGTATGACATGATATACCTCCAGCTCATCATGTTAGGTTGATACAAAGCAAGTATCTTCATCGTCTCATTGAAGTATGACATGTTCTCACCATGATATACCTCCAGCTCATCATGTTAGGTTGATACAAAGCAAGTATCTTCATCATCTCATTGAAGTATGACTTGTTCTCACCATGATATACCTCCAGCTCATCATGTTAGGTTGATACAAAGCAAGTATCTTCATCATCTCATTGGAGTATAACATGTTCTCACCATGATATACCTGCAGCTCATCATATTAGGTTGATACAAAGCAAGTATCTTCATCATCTCATTGAAGTATGACATGTTCTCACCATGATATACCTCCAGCTCATCATGTTAGGTTGATACAAAGCAAGTATCTTCATCATCTCATTGAAGTATGACATGTTCTCACCATGATATACCTCCAGCTCATCATGTAAGGTTGATACAAAGCAAGTATCTTCATCATCTCATTGAAGTATGACATGTTCTCACCATGATATACCTCCAGCTCATCATGTTAGGTTGATACAAAGCAAGCATCTTCATCATCTCATTGAAGTATAACATGTTCTCACCATGATATACCTCCAGCTCATCATGTTAGGTTGATACAAAGCAAGTATCTTCATCATCTCATTGAAGTATGACTTGTTCTCATCATGATATACCTCCAGCTCATCATGTTAGGTTGATACAAAGCAAGTATCTTCATCATCTCATTGAAGTATGACATGTTCTCACCATGATATACCTCCAGCTCATCATGTTAGGTTGATACAAAGCAAGTATCTTCATCATCTCATTGAAGTATGACATGTTCTCACCATGATATACCTCCAGCTCATCATGTTAGGTTGATACAAAGCAAGCATCTTCATCATCTCATTGAAGTATGACTTGTTCTCACCATGATATACCTCCAGCTCATCATGTTAGGTTGATACAAAGCAAGTATCTTCATCATCTCATTGGAGTATAACATGTTCTCACCATGATATACCTGCAGCTCATCATATTAGGTTGATACAAAGCAAGTATCTTCATCATCTCATTGAAGTATGACATGTTCTCACCATGATATACCTCCAGCTCATCATGTTAGGTTGATACAAAGCAAGCATCTTCATCATCTCATTGAAGTATGACATGTTCTCACCATGATATACCTCCAGCTCATCATGTTAGGTTGATACAAAGCAAGCATCTTCATCATCTCATTGAAGTATGACATGTTCTCACCATGATATACCTCCAGCTCATCATGTTAGGTTGATACAAAGCAAGTATCTTCATCATCTCATTGAAGTATGACATGTTCTCATCATGATATACCTCCAGCTCATCATGTTAGGTTGATACAAAGCAAGTATCTTCATCATCTCATTGAAGTATGACATGTTCTCACCATGATATACCTCCAGCTCATCATGTTAGGTTGATACAAAGCAAGTATCTTCATCATCTCATTGAAGTATGACATGTTCTCACCATGATATACCTCCAGCTCATCATGTAAGGTTGATACAAAGCAAGTATCTTCATCATCTCATTGAAGTATGACATGTTCTCACCATGATATACCTCCAGCTCATCATGTTAGGTTGATACAAAGCAAGCATCTTCATCATCTCATTGGAGTATAACATGTTCTCACCATGATATACCTCCAGCTCATCATGTTAGGTTGATACAAAGCAAGTATCTTCATCATCTCATTGAAGTATGACTTGTTCTCATCATGATATACCTCCAGCTCATCATGTTAGGTTGATACAAAGCAAGTATCTTCATCATCTCATTGAAGTATGACATGTTCTCACCATGATATACCTCCAGCTCATCATGTTAGGTTGATACAAAGCAAGTATCTTCATCATCTCATTGAAGTATGACATGTTCTCACCATGATATACCTCCAGCTCATCATGTTAGGTTGATACAAAGCAAGCATCTTCATCATCTCATTGAAGTATGACATGTTCTCACCATGATATACCTCCAGCTCATCATGTTAGGTTGATACAAAGTAATTATCTTCATCATCTCATTGAAGTATGACATGTTCTCACCATGATATACCTCCAGCTCATCATGTAAGGTTGATACAAAGCAAGTATCTTCATCATCTCATTGAAGTATGACATGTTCTCACCATGATATACCTCCAGCTCATCATGTTAGGTTGATACAAAGCAAGCATCTTCATCATCTCAATGAAGTATAACATGTTCTCACCATGATATACCTCCAGCTCATCATGTTAGGTTGATACAAAGTAAGTATCTTCATCATCTCATTGAAGTATGACATGTTCTCACCATGATATACCTCCAGCTCATCATGTTAGGTTGATACAAAGCAAGCATCTTCATCATCTCATTGAAATATAACATGTTCTCACCATGATATACCTCCAGCTCATCATGTTAGGTTGATACAAAGCAAGTATCTTCATCATCTCATTGAAGTATAACATGTTCTCACCATGATATACCTCCAGCTCATCATGTTAGGTTGATACAAAGCAAGTATCATCATCATCTCATTGAAGTATGACATGTTCTCACCATGATATACCTGCAGCTCATCATGTTAGGTTGATACAAAGCAAGTATCTTCATCATCTCATTGAAGTATGACATGTTCTCACCATGATATACCTCCAGCTCATCATGTTAGGTTGATACAAAGCAAGTATCTTCATCATCTCATTGAAGTATGACATGTTCTCACCATGATATACCTCCAGCTCATCATGTTAGGTTGATACAAAGCAAGTATCTTCATCATCTCATTGAAGTATGACATGTTCTCACCATGATATACCTCCAGCTCATCATGTTAGGTTGATACAAAGCAAGTATCTTCATCATCTCATTGAAGTATGACATGTTCTCACCATGAAATACCTCCAGCTCATCATGTTAGGTTGATACAAAGCAAGTATCTTCATCATCTCATTGAAGTATGACATGTTCTCACCATGATATACCTCCAGCTCATCATGTTAGGTTGATACAAAGCAAGTATCTTCATCATCTCATTGAAGTATGACTTGTTCTCATCATGATATACCTCCAGCTCATCATGTTAGGTTGATACAAAGCAAGTATCTTCATCATCTCATTGAAGTATAACATGTTCTCACCATGATATACCTTCAGTTCATCATGTTAGGTTGATACAAAGCAAGTATCTTCATCATCTCATTGAAGTATGACATGATATACCTCCAGCTTATCATGTTAGGTTGATACAAAGCAAGTATCTTCATCGTCTCATTGAAGTATGACATGTTCTCACCATGATATACCTCCAGCTCATCATGTTAGGTTGATACAAAGCAAGTATCTTCATCATCTCATTGAAGTATGACTTGTTCTCACCATGATATACCTCCAGCTCATCATGTTAGATTGATACAAAGCAAGTATCTTCATCATCTCATTGAAGTATGACATGTTCTCACCATGATATACCTCCAGCTCATCATGTTAGGTTGATACAAAGCAAGTATCTTCATCATCTCATTGAAGTATAACATGTTCTCACCATGATATACCTCCAGCTCATCATGTTAGGTTGATACAAAGCAAGTATCTTCATCATCTCATTGAAGTATGACATGTTCTCACCATGATATACCTCCAGCTCATCATGTAAGGTTGATACAAAGCAAGCATCTTCATCTCATTGAAGTATAACATGTTCTCACCATGATATACCTCCAGCTCATCATGTTAGGTTGATACAAAGCAAGTATCTTCATCATCTCATTGAAGTATGACATGTTCTCACCATGATATACCTCCAGCTCATCATGTTAGGTTGATACAAAGCAAGCATCTTCATCTCATTGAAGTATGACATGTTCTCACCATGATATACCTCCAGCTCATCATGTTAGGTTGATACAAAGCAAGTATCTTCATCATCTCATTGAAGTATGACATGTTCTCACCATGATATACCTCCAGCTCATCATGTTAGGTTGATACAAAGCAAGTATCTTCATCATCTCATTGAAGTATGACATGTTCTCACCATGATATACCTCCAGCTCATCATGTTAGGTTGATACAAAGCAAGTATCTTCATCATCTCATTGAAGTATGACATGTTCTCACCATGATATACCTGCAGCTCATCATGTTAGGTTGATACAAAGCAAGTATCTTCATCATCTCATTGAAGTATGACATGTTCTCACCATGATATACCTCCAGCTCATCATGTTAGGTTGATACAAAGCAAGCATCTTCATCATCTCATTGAAGTATAACATGTTCTCACCATGATATACCTCCAGCTCATCATGTTAGGTTGATACAAAGCAAGTATCTTCATCTCATTGAAGTATGACTTGTTCTCACCATGATATACCTCCAGCTCATCATGTAAGGTTGATACAAAGCAAGTATCTTCATCATCTCATTGAAGTATGACTTGTTCTCACCATGATATACCTCCAGCTCATCATGTTAGGTTGATACAAAGCAAGTATCTTCATCATCTCATTGAAGTATGACTTGTTCTCACCATGATATACCTCCAGCTCATCATGTTAGGTTGATACAAAGCAAGTATCTTCATCATCTCATTGAAGTATGACATGTTCTCACCATGATATACCTCCAGCTCATCATGTTAGGTTGATACAAAGCAAGTATCTTCATCATCTCATTGAAGTATAACATGTTCTCACCATGATATACCTCCAGCTCATCATGTTAGGTTGATACAAAGCAAGTATCTTCATCATCTCATTGAAGTATGACATGTTCTCACCATGATATACCTGCAGCTCATCATGTTAGGTTGATACAAAGCAAGTATCTTCATCATCTCATTGAAGTATGACATGTTCTCACCATGATATACCTCCAGCTCATCATGTTAGGTTGATACAAAGCAAGTATCTTCATCATCTCATTGAAGTATGACATGTTCTCACCATGATATAATTATAAAGGTACCTGAAAGTTTGCTCACTTGGCATCAAATAATGATCACTCACACTGGTGTGACAATCTTGATTGCCAAAATAAGACAAGATCTGACAAATATATAACTTTAATTAGATGGATGACCCCAAAATTTAAAAGAGCATTCCTCAACATGAATGTCAGCAAGAAAATAATCATATTTTTAATGTCAAAACAGGAAAAGTTCTCAAATTATTAAAAAAGATATGTTTAAATGTTAAAACGTACAGTACTACATTTTGTACCTGTACAGGTAAACAGGATTCACTTACAGTATCTTCAATCATATGATTTAGATGCAGTTGCACCACATTTTTATGATTCACCTCCTTAAAATTTTTGTCTTCCTATTAAATGGATTTTGTTAATAATTTATTAAAAATATAATTTATTAATAAACACGACATTATTTCTATGTCTGTGAATAAATGTGTGGTGAGGTTTTATATACTATTGGTAAAATTGATTTTTTAAATATACATTTTCATGAGCTTTATTGATCTGTTTTTTTTTCTTATTTTCTTAGTAGTCTTGATGAATCAAGTAAGGTTCTTAATCACTGTTTTAATCAGCTGTCTTTTATCTATGGTAATCTTGTAACATCAATGCATTCTTTTCCTTTGATCTTTTTATGGTTTATATACCAGAATGTAAACAACAACTAAGAACTATGAAATAATACATGCAGATAAGAGATATTGCACACTTTAAATCTGGGCTGTTGTTTTATTACTATCAGAGAGCCTTGCAATAATCAACAACCTAGATGTGAAATTGCATGGCGTCATGTTACAAATCATTTATACCATGGTTTTCCGAGTTAAACGGTTAAACAATCTCATGCTTCATATTCGATTGTTTTACCGTTTAACCGTTTAACTAGGAAAACCGTAGTATAAATATTACATAATGCCCATTCAATAGATGTTATATTTGATATTGTACACTAGTTTCTGATGCCTAAGAAAAGTATCAAATTCTAGTGGGGTTAGGGACAAACTTAACATTTTAGCTGCAGTTGCAATTTCAATAGCCCATGAAACACATTTGGGACCCAGCTACTTACAATGCATATGAAATATTGAATATTTCACTAGCCAGCTGGGCTACTATCTAAACATTTTCAAGAACGCAGACCAAAGTTGTATCTCTGGTATGGGGATTAACAATCTCCCTCCTTAAGTTGATTCTTTGTTTTATATTGCCTTGAA
Organism: Bathymodiolus septemdierum; assembly: GCA_963383655.1. Lineage (NCBI taxonomy): Eukaryota > Metazoa > Mollusca > Bivalvia > Mytilida > Modiolidae > Bathymodiolus > Bathymodiolus septemdierum. Next base: position 126,946,724 of record OY726517.1, read on the forward strand.
CAATAAAAATCCCTTATAAATTGATGTTTCATTTTATTCTTTAGTTTATCGGTACATGTCAAATTAATGAGGTGGTACACGTAGAACACCATAATTATGTAAAAGTAATTTTGAATTAAGAACATGAATAACAGTTTGTAAGGATGTATAATAGCAAATGACAATAAAACTGGTATTTATTGCTTCTCTGCTAAGTACACAGCATCAAGTAGCAAGAGCAATGACAGTGAGCTAGCACTATACAACTACAATTAAACATGTTGGTCTAGTGTAAAGCAAACATCATCATCATTTCATTGAATGTAACTTGTCCTCACCATGATATAACTGAAAAAAGTGCTCATTTGGTGTTAAACAACAATCAATCAATCATTCATTCAAAACCTGAAAGTAAAACATGCTTTTGTAAATGTTAGTAGGCATCTAATATTATAGATTTACTATTCTCACCATGATGTAGCTGGAAAAAGTGCTTGTTTGGTGTTAAACACCAATCACTCTTTCAATGTATTATTGATGATAGTAAGCTTGTTTTTGTTTTTGTAGGGATCACCAGAATTTACACAATACGTATCATGTACAAGTTATTTTGAATGGAGGACAATATCAGCATGTAAAGATGTCTTACAGACAGCTGTTAAAGAAGTACCATGTTACGTTTATGATGACAAAAACGAGAAGTTTGACCTGTCTCAATTAATTAAACCTTACGGTGGCTATCTAGTAGATTCTACGGAAGGATGGCAATTTTATATAAATGTCTGCCGTGATATTAATGATGGTAATTAATTAATTGAATTCTTTATTTATTTAACAAGGTTTACTTCCACTCATAATCATTACACATATGCAAAATTTATATCATATTTATGCTAAGTATATGATAAATGTAAATAAAATGTGTCAAACAATGTACATATCATATGTAGCACAAAGCAAAATTGTAATTAGTTATACTTTATGATAAATGTAAATAAAATGTGTCAAACAATGTACATATCATATGTAGCACAAAGCAAAATTGTAATTAGTTATACTTTATGATAAATGTAAATAAAATGTGTCAAACAATGTACATATCATATGTAGCACAAAGCAAAATTGTAATTAGTTATACTTTATGATAAATGTAAATAAAATGTGTCAAACAATCTACATATCATATGTAGCACAAAGCAAAATTGTAATTAGCTATACTTTATGATAAATGTAAATAAAATGTGTCAAACAATCTACATATCATATGTAGCACAAAGCAAAATTGTAATTAGCTATACTTTATGATAAATGTAAATAAAATGTGTCAAACAATGTACATATCATATGTAGCACAAAGCAAAATTGTAATTAGTTATACTTTATGATAAATGTAAATAAAATGTGTCAAACAATCTACATATCATATGTAGCACAAAGCAAAATTGTAATTAGTTATACTTTATGATAAATGTAAATAAAATGTGTCAAACAATCTACATATCATATGTAGCACAAAGCAAAATTGTAATTAGTTATACTTTATGATAAATGTAAATAAAATGTGTCAAACAATGTACATATCATATGTAGCACAAAGCAAAATTGTAATTAGTTATACTTTATGATAAATGTAAATAAAATGTGTCAAACAATCTACATATCATATGTAGCACAAAGCAAAATTGTAATTAGTTATACTTTATGATAAATGTAAATAAAATGTGTCAAACAATCTACATATCATATGTAGCACAAAGCAAAATTGTAATTAGCTATACTTTATGATAAATGTAAATAAAATGTGTCAAACAATCTACATATCATATGTAGCACAAAGCAAAATTGTAATTAGCTATACTTTATGATAAATGTAAATAAAATGTGTCAAACAATGTACATATCATATGTAGCACAAAGCAAAATTGTAATTAGTTATACTTTATGATAAATGTAAATAAAATGTGTCAAACAATGTACATATCATATGTAGCACAAAGCAAAATTGTAATTAGTTATACTTTATGCTATTATGAAAAGAAATTTAAACAGTGATGGTCAACAATTCTTGTCAAATAATACACACATGTAGCACAAAACATTTACACATGATAATACTCTTCCAGAAAGTAAAACATTTTATCCAATAATATATTTTATTTAGATCATGGTTGGCATCATCAAATTTATGAAATATTGCTGAAAGTGGCATTAAACACAATAAATCAATAAATCAATCAAATTTATGCTATCTTATATGCAGGAGCAGCAACAGCCAAATGTCCAAAAGGATCAGGTGCTTGTCGTATCCATGGTGATACGTTTACAGATGCAGGCCAGCCAGATACTAAACTAATGAGAAATGTGAAGGGAAATTTAGAGCTACATTACTCATCAAATCAGACTGTAACAGGATGTACAATCAAGCCTGCAACTACAATAGAATTTATTTGTCCAAAACAAGGAGGGGTAAATGTTAAACATATTTATTTATTTTTTGTTACCAAAAAAACAAATTCAGTATAGGTAGAACTATAGTAATGAATTTAAAAGATCAGATAGAGAGAGAGAGATATGGATGGAATGTAGTGATGTTTTCAGTATTATGTTTATATACTAAACAACCAAAATCCAATTGGATTGATTTGTTAAAGTTTGTCAGTGACCCGGGCCAGTCAGTCGTTTTCTCCGGGTACTTCGGTTTCATCCACCAATAAAACTGACTGCTAGGATATAACTGAAATATTGTTGAAAGTGGCATTGAACACCCATAACCCTTACCCTAACCCAATTGGATTGAAATGGAATTGTGTGAAATAATCATATTTTAATGATATTTTTGTAAAGTTTTTAAGAGTTATTAGTGGAATGATAGTTACAATCCTCCTTGTTGTGAATGGATTTGATGATTAATTATTGCGGATCATATTTTTGTTGATAAAAATATATACTAGTTCAATTATTTTTTCCAAATGGGAAAAATAGCATAGTAAAAGTTCAACATTATCTTTTACTTTATTGAATGTTTCAGCCATCAGGACTTTATCAAGGATATGTCTATGTAGAAATCACATTCTGGAGTTCATACATTTAAAAACGTCCATGATTCTCAAATTGTAAAAAAAAACTGATGGCCGAAGCGAAACGTTGGTTATAGTAAATGGCTGAAACGAAACATTGGTTATAGTAAAAAACGTTGGTTATAGTAAATGGCTGAAACGAAACATTGGTTATAGTAAAAGAACGATAATGTTGACCATTCATAAAAATATAATTTCGCAACAACCACCATGATTTGTTATTCTGTAAATATCTTCTTTTTTTCAGAGCAAAGAACCATTATTAATCTTTGATTTTAACTGCCAGTATAATGTACAGTGGTACACAGAACATGCCTGTGGTGAATCTGTTATAACTAGTGACACATGTAGAATTACTCAGGAGGATAGAAACATAGATATTGACCTTTCACCTCTGACCCATGATCCAGGTATTTTATTTTCTAGACAAATGTTGTAGAATGTTTCTAGTAGAAAAAATAATCACTGGTGGCCCAAAATGAAAAATTCCATAATTAGTAAATACTAAAATTTTAAAGACAGTCAAACCTGTATTAAAATGTCACCATTGAGACAAAGAAAAAGTTGTTTTTTAAGACAAAGTGACCTCTTAAAAGAGGATCAATTCATATGAAATATTCTATGACAGGACAAGAAAAGATGTTCAATTCATATAAAATATTCCATGCCAGGACAAGAAAAGGTGATCCTTAAATACAGGTGACTGCTTAATAGAGGTGACCACATGGGCAGATTTGACTGTAATAACAGGTTCTACATAAGATATGTGTACATGTATGTCAATTTGATATTATTTTTTGATCTTCAGAATTTGATTATCTTCTTGTGTTTAAAAAAAAAAAAAAAATCTAACAGAATGTATTTGAAATTTCAAGTCCTTATTCTTTGATTAAGTTTTAGTGAGCAGTACTCCCTCCCACAGAAAATGTAAATATCCGTACTGTTACAAAATGGAGAGTAAATGACCCATTAACCTAAAAAATTATCTGAAGCTTTGAATTGTGATATAATTACCATAATGATTCAAATATTCTTCCAGCAAGTAACCATCCCTATGAGGCTGTAGCATTACCTACAAACCAATATTGGATCAATGTTTGTGGTCCGATAGGAATCCAGTGTCCAGATGAAGACCATGTTAAAAATGTGGGTGGATGTCAGACATTTTTTGGATCACAACAAGCACATGTTATAGGCAAAACAGATCAACAGGAACTAAGGTACACATTTAGTAATTAGTCCTCATACAAAATTTTAAATCCATGGCCTTTGGACATCTCATTGCATTGGTTGTATTTCCATACTGTTCACTTTTTTTTCTTATTGAATTTGTTTTTTTTACATTTTAACTTTTTATCTGAAAGCTGTTGATTGAATGGATTATGAAACTGTAGTGTTTAAAAAAGGTTTAAAGATACCAAAGGGGTAATCAGAAGCCATAAATTGAAGGACGGAAAATAAAATGATCAAAAGAAAAAGGACAAACAATGATTTTCAAAACATTACATAGAAAACTAAAGATTAAGCAACATGAACCCAACTAAAAGCCTGTGTTGAACTCAGGTGCTTCGGAAGGGTAATTATAAGCAGTTCCTGGTCCACTATTAGCACCCATCATATAAATAAATACAAATAATATAGATAAAGTATTTTTGTTTATATGTTACAACCCAGAATTAAAAACATGAAGGCATTTAATTGGACAAAATGAAGAACACCAACTCCACTAAAAACCGGGGGTAAACTCAGGTGCTCCAGAAGACGATTTAAAAAATATGTAGATTATTTCTTAATGGTCAGTTTTATTGTTGGAGGGAAATTGAGTACCTGCAGATAACCACATGCAGCAAGTCACTGATGAAACTTTACCATACAATTTAGGTAAATGTAAATCCTATTACAGTCAAACTTGTGGTCACCTCTGTTAAACAGTCACTGTATTAAACAGTCACCTCTGCTAAGCAATCACCTCTGTTAAACAGTCACATCTGTTAAACAGTCACCTGTATTAAACAGTCACCTCTGTTAAACAGTCACCTGTATTAAACAGTCACCTCTGTTAAACAGTCACCTGTATTAAACAGTCACCTCTGTTAAACAGTCACCTCTGTTAAGCAGTCACCTGTATTAAACAGTCACCTCTGTTAAACAGTCACCTGTGTTAAACAGTCACCTGTATTAAGCAGTCACCTGTGTTAAACAGTCACCTCTGTTAAACAGTCACCTGTATTAAACAGTCACCTCTGTTAAACAGTCACCTGTATTAAACAGTCACCTCTGTTAAACAGTCACCTGTATTAAACAGTCACCTCTGTTAAACAGTCACCTGTATTAAACAGTCACCTCTGTTAAGCAGTCACCTGTATTAAACAGTCATCTCTGTTAAACAGTCACCTCTGTTAAACAGTCACCTGTATTAAAAGACCACATTTTTCTTGTGCTGTAATAGAAAATTTCATTTGAATTTAACCTCTTTTAAGAGGTGACCTTGTTTTATAAGGCCATGTTCTCTTTGTCCTAAAGGGGACCTCTTAATACAGGTTTGACTGTACCATGCTATCACGTCCTCAACAGTTCTATTATGTACTTCTATTTTTAGGTATGCTGATGGAACATTGACCTTGACCTATAGAGGAGGTGAACCATGTGCACATTCAAAGTTGCAAAGATCCACTGTTATTAATTTTTTGTGTAATCAAACTGCTGGTAAGTTTGAGTAAATACAGTGGAACCTGTCTAATCCGACACACCAAGGGACCAGAAAAATGTGTAGGATTGTATTGGATTTCGGAATACTCAGGTTTTATTTTAGTAAAGATAAATACTTTGGGACCATCAATTTTTGTCGGATGTCACAGGATGTTGGAAAACTCAGGTGTCAGATTGCACAAGTTCCATTGTATAATCACTTATCTGTCATAATAGATCAGTTGTCTCCCTTTTCCCAGTGTTTATAGATTATTTTTAGCTTGCCTGTGAGAAAGTTATGAAAGATCAGACATGGCAGTCACAGTTTGGTCATTTCTTTGACTTCAGTGATTTTTTCTTAAATATCTAAAATCAGATCTGCATGCAATTTCATGAAGATTTGCTCACAAGGTGAATTTTTTGCAGTCAGAATATTATATAGTAAGTAACGATGCGAATGTTAATGAACATGAGAGAGACTATCCAATTTAACAGTTAGATACAAATTAAAGTAAAGGAGCAACTATTATATTGCTGTTCCTCATTTCACAGTCACGGTAGGGTCATCAATATTGAGCATAACTCATACCTTAAAATGAGTGAAACAGCCCCTATCCTGCTGTTGAGCTTCTTTACTTCTGTTGGTTAACACTATATCTGGTCATCTTTGTCGTTTAATACTTTGTAAAAAAAATTAATGCTATTTAAAGGACATAAAAAGATATTACATCTCTGATATATTACAACATCTTTAAAAAAAAAAAAATTAAAAAATTACAATATTTTTTGGATATGCAGTATTGTACCAAAAGCATGTCAGCTTTTCAAAATCTGACTATTTTTTCTATGTAAAAAAATATATATTTAAACAAATTATTCTTAGATTGTTTCTTGTTATATTTTTGTTATTTATAAGTTTTTATGTAGAATATTGCCGATTTCTACACTTAACAAATTGGAGACAAATGTTAACCATGTAAGCAGTAACAGGCTCAGTTGAGTCTCATGTTCGGCTTGGTTTAATCTCATGTTCCAGGAACAAGGACAGGATATTCACTGTAATTTTTATTCTGTAGATCACAATGGTAAAGGACATCCAATATTTGATAAGGAGTATGAATGTACGTATTTCTTTCATTGGGAAACAAAGTATGCCTGTCTGAATCACCCTATTGATGCAGAGTGCCGTGTAAACTGGAATGGAAGACGATTTGACCTTTCACCTCTAGTTAGACATTCTGGTAAGTATATGGTTTTGTTTCTCAGTCAATTAAAATAATATTATATACCAATCAATTTTAAAATATGATTTACACCTGTCACTACCTAGAGTAGGAAATATTCATGTCATCCAGGGATTTTCAATATTTTTCAAGTGTACCAGTACTTCACTATTTACAGGTGGTACTTTTTTATTACATTTTAAACGTTTTTCATGAATATCTTATACAACACTCTTTAAAATCAGAAGGTACCAAATACCATTTTGATACCTGGTATCCCCCCTTATTCTACATATAATAGGGTTTTAAGAAAAATATTGTAATCTCTTGAGGGTATTATAGGGATTTTATATGGAAATAAAGATATAAAGGAAAGTTCATGTATACTTTTAGGTAAAAACTGGGAAGTTTTGGATGCTGATAAAAAGAACAAAAATAACAGATATTTTATAAACATGTGTAATGACCTTTTGATAGAAGGAGATGCCGCAAGATGTCACCCTGACGCTTCTGTCTGTATGATAGGTGAGTTGTACTTTTATGTTATTGTGGCCTAAGAATGATATGGGATGTTGGGAGGTGTCTCTCTGATGCTTCTGTCTGTATGATAGGTGAGTTGTACTTTTATGTTATTGTGGCCTAAGAATGATATGGGATGTTGGGAGGTGTCTTTCTGATGCTTCTGTCTGTATGATAGGTGAGTTGTACTTTTATGTTATTGTGGCCTAAGAATGATATGGGATGTTGGGAGGTATCTCTCTGATGCTTCTGTCTGTATGATAGGTGAGTTGTACTTTTTAGTTCACCTGGACCAAAGGTCCAGGTGAACTATTGCCATCACTTGGCGTCCGTCATCTGTTATCTGTCGTCTGTAAACTTTTCACATTTCAAGCTTCTTCTCTGAAACCACCTGGCCAATTGGAACCAAACTTAGCAGGAATGTTCCTTGGATGGTCCTCTACAAAGTTACTGTTTTTCGTTCCAGTCGGATATTCAACATGGCTGCCAGGGCCAATAATATGCTCTGATTGGCTAAAATTTCAAAGATCTTCTTCTCTGAAACTAATGAACTGACTGAACCCAAACTGTAAATGAATGATCATTGGAATGTCCTTTACCAAGTTACTGTTTTTTATGCCGATCGGAAATCCAAGAATGCCGCCACCGCAGGACATAGATTAACATTGGACCCTATGGGAAAATGTTCAAATGCCTTCTTCTCAGAAACTACAAATATGATTAAAGCCAAACTGTACATGAATGTTCATTGGATGGCCCTCTACAATCTTAAGGTTTTTTGTTCCGATATGAAATTCAAAATGGCGGCTACGGCAGGACTTAGTTTAACATTGAACCCTATGGGAAAAATGTTTCAAAATGCTTCTTCTCTGAAACCACTTGGACAATTGAAACCAAACTGCCCAGGAATGATCATTGGAAGGTCCTCTACACAATTTCTGTTTTATATGCCGATCGGAAATCCAAGATGGCCACCACCGCAATACATAGATTAACATTGAACCCTATGGGAAAATGTTCAAATGCCTTCTTCTCAGAAACTACAAATATGATTACAGCCAAACTGTACATGAATGTTCATTGGATGGTCCTCTACAAACTTTACGTTTTTTGTTCCGATATGAAATTCAAAATGGTGGCTACGGCAGAACTTAGTTTAACATTGGACCCTATGGGAAAAATGTTTCAAAACGCATCTTCTCTGAAACCACTTGGACAATTGAAACCAAACTGCCCAGGAATGATCATTGGAAGGTCCTCTACAAAGTTTATGTTTTTTATGTCGATCGGAAATCCAAGATGGCCACCACTGCAATACATAGATTAACATTGGACCCTATGGGAAAATGTTCAAATGCCTTCTTCTCAGAAACTACAAATATGATTAAAGCCAAACTGTACACGAATGTTCATTGGATGGTCCTCTACAAAATACTAGGACAATTGAAACCAAACTGCCCAGGAATGATCATTGGAAGGTCCTCTACAAATTTTATATTTTTTATGCCGATCGGAAATCCAAGATGGCCGCCACCGCAATACATAGATTAACATTGGACCCTATGGGAAAATGTTCAAATGCCTTCTTCTCAGAAACTACAAATATGATTAAAGCCAAACTGTACATGAATGTTCATTGGATGGTCCTCTACAAACTGTACGTTTTTTGTTCCGATATGAAATTCAAAATGGCGGCTACGGCAGGACTTAGTTTAACATTGGACCCTATGGGAAAAATGTTTCAAAATGCTTCTTCTCTGAAACCACTTGGACAGTTGAAACCAAACTGCCCAGGAATGATCATTGGAAGGTCCTCTACAAGGTGTGTGTTTTTTATGCCGATCGGAAATCCAAGATGGCCACCACCGCAGGACATAGATTAACATTGGACCCTATGGGAAAATGTTCAAATGTCTTCTTCTCAGAAACTGCAAATATGATTAAAGCCAAACTGTACATGAATGTTCATTGGATGGTCCTCTACAAACTGTACGTTTTTTGTTCCGATATGAAATTCAAAATGGCGGCTACGGCAGGACTTAGTTTAACATTGGACCCTATGGGGAAAATGTTTCAAAACGCTTCTTCTCTGAAACCTCTTGGACAGTTGAAACCAAACTGCCCAGGAATGATCATTGGAAGGTCCTCTACAAATTTTATGTTTTTTATGCCGATCGGAAATCCAAGATGGCCGCCACCGCAATACATAGATTAACATTGGACCCTATGGGAAAATGTTCAAATGCCTTCTTCTCAGAAACTACAAATAAGATTAAAGCCAAACTGTACATGAATGTTCATTGGATGGTCCTCTACAAACTGTACGTTTTTTGTTCCGATAAGAAATTCAAAATGGCGGCTACGGTAGGACTTAGTTTAACATTGGACCCTATGGGAAAAATGTTTCAAAACGCTTCTTCTCTGAAACCACTTGGATAATTGAAACCAAACTGCCCAGGAATGTTCATTGGAAGGTCCTCTACAAAGTTTCTGTTTTTTTTATGCCGATCGAAAATTCAAGATGGCCACCACCGCAGGACATAGATTAACATTGGACCCTATGGGAAAATGTTCAAATGCCTTCTTCTCAGAAACTACAAATATCATTAAAGCCAAACTGTATATGAATGTTCATTGGATGGTCCTCTACAACCTTAAGGTTTTTTGTTCCGATATGAAATTCAAAATGGCGGCTACGGCAGGACTTAGTTTAACATTGGACCCTATGGGAAAAATGTTTCAAAATGCTTCTTCTCTGAAACCACTTGGACAGTTGAAACCAAACTGCCCAGGAATGATCATTGGAAGGTCCTCTACAAAGTTTCTGTTTTTTATGCCGATCGGAAATCCAAGATGGCCGCCACCGCAGGACATAGATTAACATTGGACCCTATGAGAAAATATTCAAATGCCTTCTTCTCAGAAACTACAAATATGATTAAAGCCAAACTGTACAAGAATGTTCATTAAATGGTCCTCTACAAACTGTACGTTTTTTGTTCCGGTATGAAATTCAAAATGGCGGCTACGGCAGAACTTAGTTTAACATTGGACCCTATGGGAAAAATGTTTCAAAACGCTTCTTCTCTGAAGCCACTTGGATAATTGAAACCAAACTGCCCAGGAATGTTCATTGGAAGGTCCTCTACAAAGTTTCTCTTTTTTTATGCCGATCGAAAATTCAAGATGGCCGCCACCGCAGGACATAGATTAACATTGGACCCTATGGGAAAATGTTCAAATGCCTTCTTCTCAGAAACTACAAATATTATTAAAGCCAAACTGTACATGAATGTTCATTGGATGGTCCTCTACAATCTTAAGGTTTTTTGTTCCGATATGAAATTCAAAATGGCGGCTACGGCAGGACTTAGTTTAACATTGGACCCTATGGGAAAAATGTTTCAAAACGCTTCTTCTCTGAAACCACTTGGATAATTGAAACCAAACTGCCCAGGAATGATCATTGGAAGGTCCTCTACAAGGTGTGTGTTTTTTATGCCGATCGGAAATCCAAGATGGCCACCACCGCAGGACATAGATTAACATTGGACCCTATGGGAAAATGTTCAAATGCCTTCTTCTCAGAAACTACAAATATTATTAAAGCCAAACTGTACATGAATGTTCATTGGATGGTCCTCTACAATCTTAAGGTTTTTTGTTCCGATATGAAATTCAAAATGGCGGCTACGGCAGGACTTAGTTTAACATTGGAACCTATGGGGAAAATGTTTCAAAATGCTTCTTCTCTGAAACCACTTGGATAGTTGAAACCAAACTGCCCAGGAATGATCATTGGAAGGTCCTCTACAAAGTTTCTGTTTTTTATGCCGATCGGAAATCCAAGATGGCCGCCACCGCAGGACATAGATTAACATTGGACCCTATGAGAAAATATTCAAATGCCTTCTTCTCAGAAACTACAAATATGATTAAAGCCAAACTGTACATGAATGTTCATTAGATGGTCCTCTACAAACTGTACGTTTTTTGTTCCGGTATGAAATTCAAAATGGCGGCTACGGCGGGACTTAGTTTAACATTGGACCCTATGGGAAAAATGTTTCAAAACGCTTCTTCTCTGAAACCACTTGGATAATTGAAACCAAACTGCCCAGGAATGATCATTGGAAGGTTCTCTACAAGGTGTGTGTTTTTTATGCCGATCGGAAATGCAAGATGGCCACCATCGCAGGACATAGATTAACATTGGACCCTATGGGAAAATGTTCAAATGCCTTCTTCTCAGAAACTGCAAATATGATTAAAGCCAAACTGTACATGAATGTTCATTGGATGGTCCTCTACAAGCTGTACGTTTTTTGTTCCGATATGAAATTCAAAATGGCGGCTACGGCAGGACTTAGTTTAACATTGGACCCTATGGGAAAAATGTTTCAAAACGCTTCTTCTCTGAAACCACTTGGACAGTTGAAACCAAACTGCCCAGGAATGATCATTGGAAGGTCCTCTACAAATTTTATGTTTTTTCATGCTGATCGGTAATCCAAGATGGCCGCCAACGCAATACATAGATTAACATTGGACCCTATGGGAAACTGTTCAAATGCCTTCTTCTCAGAAACTACAAATATGATTAAAGCCAAACTGTACATGAATGTTCATTGGATGGTCCTCTACAAACTTTACGTTTTTTGTTCCGATATGAAATTCAAAATGGCGGCTACGGCAGGACTTAGTTTAACATTGGACCCTATGGGAAAAATGTTTCAAAACGCTTCTTCTCTGAAACCACTTGGATAATTGAAACCAAACTGCCCAGGAATGTTCATTGGAAGGTCCTCTACAAAGTTTCTGTTTTTTTATGCCGATCGAAAATTCAAGATGGCCGCCACCGCAGGACATAGATTAACATTGGACCCTATGGGAAAATGTTCAAATGCCTTCTTCTCAGAAACTACAAATATTATTAAAGCCAAACTGTACATGAATGTTCATTGGATGGTCCTCTACATCCTTAAGGTTTTTTGTTCCGATATGAAATTCAAAATGGCGGCTACGGCAGGACTTAGTTTAACATTGGACCCTATGGGAAAAATGTTTCAAAATGCTTCTTCTCTGAAACCACTTGGACAGTTGAAACCAAACTGCCCAGGAATGATCATTGGAAGGTTCTCTACAAAGTTTCTGTTTTTTATGCCGATCGGAAATCCAAGATGGCCACCACCGCAGGACATAGATTAACATTGGACCCTATGAGAAAATATTCAAATGCCTTCTTCTCAGAAACTACAAATATGATTAAAGCCAAACTGTACAAGAATGTTCATTAAATGGTCCTCTACAAACTGTACGTTTTTTGTTCCGGTATGAAATTCAAAATGGCGGCTACGGCAGAACTTAGTTTAACATTGGACCCTATGGGAAAAATGTTTCAAAACGCTTCTTCTCTGAAACCACTTGGATAATTGAAACCAAACTGCCCAGGAATGATCATTGGAAGGTCCTCTACAAGGTGTGTGTTTTTTATGCCGATCGGAAATCCAAGATGGCCACCACCGCAGGACATAGATTAACATTGGACCCTATGGGAAAATGTTCAAATGCCTTCTTCTCAGAAACTACAAATATGATTAAAGCCAAACTGTACATGAATGTTCATTGGATGGTCCTCTACAAACTTTACGTTTTTTGTTCTGATATGAAATTCAAAATGGCGGCTATGACAGGACTTAGTTTAACATTGGACCCTATGGGAAATTTTGTTCAAAATGCTTCTTCTCTGAAACCACTTGGACAGTTGAAACCAAACTGCCCAGGAATGATCATTGGAAGATCCTCTGTTTTTTATGCCAATCGGAAATCCAAGATGGTTGCCACCACAGGTCATAGTATTAACACAGAACCATATGGGGAAAATACAGAAATATATTCTTCTCTGAAGCTATTGCACTGATTGAACCTAAACTGTGCATCAATCATTGGAAGGTCCTTTACAAACTTTGTGTTTTTTATGTTGATCGTAATTCCAAGATGACTACCACTGCAGGACATAGTTTTTACATAGGACTAATTGTTTTTTTTTTATTACCAGGTGAACGATACAGGCTCTTGAGAGCCTCTGGTTTATCTTAGTGTATCTGAAAATCTGGCGTGATAAAAAGCGTGGCCTTTTTGATTGGAGTGACCTTATAAGAGGGTTGTCCTTTGATAGGAGTGGCCTTATTAGAGGGAGACTACTCTACACTGTTTTTGTTTCAGATGATCATAATAATGCACATAACCTTGGTGTCTACACCAGCAACCCGGTATATGATAATACCACGAACCAACTCCAGATAACATTCTCTAATGGGAATGGCTGTAGAGAAAACACAAGGAAAAAGAAATCTATAGTAACTTTTGTGTGTAAGCCAGGTATGTATTCAGACTAGCAGAGTAGTAAGAAAAGATATGGATGGGAGTCCAACATAACATTCAGACACAATTAAAGCAATGGAATAACGCTTTTATGAATGTTCTAAATATCAGAGTCACGGTGGGGTGGGTCTTCAACAATGAGCATGACTCATACTCTAAGATGAGTGTAAAACAGCCCATACCTTGCAGTTAGTAATATGCATTCCTCTTTCAATTTCAATATAGAATTAAATATAAACCATATTTAGTGAACCATTTGACGCCCTGTGGTATTTCCCACAAAGCCATTTTTAATTTACTTTTGTTTATAGGTTACCCACACTGCAATTAAACTGGCACATTGTGGGTAATTTTGTAAAGATTGTTGTTTTAGAAAACTAACTATACCCACTTTAATTATTATTATTTTGTAATTGAAAAAATTGTGTTTTAGTTGTCAAGTTAAACTTGATTGCAGTAAAACTTGTGCAGGATTGTATAGTCTTTGGTTCCAACTGACCAAGTACCAATCCCACTATCTCAAGTTCTCAAGTTTTGCACACTACCCATGCATCTCAGAAATGGGTACGTAATATGATTAAAAGATGGTAAATGGGTGAACATGTTAGTTGATACCACATCATTAAATTGTCCTGATTTCGCTGTTATTTTTTATATTTTTTAGGTGATTTAGAAAGTGGTCCAGTATTTCTTAGCCACTCGCTGGATGAATGTATATATGAATTTGAATGGTATACAGCTTCAGCATGTACACTGTCACATTCTACTGGAGATAACTGTAGAGTATTTGATCAAGTAGCAGGTAATAATAGTAAACAGGGCACCAGTACACACCTCCATTGAAATGTCTGCTCATATTTTTATTTTATTTTTAATCCAAATAATTAATCACCTGAGTCAAAATATTTAAGATCAAGTGACAAGTTATACACATATAACTTTTAGTAAGAAAAGAAAGGATATAAATTAACACGAGAAACTATTCAACACTACTCTTAGTCATCAATTCAAGTAAAAGGAACATCACTTTTATTGCTGTTCAACATTTCAGTCACAGTAGGGTCTTTTGGATTTTGGTTTTTAAGAAAAGAGTTAATTCTTAGAAATGTTATTATAGCCCAGTACATGTAGTAAATAACTTTTAATTTTTGTGTTTTAAAACCAATCTAACAATAAATCTATACTATTGTTGCCTTGTTTTACGAGAATGGATTTCTCAGAGAAATATCACATCCTCAGCTTCACCTTCAATGAGAGGTGCAATGAGAAGTCAATTATGAGCAAAACATATCAATAGTAGTATGTTTATCAAAGATTTATCAAGGGGACGTCAGTATTAAATCACATATTTACCTAAAAATCAACGATATTTTTTTTCATATCACGCTTGTCACTTGATAATAGATATTATCGTGTGTAATGATCAAAGAGACAATGTACAAATCATCAATAAATTATCTTATGTTACCTTAATTTGATCTCTTTTCAAGAGTATTTCATCATTTTTCCTCATTTTGAATAAAAGGCTTGTTGTAAACATTCTTTCAGATTCCTCTAGATGATGACCCACGATAAGTTTTACCTGTTCTTGTCATTGACATTGTTTGATTTTTTATTTATTATCTTAACAGGTATAAACTTTGACCTGAGTAAATTGACCAAGGCAAGAGGACAATACTACAATGTTAGTACTGACCAGTACTCATATCTACTGAATGTGTGTGACAATGTTACAAATGTGCCGTCTTGTGGACATAAGCCTAATCCTGGAGTTTGTCAGATCAGTAAAAAAAATAATCAGTAAGTTCATATGTACTTTTGTTTGATAATGTAGGAAATTATGTGTTGACATTGGCAATATCCTAGAGTTTTTTCAGGTCAATGAGGGTAACTTTCATTAAGTTCATGTGTACTTTTATTTGGCAATGTAGGAAATCCTGTGGACATTAGCACTATCCTGGTGTTTTATCAGATAGGTTCTTTTTTTTACATTTAAACAGATTTATTATTGCCAAGCAATACCATAGAATTCAAGCCAGTAGATTAAAAAAAGTCCAGCTTGATATAGGTGCCATCAAACAATATGTTAAAATTGTATCCAAGCTACTTTACATGTAATTATTAAATGTATCCAAGTTACTTTACATGTAATTATTAAATGTATCCAAGCTACTTTACATGTAATTATTAAATGTATCCAAGCTACTTTACATGTAATTATTAAATGTATCCAAGCTACTTTACATGTAATTATTAAATTGTATCCAAGCTACTTTACATGTAATTATTAAATATATCCAAGCTACTTTACATGTAATTATTAAATGTATCCAAGCTACTTTACATGTAATTATTAAATGCTAGATAAAGAAATTAGAAGTGATCAAATGATATTCAGCTGCAAAACCACAGAGTACTCTCTCTTCTTTAGAAATTCCCGTTTTTAGAAAAAAAGATGTCACTGGCAATGCTAGGGTGTTTTATATGCATATCTCTCTAAAAAATAGTTTGTCATTGTGTATTTTACATACATACCCCTCTAAAAAATAGTTTCTCATTGTGTATTTTACATGCATACCCCTCTAAAAAATAGTTTGTCATTGTGTATTTTACATACATACCCCTCTAAAAAATTGTTTCTCATTGTGTATTTTACATGCATACCCCTCTAAAAAATAGTTTGTCATTGTGTATTTTACATACATACCCCTCTAAAAAATAGTTTCTCATTGTGTATTTTACATACATACCCCTCTAAAAAATAGTTTGTCATTGTGTATTTTACATACATACCCCTCTAAAAAATAGTTTCTCATTGTGTATTTTACATGCATACCCCTCTAAAAAATAGTTTGTCATTGTGTATTTTACATACATACCCCTCTAAAAAATAGTTTCTCATTGTGTATTTTACATACATACCCCTCTAAAAAATAGTTTCTCATTGTGTATTTTACATGCATACCCCTCTAAAAAATAGTTTCTCATTGTGTATTTTACCCAAACATGGTATTGTGTATTTTTATTTAATTTTTCATGTCTCACTTATATTTTTCAGGAACTCATATAACACAGGACAGGCTAGTTCAAAGCTTCTGTATTACGATGGTTTTATCAATCTTACTTATCCCAATGGTGATTTATACCGATCAAATATATCTCGTACAACAGAAATAGCCTTTCTATGTGACAGGGATGCTGGCATTGGCAAGCCAGAATTCGTAACAGAAGATCATGGTTATAATTTTAAGTGGTTAACATCATATGCTTGCCCTAATCCCCCTGTAGAATGCACAGTGACTGACACAATAAGAAATAAACAGTATGACCTGTCAGGGTTAGTATAATTTTGTTTTTTTGAGATGTTCTGACCTTGAATGAATCAGTATTGACCTTATGATGAGGAGGACAATGGGAGGGGTAGATGGTTTACGAAAAATATGAAAAGTGCTGATCAGAGTTCATATGCAATGAATTCTACTAATCACACTTCAAGAAAAATAAGACTCAAGTAATACAATGATTATTTTTATTTTTCCAAATTCAGAAAAGAATATATATGGTTCTTAGTGAATCTCTTGTTTAATGTTTATGTTAAAATAAAGCTGATTCATTTCATTAATATTTGATCATTTTTCCAGTTATCAAACAAGTACAAGGGACGTGGTCGTGATCATATGGTAGTTGGATTTACAACTACCTATGCAATCAATGCCTATCACCATTAACATTGTGAGTTCGAATCCAGCACATGGTGAGGTATACTCGATACAACATTATGTGATAAAGCTTGTCAGTGACTTGTGGCAGGTTGGTGGTTTTCTCGAGTACTCCGGTTTCCTCCACCAATAAAAATTGATCGCCACGATATAACTGAAATATTGTTGAAAGTGGCATTAAACACTATAAAACCAACCAATCAAACAAGTACAATATTTCATATGTGACTTTCTTGCTTTCTATTGACAGTTTATCTAAATCTGGAGCACAGGGTAACTGGGAAGTATTAGATGATCGTAATCCTAACCACAAGATGAAGTATTATATCAACGTATGTCGTCCTGTTATTGAAGTGCCGATCGGTAAAGGATGTGCCACTTTTGCAGCTGCATGTAGATCTAAATTTGACACTAATGGACAGGTAAAATATTTGAATTACCTACAGTATATATAGATTTTATTGTTGCAAATTGATTTTACTTGATGTTAATTGATCAAGATAGCTGTTGAGATACTGTATAAGTGGTTAATTTCATAGGAGGTAAATTTTGCAATTTGAACAAATCATTCCAGTTAATTTCGGTTATTTTTGCTAAAATGTTATTGTTTCCAGTTGAACACACATATTTTGATATTTTTTCGTGTGGGCAATTTTTGTGTATTTTAGTGAAACGAAAATTAAGCAAAAATTTCTACTATGGGAAAATTTTCACTTAAACATTCCTCAAACTGTATTTTTGATATTATCAATGTGTTGTTTTGTTTTTTTGTTTTGATTGAAAGTATACATGTAAATGAAAAAAAAATGTGTACATGTGAAAATTGTTTCTTTATAATATTCAGAGGGTGGCCTTATAAGAGGGGTATTACTGTATTATAGTAACAGTGATTAGAAATCAGTGGAAGTGTGTTTAGCACAATCGACCTTTTCACGATAACTGCAGTCCTGTATTCATCCGGGACATTTGTGAGTGGTAATAAAGCCCTTTTAGGGTAAAATCACGTTGTATAACAATTAAATGTGTTTATGACGTCACAATTTTTCATCGAAATCGTCATTTTTTCACTCACAAATGTCCCGTATGAATGTAGGACCACAGATATTGTGAAAGTGTCTATCCTGCATTTAATTATTGTAAAAGTGTCTATCCTGCATGTAATTATTGTAAAAGTGTCTATCCTGCATGTAATTTCATTACATTTTGCATTGTAGGAAATAATTGATGATACGTCTGCTAACAGAGGAGAAGTAAAGAATGGACCGCAGATAGAAGGTGATGAGAGACTTTATATACAGTACAAGACGTCATCAAAACTATGTACTGAAGAGAATGGTGCCAAATCACCGTTCCTGACAACAATACATTTTATCTGTACTAAAGGGGCACTTGTAAGTACAAATCACCGTTCCTGACAACAACACATTTTATCTGTACTAAAGGGGCACTTGTAAGTACAAATCACTGTTCCTGACAACAACACATTTTATCTGTACTAAAGGGGCACTTGTAAGTACAAATCACCGTTCCTGACAACAACACATTTTATCTGTACTAAAGGGGCACTTGTAAGTACAAATCACCGTTCCTGACAACAACACATTTTATCTGTACTAAAGGGGCACTTGTAAGTACAAATCACCGTTCCTGACAACAACACATTTGATCTGTACTAAAGGGGCACTTGTAAGTACAAATCACCGTTCCTGACAACAACACATTTTATCTGTACTAAAGGGGCACTTGTAAGTACAAATCACCGTTCCTGACAACAACACATTTTATCTGTACTAAAGGGGCACTTGTAAGTACAAATCACCGTTCCTGACAACAACACATTTTATCTGTACTAAAGGGACACTTGTAAGTACAAATCACCGTTCCTGACAACGACACATTTTATCTGTACTAAAGGGGCACTTGTAAGTACAAATCACCGTTCCTGACAACGACACATTTTATCTGTACTAAAGGGGCACTTGTAAGTACAAATCACCGTTCCTGACAACAACACATTTTATCTGTACTAAAGGGGCACTTGTAAGTACAAATCACCGTTCCTGACAACAACACAATTTATCTGTACTAAAGGGGCACTTGTAAGTACAAATCACCGTTCCTGACAACAACACATTTGATCTGTACTAAAGGGGCACTTGTAAGTACAAATCACCGTTCCTGACAACGACACATTTTATCTGTACTAAAGGGGCACTTGTAAGTACAAATCACCGTTCCTGACAACGATACATTTTATCTGTACTAAAGGGGCACTTGTAAGTACAAATCACCGTTCCTGACAACGACACATTTTATCTGTACTAAAGGGGCACTTGTAAGTACAAATCACCGTTCCTGACAACAACACATTTTATCTGTACTAAAGGGGCACTTGTAAGTACAAATCACCGTTCCTGACAACAGCACATTTTATCTGTACTAAAGGGGCACTTGTAAGTACAAATCACCGTTCCTGACAACAACACATTTTATCTGTACTAAAGGGGCACTTGTAAGTACAAATCACCGTTCCTGACAACAACACATTTTATCTGTACTAAAGGGGCACTTGTAAGTACAAATCACCGTTCCTGACAACGACACATTTTATCTGTACCAAAGGGGCACTTGTAAGTACAAATCACCGTTCCTGACAACAATATATTTTATCTGTACTAAAGGGGCACTTGTAAGTACAAATCACCGTTCCTGACAACAACACATTTTATCTGTACTAAAGGGGCACTTGTAAGTACAAATCACCGTTCCTGACCATTATAAACATAATATCAGTAGACTTTCTCCCAAATTGAGGAAATACATACAAAGGGGCGTAACTTGCCTCATTTTTAGTTCACCTGGACCAAAGGTCCAGGTGAACTATTGCCATCACTTGGCGTCCGTCGTCTGTCGTCTGTAAACTTTTCACATTTCAAGCTTCTTCTCCGAAACCACTTGGCCGATTGGAACCGAACTTAGCAGGAATGTTCCTTGGATGGTCCTCTACAAAGTTACTGTTTTTCGTTCCAGTCGAATATTCAATATGGCTGCCAGGGCCAATAATATGCTCTGATTGGCTGAAATTTCAAAGATCTTCTTCTCTGAAACTAATGAACTGACTGAACCCAAGATGGCCGCCATCGCAGGACATAGATTAACATTGGACCCTATGGGAAAATATTCAAATGCCTTCTTCTCAGAAACTACAAATATGATTAAAGCCAAACTGTACATGAATGTTCATTGGATGGTCCTCTACAAACTGTACGTTTTTTGTTCCGATATGAAATTCAAAATGGCGGCTACGGCAGGACTTAGTTTAACATTGGACCCTATGGGAAAAATGTTTCAAAACGCTTCTTCTCTGAAACCACTTGGATAATTGAAACCAAACTGCCCAGGAATGATCATTGGAAGGTCCTCTACAAGGTGTGTGTTTTTTATGCCGATCGGAAATCCAAGATGGCCACCACCGCAGGACATAGATTAACATTGGACCCTATGGGAAAATGTTCAAATGCCTTCTTCTCAGAAACTGCAAATATGATTAAAGCCAAACTGTACATGAATGTTCATTGGATGGTCCTCTACAAACTGTACGTTTTTTGTTCCGATATGAAATTCAAAATGGCGGCTACGGCAGGACTTAGTTTAACATTGGACCCTATGGGGAAAATGTTTCAAAACGCTTCTTCTCTGAAACCACTTGGACAGTTGAAACCAAACTGCCCAGGAATGATCATTGGAAGGTCCTCTACAAATTTTATGTTTTTTATGCCGATCGGAAATCCAAGATGGCCGCCACCGCAATACATAGATTAACATTGGACCCTATGTGAAAATGTTCAAATGCCTTCTTCTCAGAAACTACAAATATTATTAAAGCCAAACTGTACATGAATGTTCATTGGATGGTCTTCTACAAATTTTACGTTTTTTGTTCCGATAAGAAATTCAAAATGGCGGCTACGGCAGGACTTAGTTTAACATTGGACCCTATGGGAAAAATGTTTCAAAACGCTTCTTCTCTGAAACCACTTGGATAATTGAAACCAAACTGCCCAGGAATGATCATTGGAAGGTCCTCTACAAGGTGTGTGTTTTTTATGCCGATCGGAAATCCAAGATGGCCACCACCGCAGGACATAGATTAACATTGGACCCTATGGGAAAATGTTCAAATGCCTTCTTCTCAGAAACTACAAATATGATTAAAGCCAAACTGTACATGAATGTTCATTGGATGGTCCTCTACAAACTGTACGTTTTTTGTTCTGATATGAAATTCAAAATGGTGGCTATGGCAGGACTTAGTTTAACATTGGACCCTATGGGAAAAATGTTTCAAAATGTTTCTTCTCTGAAACCACTTGGACAGTTGAAACCAAACTGCCCAGGAATGATCATTGGAAGGTCCTCTGTTTTTTATGCCGATCGGAAATCCAAGATGGCTGCCACCACAGGTCATAGTATTAACACAGAACCATATGGGGAAAATACAGAAATATATTCTTCTCTGAAGCTATTGCACTGATTGAACCTAAACTGTGCATCAATCATTGGAAGGTCCTTTACAAACTTTGTGTTTTTTATGTTGATCGTAATTCCAAGATGACTACCACCGCAGGACATAGTTTTTACATAGGACCAATTGTTTTTTTTTTATTACCAGGTGAACGATACAGGCTCTTGAGAGCCTCTGGTTGGTGTTTTAACGCCACTTTCAACAATATTTCAGCTATATCATGGAAACCAGTTTTAGTGGTGGAGGAAGCCGGAGTATTCAGAGAGAACCACCGACCATGGGCAAGCAACTGGTAAACTTTATCACTTGCGACTGCGAGTCGAGTGCACCCTTTTTGTAATTTACAAAGCAGGGTGCGAACCCAAGCGTATTGTTGATAGGCTTGTATGAATTGTTAGATCCAACGATCTAACTCATTGAGCCACCTGGGCCCCCTCAAAAGAAGTTGACCATTCACACAGTATAATATACATGTATATGAAAGATGTATTTTATTTTATATAGACAAAAGGCCCAAACATACCCGTCAAGATTGGAAATTGTGAAGAGTCAATTATCTGGGAGACGGAAGCTGCATGTCCTTTAGAAATGGTTGAATCAGATACATGTACCATCAAGGATCCCAACTCAGAATACACGTATAACTTACAGCCGTTGAAAAAGACAGGAAAAGTTGATTATTACACCGTGCAAAATGTTAAAAATGAAGTAGCATACAGGGTTTGTAGTCTTTGTAGAGCAAAATGATAATTATTCAGTGGAAAATATTTTTTTTAAATGGGGGGGAGAAGCATACAGAATTTGTAATATTTTTAAGGAAAAAATTAATTATTACATTGAAAAATATTAATAATGGGGAGAAACAACAGCATTCAGGATTTGTAGCTTTTGTAGAAAATTTTTGATGCAAAGAAAAACTTTGATATAAAGACAAGGGATGTTTATTATTGATTTAGTCAGTCATGCTTTGCATGATAAAAGGGTTCAGAGAAATTTCTAGATGTTAGAAATGAAACTTTCCATGAAGAACCTTGGATTACCTGTTTACTATGAATGAATTTGTTCAGGAGTTTTATCTAATCTTTATGAGTGGTTTCAGTGGCCAGAATCATTTGATAGGTTGGATGATTTCAGTCACAGGTTTATTTTAAATTTGCATATTTACAAGAGGAGAGGAAGGACCATTTTGAGGACATCAGGATTGAGCTTTTTATTTTGAAGGAATACATGTATAGGATTTTGGAATTTAAACATCGGGTTTAAACATTTTCGAGATTTGGGATTAGATTCTTTAATTTTTGGGATTCTGCAAATAACACTTTATTTCAACAGGACTTTTGGGATGAGAATCCCTCCTACCCCTTTCTTATAAGACATATAAAAAAGGGAGATGAATTAAAAAATTTGTTATAAATGACAAAAATTCCCACATTATTGCTATTAATTGAAAATCGTCACATGTTAAATGAAATATTAATTATGCCTCTGTAAAAAAAAATAAATCAACTATATTTTAGATAAATATTTGTGCCAGTATTTTAACCTCAAGCTGTGATAAGACCAGTAATATGCCTTCTTCAATATGCGAGGTCAAATCTGAAAGTAGTAAGCCTGGAATAGCTAACCTGAACAATTTTAAACTTTACTTCACCGACGATGGACAAATGACGCTGAATTATTACGGTGAAAGGAATAGCAAAACAGGTATGTTATTTATGTGGTAATGTTTTATGTGTGTTTGAAGTTGGATTTGTAATATAGGGGGTTAGGGGTTATGGTGTTTAATGCCACGTTCAATAATATTTCAGCTATATTGTGGTGGTCAGTGTTATTAGTGTAGGAAACCGGAGTACATGGAGAAAACCACCGACCTGTCACAAGTCACTGACAAACTTTATCACAGAGGGTTGTATCGAGTACACCTCACCATCAGCGGGATTTGAACTCACAACGTTAGTGGTGATAGGCACTGATTGCACAGGTAGTTGTAAATCCAACTACCATATGATCACAGCCATGATGACCCCATGTGTGTTTGAAGTTGTATTTGTAATATAATATAGAGATATCAGATGACTTTACTCAAATTCATCAATCAGATACAATGAGACATAACTCATGACTCATTTTCATTTAATTTCATTCATTTCATCTTAAATGTAATGAAAAATGGTGTGGTTAGACTATGGGCCCAAATATCCTCTCTTAGTGAAAGGATCCAGTCAGGCAAGTGATTTCCACATGTGAGATATGTGCTGACCCTCACATATTACTAAGGGCCCGGGTGGCTCAATGAGTTAGGTAATTGGATTACCTAACAACTCATACAAGCCTATCACCAATACGTCGTGGGTTTGTGCCCGGCTTTGTAGATTACAAAAAAGGGTGCACTCGACCCGCAGCTGCAAGTGATAAAGTTTACCAGTTGCTTGCCCATGGTCGGTGGTTCTCTCTGGGTACTCCGGCTTCTTCCACCACTAAAACTGGTCGCCACGATATAGCTGAAATATTGCTGAAAGTGGCATTAAAACACCAAAAATAAAAAAAAATAAAAAATCACATATTACTGGTTGAGCAGCATTGTTGTATAGAACAGAGAATCCTAATTATCATGAACTTAATACATAGTCATTTTATTGTTCACGGTGCAATAGTTGTACTATAGTTCTACTGCAGTGAGCTGATGGCCTTAACAATCATTGTACTATAGTTCTACTGCAGTGAGCTGATGGCCTTAACAATCATTGTACTATAGTTCTACTGCA
Source organism: Bathymodiolus septemdierum (assembly GCA_963383655.1). Classification (NCBI taxonomy): domain Eukaryota; kingdom Metazoa; phylum Mollusca; class Bivalvia; order Mytilida; family Modiolidae; genus Bathymodiolus; species Bathymodiolus septemdierum. Next base: position 126,971,603 of record OY726517.1, read on the forward strand.
GTGAGCTGATGGCCTTAACAATCATTGTACTATAGTTCTACTGCAGTGAGCTGATGGCCTTAACAATAATTGTACTATAGTTCTACTGCAGTGAGCTGATGGCCTTAACAATAATTGTACTATAGTTCTACTGCAGTGAGCTGATGGCCTTAACAATAATTGTACTATAGTTCTACTGCAGTGAGCTGATGGCCTTAACAATCATTGTACTATAGTTCTACTGCAGTGAGCTGATGGCCTTAACAATAATTGTACTATAGTTCTACTGCAGTGAGCTGATGGCCTTAACAATAATTGTACTATAGTTCTACTGCAGTGAGCTGATGGCCTTAACAATAATTGTACTATAGTTCTACTGCAGTGAGCTGATGGCCTTAACAATAATTGTACTATTGTTCTACTGCAGTGAGCTGATGGCCTTAACAATAATTGTACTATAGTTCTACTGCAGTGAGCTGATGGCCTTAACAATAATTGTACTATAGTTCTACTGCAGTGAGCTGATGGCCTTAACAATCATTGTACTATAGTTCTACTGCAGTGAGCTGATGGCCTTAACAATCATTGTACTATAGTTCTACTGCAGTGAGTTGATGGCCTTAACAATCATTGTACTATAGTTCTACTGCAGTGAGCTGATGGCCTTAACAGTCATTGTACTATAGTTCTACTGCAGTGAGCTGATGGCCTTAACAATAATTGTACTATAGTTCTACTGCAGTGAGCTGATGGCCTTAACAATCATTGTACTATAGTTCTACTGCAGTGAGCTGATGGCCTTAACAATCATTGTACTATAGTTCTACTGCAATGAGCTGATGGCCTTAACAATCATTGTACTATAGTTCTACTACAGTGAACTGATGGCCTTAACAATAATTGTACTATAGTTCTACTGCAGTGAGCTGATGGCCTTAACAATCATTGTACTATAGTTCTACTGCAGTGAGCTGATGGCCTTAACAATAATTGTACTATAGTTCTACTGCAGTGAGCTGATGGCCTTAACAATAATTGTACTATAGTTCTACTGCAGTGAGCTGATGGCCTTAACAATCATTGTACTATAGTTCTACTGCAGTGAACTGATGGCCTTAACAATAATTGTACTATAGTTCTACTGCAGTGAGCTGATGGCCTTAACAATAATTGTACTATAGTTCTACTGCAGTGAGCTGGTGGCCTTAACAATCATTGTACTATAGTTCTACTGCAGTGAGCTGATGGCCTTAACAATAATTGTACTATAGTTCTACTGCAGTGAGCTGATGGCCTTAACAATAATTGTACTATAGTTCTACTGCAGTGAGCTGATGGCCTTAACAATAATTGTACTATAGTTCTACTGCAGTGAGCTGATGGCCTTAACAATCATTGTACTATAGTTCTACTGCAGTGAGCTGATGGCCTTAACAATCATTGTACTATAGTTCTACTGCAGTGAGCTGATGGCCTTAACAATCATTGTACTATAGTTCTACTGCAGTGAGCTGATGGCCTTAACAATAATTGTACTATAGTTCTACTGCAGTGAGCTGATGGCCTTAACAATCATTGTACTATAGTTCTACTGCAGTGAACTGATGGCCTTAACAATAATTGTACTATAGTTCTACTGCAGTGAGCTGATGGCCTTAACAATAATTGTACTATAGTTCTACTGCAGTGAGCTGGTGGCCTTAACAATCATTGTACTATAGTTCTACTGCAGTGAGCTGATGGCCTTAACAATAATTGTACTATAGTTCTACTGCAGTGAGCTGATGGCCTTAACAATCATTGTACTATAGTTCTACTGCAGTGAGCTGATGGCCTTAACAATAATTGTACTATAGTTCTACTGCAGTGAGCTGATGGCCTTAACAATCATTGTACTATAGTTCTACTGCAGTGAGCTGATGGCCTTAACAATAATTGTACTATAGTTCTACTGCAGTGAGCTGATGGCCTTAACAATAATTGTACTATAGTTCTACTGCAGTGAGCTGATGGCCTTAACAATCATTGTACTATAGTTCTACTGCAGTGAGCTGATGGCCTTAACAATAATTGTACTATAGTTCTACTGCAGTGAGCTGATGGCCTTAACAATAATTGTACTATAGTTCTACTGCAGTGAGCTGATGGCCTTAACAATAATTGTACTATAGTTCTACTGCAGTGAGCTGATGGCCTTAACAATCATTGTACTATAGTTCTACTGCAGTGAGCTGATGGCCTTAACAATAATTGTACTATAGTTCTACTGCAGTGAGCTGATGGCCTTAACAATAATTGTACTATAGTTCTACTGCAGTGAGCTGATGGCCTTAACAATAATTGTACTATAGTTCTACTGCAGTGAGCTGATGGCCTTAACAATCATTGTACTATAGTTCTACTGCAGTGAGCTGATGGCCTTAACAATCTTTTCTTTATAAATGTTCATGCTGCTAATTGTTGTGTGTGTTGTGTTATAATGCAAATGTAGATATGAAAAAAGAATTATTTGATCAAACTGATTACTTTGTTGTTTACAGGTAGAGTTACCGAAGTGATCATTCTGTTTCTTTGTAATCAGGCCGTGGAATATGGAGTTCCAATTTTTGAAAGGATCGAGGAAGATAAATATTATTTTAAATTCCCGACAGCATTAGCTTGTAAACCACAGTTTGTTGATTGTGTAACCCAGGACTCTAAAGGAAACCAGTACGACTTGTCTGCTTTAGCTAGGATACATGACTGGATGGTACCAGATCCACGACCAGGTCACAGTGATCTGAGCTATCATATTAATGTTTGTCGACCTATTAATGCAGTTACTGGATCCTCATGCCCAGGTATATACAATGAAACCTATTTTAATCAAATATCTTTAGGATATCCATGGGCTTAGAAACTTCTTATAACGTTTAAAGTAAAAATCTAAGCATTTTCATAGTAGTCGAGAAGCTGTACACTCTGAACTACATTGTATATAACTTCATGCACATATTGTTAGAAATGAAATATTAGTTGAAATGGTCTAAATCAAACCCATCACCATTTGAAATCCTGTGTAAACCAAACTTTTGATAAAGACCAAAAGTAGAAAAATTTTGTAAATTTATTCTGTATAAACCAAACACATGTCTATTCTGAACACAAAAGTTGGTACCAAGGAGGTTCGGTTTAGACAGGTTTAGACAGGTTTCGCAGTTACATGTTTTATTGTATGTTTGTTTGATAGTGTTTAACGTCACTTTCAACAATATTACAGTTATATCGTGGCGGTCAGTTTTATTGGTTAAGGAAACCGGAGGAAACCAGAGAAAACCACCGACCTGTCACAAGTCACTGACAAACTTTATCACATATTGTTGTACACCTTTCCCTGATCGAGATTCGAATTCACAACATCAGTGGTGATGGGCACTGATTGCATAGGTAGATGTAATTCCAACTACCATATGATCACAGCTACGACGGCCCCTAGTTACATGTATATGACATGAGCAAATGGTATTCATTTGTTTTTTTTGTTTTTTTTTATTGTTTTAGGAGGACCAATTGGTGGCTGTCAGACATCAACCCATGGAGATTCTTTTAACATGGGGTATATACAGTCCAAACCAGTGGTTGTAGGAGACGGGACAATAGTGTTACGATATAGGAACGGAGATTTATGTCATCGTGGAACACCAAAACAGGCACACAGGAGTACTAGGATTACATTTATATGTTCACACGTCCAGGTTTGTATAGCAATGCCATGGTATAACTGAAATATTGTTGAAAGTGGCATTAAACACCATCAAACAAACATCAAGCAAACAGTAATGGTGATATGTGCCCTAATAGAATACCACAATAAACACACAAGAGAACCAGACTCTAATTTCGTTAAAAAACTCTTAGACTCAAATGAGTATTTTAATGAACAGACTTGCTGGGTTTTTTTCTAAGCCTTGCATATCTATTTTTACTTTTATGATTAATACTTTCATAGTGATAGATAAATTGCAACAAAAATAACATTATCCATGTTAAAATGACACACACACAAACTTATGGCTTGCATGAATCATTTTGATTCTCTCTGGAAAAATCTTAACTTATTTTTTTAGATGGAAGGCAGTATGGGAAATCCATCTCATAGCAAAATCCATGAATCTTCATGTTTATCTATAATCGTATTTGCTTGATTTGATTAAAAATTTATTACTTTAAATAGATATCTGTAGTATAAACCATTACTTTCAGCATGATCCTGTATTTGAAGGAGAAACGGAGGAGTGTGAATATATTTTCCATTGGATGACACCACATGCCTGTGTACAAGCAGTAAGGATTTTAATATATTTTTCAAAACTTCTGTATGCCGAGGACTGTCTTAACCATTATCATATGGTAGTTGGGTTTGCATGTATGTGTGCAGTAGGTGTCCATCACTACTGAAGTTGTGAGTCTGATTCCTGTCTGTTGTGAAGTGTACTCGATACAACATCATGTGATAAAGTTTGTCAGCGATTTGCTTCGTTTCTGTGATTTTCTCCGGATACTCCGGTTTCCTGAATTCATAAAACTAGCCACCATGATGTATCTGATATATTGTTGATTGTTGCGTTAAACACCCATTAACATTATACAACCCATTGTATCAAAGATAATGATGATAGGATGTTTTAAACAAAATGACTAGTATAATTGTATATATGGTCTATAGTTTTGCTTTGAACTATCTCACAGAATGATCAGAAAATGATTTTATTAAGAGTTCGTGATAATAAATTTGACTACATGTACATCAGCTTCAATCAAATTATCTTGTTGGATTTTTTCCATCTAACATTTAGGGTCGTTGTGGTCGTGATCGTGATCATATGATAGTTGGATTTAAAACTACCTGTGCAATCAGTGCCTCTCATTACTAAAGTTGTGAGTTCGAACCCCGTTCATGGAGAGGTGTACTTGATACAACATTAAGTGATAAAGTCTGTCAGTGACTTGCTACAGGTCGGTGGTTTTCTATGAGTGCTCCGGTTTCCTCCACCAATAAAACTGACAATATAGCTGAAATATTGTTGAAAGTGGCATTAAACACCAGCAACCTAAACCATCCATCTAGTATATGCATTATGAATTTAGAGATTCAAAATGGAACAGAGCAAATCGTTATTGTAGATGTTATCACCTAAAAAAAGGGATTTAAATATGTTGCATTCTCTTTCAGCCACTAAATGTTGGGAAGGACTGTAAAGTAGCAGACCCTATTTATAACTATCAGTTTGACCTAAGTGCACTGAAGAGAGATACAGATTATAATGTAACCTATGGAGGGTATTCTTATCTACTTAATGTATGCCAGGGTTTGAAGTCCACTGGGACAGGATGTGGACCTAATGTGGCTAATTGTCAAACAAAACCAGCTGATAAAACATTTCACAGGGATGCAGGTAGGTATTCTTCTATTATATAACCATGCAATCATTTAATACATGGGGGGGACTGTCATAATCGTGATCGTATGGTTGTTGGATTTATAACTACCTATGCAATCAGTGCCTATCACCATTAACCTTGTGAGATCGATTCCTGCTCATGGCAAGGTGTACTCTATACAACATTATTTGATAAAGTTTGTCAGTGACTTGCGGCAGGTTGGTGATTTTCTCCGGGTACTCAGGTTTCCTCCATCAATAAAACTGATACATTGTTGATATCAATAGTTTAATATAATCATATAAGGGTTTCTATTGCTGTGTTGAAAACAGGTTGGTACAAAGCCTCTTTACTTGTTATTGCTGTGACTAATAAAATTGTAGATATCTAATTTAGTGAACCACATCGATGGTGTCATGATTAGTGTGCTCACCTGGTGGGGGAGATTGTGAGTTTGAGCCACAGTCGGGTCAAACCAATGACTATAAAAGTGATATTTGTTGCTTCTCTATTTAGTACGTAAGAGCAAGGAGTAGTTGGATGGGAATCAGAATAATTTGTTATATTGCAGTGACATGTCTACCTAGAGACTGTTGTTGCAGTGAGCAAATAAAAATACAACTAAGCATGTTGTTCTAGTATAAAGTGGACATCATCATCTCATTGAAATTTAACATGCTCTCATCATGATATAGCTAATAAATTGCTCATTAGGTATTAAACAACAATCACTCAGTAACTGGAATAATCTTCATCATGTACGTTTAAAGTCAAATTGAATCTCAGCTAAGCATTCAACATTATACAATTGATGACTTTCCATGAGGTGAATACAAGGATTGATCAACCCATGAAACATGATATTCACAGAGGCATCCGAAATTGAAAGTCATTAACTGTTTTATTATATGACATTAAATCAAATTTGAATTAACACCAAACAGCGCCGACTTTGTTCCCCAGACACCACTGTCTGCCCAACGTCTGCCATTATTAATTTAATTGTGTACCGAAAGTAATTAGTAAGAACGCATCTGATTAGTCGATGACAAAACTTAACCCGATGATGATTGGCTACTACTTTTAAGATAATTGGGAAACATTATTTCTATTTTATGGTGTCTGGAGAAGGTTTGGAATATTATGTTCACTATCATGACTTTTTGCACGTTGAATATAACGTTTTATCAAAGAACGTTACTAGGGACGTCAGCCAATCAGAAAAGACATTATCTGAAGTCATATAGTAATAATGAATATGAGCAAATACTGTCAGGCTCTGAATCAGTATAATGTATTTGAGAGAAGCGACATGTTTTCCTATCACTAAGTTAGCACTATTAAAATGCAGATCAACAATGGAGCATCTGCTTTTAATGCTACTTTATTTTGTATTTAAATTTTGTAGGTCATATCAATAGCAGTTTGGTTTATGATGAAGGGGAGATAATTCTAACTTATAATGGTGGACAAGCCTGTCATGATGCAAAGTATACTAGAAAAACAAGTATAGCATTCTCTTGTGACCAAACAGGTGGATTGGGTCAACCTAAATTTGTGCGGGAAACTTCAGATTGTATTTACCAATTTACATGGGCAACTCGGTTTGCATGTCCACCATATAGGACTGCATCGTGTACAGCCCACGATCCTAATACAGGGAAGACGTTCGACCTTTCTTCACTCGCCATGACTGATAATAATTACGAGGAAATTGATTACACAGAAAAGAAGAAATATATTTTCAACGTGTGCAGGTCTCTTGTACATCAGAAAGGTAAGTGAATTGTTATAAAAATATATGTTTTATTTTCCCTCTAAGAATCAGACATTTTTGATAATATTTACAAGTACTTAAGTACTGATAATTAACCGTCCTATTTGACTACACATTTTTGTCTCCCCTGTTTAGAGGTTTTCTTATCGTATGATATTGGAAAGCACTGTCATGTGTACCATATTTTTGCATTATATTATTGAACGAACTTTTTTTATGAAGTGTATATAAATTTTGTGCAAGAAATTCTGTCTGTAGTTTCTCTCTTAAGAATTTTGCAGGTTGTTTTTGTACATGATAAAAATATATAAGTGGTCAAAATTGAGAATTTTAGTGTTTTTTTTTTAAATTCAAGATGGCTGTTCAGATTTTTGTGTCGTTTGATGTGGACAGTTGTTAGCTAGATTATTGTTCAACCCCCATTCACACTTTCAATATGATTTTCAGGTAGCACACTTGGAATAAACAGTATATTATTTACTGGAATAAACAGTACTTATATAGATTCACTTTAAATAAACTACATATGTAGATTTACTTGGAATAAACAGTACATGTGTAGAGGTACTTTAAATAAATAGTACATATGTATATTTACTTTGAATTAACAGTATGTTACATTTTCTTTGAAAATAACAGTATGTTTTATTTACTTTTAGGTCAAACATGTCCCTTTTATTCAGCTGCTTGTGAGATTGATCTTCAAAGCACTAACAGTACTAATAAGTAAGTATCAATAATTGTTACTAAGCGTAATACCATATTCTTCAATAATATGTGAACATATTTTTGGATATATAAGCTGAAATATGAAATACAGTGCCAGCAAAAAAGGTCTTTTTCTGGAATGCCTACTAACAAGAAAGTTTGATTGCTTTCTATTCCAATTGGCTAAAATTTTGTCAAAAATTACATATTATGGACACAACTGTTGTCATTAACTTCTCCTGTTAAGGTGGGACGATACCAAATGGCATATATCCAGATTTGTTTGAAATTTTGCATAGTTGTAGTCCTAAGTAATATACTTCGAAATCTATTATAAAAAATGGGGGTCACCAATTTCGTTTTTTCACTATATGCGTTTAAAAATGCAATTTTGGCGGGAAATTAACATAGACAAATAGGGAAAATGCCGACTTTTGAAGTCTTTTTTTTTTAAATATTTGTTTAAACTGGACAAACACATGATATCCAGATCATGACCAAAAACTAACATATCATTGTGAAAAAAATTCCGAATTCATTAATATAAAAAGATATATATGTCACCGATTTAATTTTCAAGATATAAAGCCGTAACTTCCTCTAATCTATAGAAAAATGCCAAATTTGACGTTGTGGAGTTTGACGTTACGCTTTACACGACGGTGTCTAAAACAGTGAAAATATTACGTTCTGGTGAAACAAAAGTGCAAACGTAACATAGGCGGATGGACGGGAAAGGGTTAAATCATATACTAAATTCATATTCGGGGTCGCTATCAATCATGTCAATACAAATAAGATAAAATAGTATAACTTTAGATAATTTTCATTCAATTAATCACGCTGTTATTTTCAGTCTAGAAAAGTAATTGCTAATTCGCTCAATAATTTTTTTCTGCTTGATAACTCTTGGCTTTTTATCTACCTCCTTGCTCATAATAGAATACAGTCCATCATATCCATTTCTGGCAAACACACATTTCAGATGGTTAAATGTGATTCCATTTGTGGCAGCTTTCTTGCACATTGTTTTCGTCATTATTTTGTCTCTTACCATCCCGTTGAATGTGATTACATTCACCTTTTTCATTTCGGAATGTTCCAAATATTCTTGCACATATTTCACGGAAAAACAGAAACGTAAGATATCATCGGTGGTTGTGTTTACGGATGTAATCAGCTGTTGCAGAAGTGTTACATCTTCTTTTGCATTATGAGCATCGTAAGTTTGTCGAAGAATTTCAGTAGCAAGTGAAGTTTGTGAGTAAGAACGAAGATTCAGAATTTTTTGTTGAAACAAAGGAAGGGTATCTGAGAACCCAGTGACTTTTTCTTTCAATTTGTTAATTAAATCGTGATTCTGATAGTGTGAAACTATAATGTTAGCATCAAACTTTTTACAGTTGTGTGCGACGAGCAGTGCATCATTAGGCAGCCAATCAATAAAACTATTCAGTACATCTTTGACTGGTTCTGTTTTCATAGGCTTTCCTTTGTAAAACAATTTACAACCGGTGCTATATAGTTGTGTGATTTCAACAGCTTTCGGATGTATCGGTTTCCCGGGTAAAATAAATTTTTCAAGTGAATTGCAGGTAGCTGGATTCAACGCAGCCATCTGAACTATTTCAGCACCATTTCCTAAAAAAATGATAAAGGTGGTATATTTCTCTCTATCTAAATATAGTAAAACTGTATAAAATTATGACAGTAACTAAGTTTTAAATGCATACACAATATATATAGGCCGAGAGAGAAAACAAATTAAAACTATAAAGAAATGTTTTAGATAATGAACTGCTACATTCATGGCTTTTCCCCCAGACCCATTTCTTTTTACATTAGGTGGACGCATCCAGTTTGCATTTGTGCTTGATACATCTGGATGTGTATGTATTTGTGCTCCTTACAGTTGGTGACTTTGTGAGATATTTTTCGTATTCTGTGCTAAAATCGAATGAAATAGACAATTTGCTGCTGTCATTTGAATCAAAGTGTAACATTTTAACAACTCTAATGATTTGACTTATTATCGCTTACCGAATCCGGTTGTTTCTAAATCAAAGACTACCATTGAAATCCCATCGTCCTTATTTACTGGAGATTATTGATCTACCATTATAGCAGGATCTGGTATCTCATGCAGGTCTGTGGGGCTATGATCACCGTCAGGGCCAATTGCAATTCATGGACAATATGTTGGTCCCTCCTTTGTTTCGTTTCATGCTTTGTTCATGACCTTGTATTTTTCTTTTTTTTTGTTTGGTGGCAGGCACTTTTTGACTTCCTTTCTTCCATTTCTGTTTCTCATCAAGTGCTTGGTTCAAATTAACAGTCACTTTCCCAGGAGATAATCCATGCCTCAGATTTGTCTATAAAATATTTGTTAAAATATTGTAATAGTGGGTATGCTTTAATTGGATAAAAGAGTCTCTTCCGCGAATTGGTTAGGCAATTCGACGAAAAAAGAACATTATGAGATACTGATTCATTGAAAACACAATTATTTTCAATTATTATCATAATGGTGTAATAATTCCATTTTCCCTTAAATTTATTGCGTATTCTGCGAGAAAAATCAACATTTTGTGCAAAAGTTTTTTTTTTTTATTTAGACATGTTTGAAAGAAAAATCTCTTCGCAAATTATCAGAACCTAATAAATAGTCATTCTTTTGAAATTTAATATGTATTCTTTGTTTTGTTCTATATAAGTCCAGCGTGTGCATATAATAACGCTTTCAGAACAGATACTCCATTAACGCAACGTTATTTTTGCATGCCGTCCCGATAACGGCAAGAACAGTAACTCCTGCCATAGCGTCATTTGGTAGCGTCCCACCTTAACTCACTTTGAAATACAAGATCTCTTACAGATTCCTAGTTTTTAAAAAAAAGGGTCGTCGTGGCCAGGATCATATGGTAGTTGGATTTATAACTACCTATGCAATCAGTGCTATCACCACTAAAGTTGTGAGTTCGAACCCCGTTCATGGCGAGATGTACTCGATACAATATTATGAGATAAAGTTTGTTAGTGACTTGCGACAGGTCAGTGGTTTTCTCCGGGTACTCAGGTTTCCTCCACCAATAAAACTGACTGCCACGATATAGCTGAAATAGTGTTGAAAGTTGTGTTAAAAACCATAAACCTTACCCTAATCCTGTTAATTCAAATTGAAATACAAGATCTCTTACAAATTTCTTAGTTTAACAAAATATAGGATTTTCTATATACAAAGCATATTATGTATCTGAACAAAAGACCAAACAAGTAAACATATATTCTTTATTTGTGAGAGAATATATTACGAGAATAAGCCAGATGCAAAAACTCCAAAATAGTAAACTGTTAGCAAAAATAAGGGAAAATATTGAAATGTAAATATGTATGCATTGTATATATGTATATGTATGCATGCAGATGTATGTGTGTATATGCATAGATGTATGTGTGTAGATGTAAGTGCGTATGTATAGGTATATTTAATTAAAGTCTGATACTCATCAGTTATATTATATTATTTGAAAGTATTTTAATTATATAAGAAAATATTAATATGAAATACTTCATAAGTAGCTTGGGCTTTTGAAGTAAGAATGTAACAAGCATTTTGAATAAAAATATATTGTTGTTAAAAAAAAAAAAAAAAATATGTGCTGCATGACTAGAATTTGAAGGCTACTGTTCATACTATCTATAGTAAAACAAGAAACACATAATTAGCATGGCAGAGCTCCAGATAATTTTCAAGTCCAAAGGGTAATTACCCCCTACTTTTGAAAATGATGGGTATTTGCATATTTCCTTTGCACTGTTGTACTCTCCACTTCAGAAAAGATTGCTTACATGTACACTTTCAAAATTATGTTTGACACAAGTGTTATTCAATAAACGCAGGATGCAAGTGAAATGTATATCTCTGTTTAATTTGACACGATTGTGTCATGTTTATTAATAAAATGTTGTAAATATTTAGTTTTTTGCTCGTCGACTTCGGCAGTTTTCACAGCCGTGTTGACAATGTCATCAATGATTCCTTTAACTATACTGTCACTAGACACAGATGAAACTGTCAGGAACTTAAGCATAGAATTTTCTGTAGCACTCTTGTGCTTAGTAGCGTGCTTATTCATGTTCTTGCTCATTTTCGGTAAACCCTCATTTTCAACGAACAACGTGTTCCCAAATTTACTTTGTAATATTGACCGCGATTGGATGATTTATCGTAAACATCCAATCAGATTTCTTTTGACATCGATGCTTAGAAAGGCAAGCATTCGGTACCCCTCGGATGTATACGCTCTCTCCTTCGAAAAGTATAAAGGGAAGTAATTACGGGGAATTTCTCAAAGACAAAAATGTATTATGTACACGACTGTACAAGTATGCTCCGAATTTGGAAAGTTTGCTTACACAGCAATATGTATGCGTAATGTGTACACTCTGACCTGATAATACATGCGTTTTTACTCGTTTTCATAGCGTAAAAAACGCAAATACACAGCTTATCTGGAGCTCTGCATGGTACATAGTTATATGACTTTAGTCACGATAGTTGAAATATTGCTAAAGTTGGCATTAAATACCAATCAATCAATCAATCAATTAATAAATATGACATGATATTTTAGGTTCCATAATCTGGGAGAGGTAAATGCTGAACAAGTTATGATAGATAACAATAAAGTAGAATTGTATTACACCAATGGTGAACTTTGTGAAGATGGGAAAACTAAGACATCTACACGTATTATATTCTACTGTAGTCAATCTGTTAAGGTAAGTTAAGCAAAATTTTAATGAGTATTGGTACTTCCTCATTTTGTTTTAAAACGACCGCAAAAAAATTTGCTGTTGTATTATGTTATGGTGCTGTCATCATTGTTGACGTCCGTCTGTTGACAGAATGGTTTCTGTGTGATAACTTAAGTTGTAGTCAGTGAACACAATAACCATTGGCACTGAATAAAGGTTGGTATTGATTTGGGGTATTGTAACTCTATCCGTTTCCAAACAAGAGGCCCTAAGGTGCAAAAATGGATGTTTCTGTTATTTATTATTAAAGTAAAAAATACACTTATTATTCATAAAAGAAAAATCAAATTTAAATTTAAAGGATATGGATGCTAATTAACAGGAAGTCCACCTGTAACTCAGGTGAACATCACAAGTTAAGCTAGTGTTTTTATTGCTGTACTTCATCTCACAAACTCAGGTAAAAATGACACTGTCAGAACAGTTCCAAAAAGTAATTGGAAAATCATACAAAAACACAGGCAAAAGCAAAACATAAAAGTAAAAAGTTAGTTATCTTACCAATGCTCCGATTTCTTCTTGACAACAATATAGCTGAAAAATTATTGGAACTTTTTTAAATCATAATTCAATCTATCAAATTTTGAGGTGACACACTGCATGTTAAAAGAAATTTTACAATCGCAGTCGAAACTTGTGTCGAAGTCACTGTTAATTTTACTTAAAGTAGCGGAATAATTAAGTTTTATATGATAAATGGGATAAAAGCTATGGCTATAACAAACAGACCTATTTTTTCTTCAATTTATCCAATGAAACTCCTTATCCCAATTAAGGTTCAAGTCTATATATTGATTATTATTTCCAGGATTCCCATCCAAGTGGCCATTTTAAAGTTGGTTGTGAACACCATTTTGTATGGTCATCAGAAGTAGGCTGTGCTGTTGGGGAGACCTTTGGAAATAATTGCAGGGTGACAAATAAACAGACAGGACATATCTTTGATTTATCTCCTCTGTCTCAGAAGACCTTCACCTTAGATGACAACAGAAAACACACCTTTAATTTACAAGTGTGTAAACCATTACCAACAACAACATGTGCCAAGACATCAGGTAATAGTGTTGTCTTCTCTTAAGAATTGAATGCGTTTTATTGGCGTGTAAAAGCATGGACCGAAGCACATTTTGTATGAAGCGCAGCGGTGCTTCATACAATAAATGTGCCTCAGTCCACACTTTTACACGCCTATAAAACTACCAAAAAATGCATTCAATTCTTACAATTACATTTAAATCACACCAAAATTTAATATAGTTGAATTTTTCGTTGCGAATTTTATTTGTGTTAGATTATTTGCTGTTGGAAATTACTACGCCATTGATTGTTTACATCTGACGTCGTCATGGAGGCACGTGCAAGTTCGGGTTTGAGTTTTATTGGGATGTAAAACATCTCTTTTATAATCATGTGACCACTTCATAGCCAATCATATTGTAACATTTCAATGAAAAACGGAAGTAATGTAATTATTTAATCTTTAAGTACAGTGAAACATGTTGAAACTGAAGTTCCTTGTTTGGGAAATAGACAGATGTTCAGTTTATGCAGGTTAAATTTATAACAAAGATTTCTGACATTGGGACTTTATTTAAGCAGATTTGTTTTACAGAATTCTAGTTTATTCAGGATTAGGTTTTGACAGATTTCACTGTATACATTTGATGGCAGATTATATTGTATTAGGGATGATGGTTTGGTATTGTTAGTAGATTGTCTTGTTTGTTCATTAGTTCTTCTGATTATCTTATCTAATGCAATGAGTGACTTATTTTTTGATAGATTATTTGGTTTGATAGCTTGCAATGATACAAACCAAACATCATTTTTCTGATCAGTCAATTTTATGAATGTAGTTTTTCTTTTTATATTTTATTTATTTAATCTTAAAAAATAAAAGTGACAGTGATATAAATTGTTTCTTCTACATTTTTCACACCGCTCAATCTTTTGATTGTTAAATTGATGGTTTGTATTCTAATTTTTCATCTGATTTTGCCATTTTTATGATGGGAGATGAGAAGATATTATTTGCATGATCTTGCATAGTTTACATAACATTTTTACTTTGAATAAAAAAAACAGGTGCTTGTCAGTTAGAAAAAGGAACTTCAAATAAATGGAATGCCGGCAACGCTAATGGTAATTTAGCCTTTGATGACGGTGTATTGGTGTTGAATTATACTGGTGGAACTCCTTGTCATCAAAATAAATATCAGAGAAATACAGTTATCAACTTTATATGTAAAAAAGGAGCAGGGGAGGGAACTCCAGCATTTATTGATGAATCTGAAAGTTGTACATATTTTGTCTATTGGCATACAGAACTTGCTTGTGAAGAAAAGGTAAGCTAGTTTTAACAAATATAATAACATATGTTAAGCTAGCGCTGCTCAGTAATGTTTGAATCATTATCTGTCCTAGTTACTTTACTTGTTTGCAATAAAATTAAAAAAAAATAAGATACGGCACTGTGGAACATTTCCAAAATCCAATAGAGGTCAAATCAATACCCCTAACACACAAATGCTGACTGCTCACTTTCCTTGCTTGGTACAGGCACTTCAATAGAAAGTGGCTGGGTTAAGCAAGTTTTATCGGCCCAAACCTGATAGTTTCCCTAGTAAGAATGATCAATTTAGAAGGTAATTCCTGTATGCTGCAAGTCAGATAGGGCTTTTAAATGAACAATAATTGTATTCAGTCTCCAATTCTAATTTGATAGAGTGCTGAATGTGTCATTCTTTTATATGTTTAATGACCCAATGAAATTAAGCAGCAAGTATTGAAATATTCAAACTTTCAATTTTATTTGACTATTCTATATGCTGAGTATGTTCAAGTTCTTCCACATGTTTTTGAACAACAAAAGGTCAACATGAGGGCAAACTTATGTCAGCACTAGTTACTGGTATATGATGTCAATGATTAAAAACTGCACTTCTATATAATTGATTCAATTTAAATTAAAATCATATATTCAAATTTTCTTCTCTCATTATTTCAGGTTATGCGTTCTGTAGATTAAGTTAAAATCATATATTCAATTTTTTTCTCTAATTTTCTTTTCAGGTTTTGTGTTCTGTAGATTTAGGAAATAATAAATTGAAGGACTTGAGTCCTCTGATAAAAACTTCTGGACATCATCTAGCCTTGTCTACTGCTACCAAGACAACTAATGAGACATTCTATATTAATATCTGTGAACCTCTCAATCCAATCTATGGTACCTTGTGTCCTCCTGGATCTAGTGCTTGTTATATAAAACAAGGTTCAAAACCAGTTGTAAGTATTATAATTTATTATATAATTGTTTCTTTTTGAAGATATGGTGAACCCGGTCTAAATGGAACCCTGAATAAAGCAAAATTCTTTATAAACTGAACTTTAAATTAAGTACAATGTAAATGTTAAACACATTAATATTATAAGACAACATTCAGCAATTTTACACACACTTGTATATATACCTAATACTTCAAAGGAAGGTCATTTTAATTTATATTTCACAATTCACTGAGCTTGTTGATTCATGGTTAAAAAACCACATTGGTGTGTGTTATAATGGTTAGCATGCTTACCTCGAGTGCGGTTCAATCCTCAGGTCCAATCAAGATTGATATTTGCTGTTTCTCCGCTAAGCATACAGGATTAAGGAGTAAGAGCAAAGACATGTTGGCTTGAAATCAAGATTATATGTCGGAGTGAAGTGATGTGTCTAGCTGTGGTCTGTTGTCTCAGTTAGCTAGTACTATAAAAATCCAACTAGACATGTTGTTTTGGTCAACTAGACATGTTGTTTTGGTCAACCAGGCATGTTGTTTTGGTCAACTAGACATGTTGTTTTGGTCAACTAGACATGTTGTTTTGGTCAACTAGGCATGTTGTTTTGGTCAACTAGGAATGTTGTTTTGGTCAAATAGGAATGTTGTTTTGGTCAACTAGGCATGTTGTTTTGGTCAACTAGGCATGTTGTTTTGGTCAACTAGGCATGTTGTTTTGGTCAACTAGGCATGTTGTTTTGGTCAACTAGACATGTTGTTTTGGTCAACTAGGCATGTTGTTTTGGTCAACTAGGCATGTTGTTTTGGTCAACTAGGCATGTTGTTTTGGTCAACTAGGCCATGATTTATCTGAAAAATTGCTCAGTTGGCATATTCACTGTTGATTAAAATGGTAAAACAGTTGATGTTGGAATATAAATTATTGACATTTACTTAAAAATAAAAATAACATTTGTCAAATTTTCACATAAATTCTCACTACATATCTCAAAATAAAATTTTCAGCAAAGAATGTAGTATTCTCACTAATATAAACTTTCCTTTGATTTATTATGTAAAATGTATTTTAATTATTCACTCAATCTTTGATAAATTTC
Source organism: Bathymodiolus septemdierum (assembly GCA_963383655.1). Taxonomy (NCBI): domain Eukaryota; kingdom Metazoa; phylum Mollusca; class Bivalvia; order Mytilida; family Modiolidae; genus Bathymodiolus; species Bathymodiolus septemdierum. The sequence goes on from OY726517.1 coordinate 126,988,687, forward strand.
CATTTTTTTTCTGTATATTTCAGAGTTTGGGAAAATTAAAGAACAGGCCATACAAAGATAAAAGTACGGGAAAGATAGTCTTAGAATATTCACACGGAAGCCAATGTCCTCATGATCCTCATAAGAATGCTTCAACCAGAATTGTATTCTCTTGTAATCCAGGCCCAGACCAGGTATTTATGATGCTACTGAAATTACTAGTTTTTTGGTTAGGCTGAGAAAAGGATACTAAGTTCTACATCTAATATATTCACATCATTGAAATTTTACTGAGTGTTTGCATAGATATTGAAGATTATAAGTGTGTTCAAGATTTCCAACAAAGGATACCTATCATGCATAGTTTTGATTCTTGCACACATAGGAGCATTCAAGATTTCACAAATTTAAGAAAAAAAATCCACATGTTTTTGTCAATGCATGCCTAGAGAGGGTACATAGTTTGTGTAATCTGTAATTGGAATAATTTTCGTTATCAAACTCTACATAGTTATTGAACACAAGTTGAAGATGTACACCTCCTGAAGAATTATTCGAAATACAATCATGATGTACTTATCTTATCAGAATTTAATTTTTTTTTACCACACTTTTAATATGTAAACCATAATCATTAACCCCAAATTAATGTAATCAGTAACTCTAATGATTTACCATACTATTCACCTGTACTACATTCTGTATAGTTTATATTGTATACCTACATATATACTACCTTCTCCCAAAATGTGACAATTAAAATATGGTCAATGTTATGCAGTGTATCCAGTCCAGACAGACTTTGATCTTGTTATGCTGACAATGTCACTTTTTACACTTGGGTTAGGGGTTATGATGCTTAACACTACTTTCAACAATATTTCAGTTATATTGTGGCAGTCAGTTTTATTTATGGAGGAGACCGGAGTGCCTGTAGAAAACCACAGACCTGTCCCAAGTCTCTGACAAACTTTATCACATAATGTTGTATCAAGTACACATTACCTGAATGGGATTCGAACTCACAATGTTAGTGGTGATACTGATTGCATAGGTAGTTATAAATCCAACTACCACACGATCACAACGGCCCCAGATTTCTTTTAATTGATCTTACTGTCTTTTTTCGGAAATTACACAAACTTGTTGATTACTTAAAATGTTATTTTGTTACCAGGGTCAACCAATATTTGAATCAATATCAGCTAATTGTGTTTACAATTTTCTGTGGGATACCAATGTTGTCTGTGAGGATAGTGACCTCAACATTCCTCTAAAGGACTGTACCTATCAGGACCCAGCCTCAGGACTAAATATAAACCTGACTTCACTCCAGAGCAGTGATCCAATTAAGGTTTGTAATATTAATGTTTTTAAATCAGTTTCTGTTGAACTGTTTACTACATTGGTGTTGTAATGGTTTATCATGTTTGCCTTGAGGGTGGTAGATCATGGGTTCAAGCTTTGGTTGGGTCAAACCAAAGACTATAAAATTGAAATTTGCTACTTTTACACTAAGCATGCAGCATTTGAAAGAGTAGGAACAAGACATGTTGGCTCAGAATCAGGATAGTGTGTCCAAGTGAAGCGAATTGTGCAAAATTTATGTGTAAAATTAATTTATTTTAAATTAAGAAATGTTTGTAATTACTATCTCCTATTGATTCTAAATTTTTATTTCTATTTATTTTATTTATTTTTTTGTTAACAGATCAACTATGATTTTAAAATACATACAATACCATTATTTACTTTATTTTTTTAACAGAACAGCTATGATTTTATTATACATACAATATCAGTAATTATTTAATAATTGGTTCCTTTATTTAGATAAACTATACAGGGAATGGACATACGGCTAGTTACCTAGTAAATGTATGTAGTAGTATAAAAACGTCTATACCAGGCTGTGGTACAACATCTATATGTAAAGTAGATGGTAAATCAGGATTTGGGTATGGCAGTATTAGTAATGGAGAGTTTGTCAAGACTGGTGATGTTTTACAGATGGCATACAAAAATGGACAAACTTGCCAGGGTAAATTTTAAAACTTATTTTTAGCTCACCTTGCCAAAGGCAATGTGAGCTTTTGCCATCACTTGGCATCCGTAGTCCGTCGTCCGTTAACTTTTCACATTTTAATTTTTTCCTCTGAAACCCCTTAGCCAAATGACATGAAACTTGGTAGGAAGCATCTTTTGAAGGTTCTCTATAAGGATTGCTCATTTTGTCCCGATCAGTTAACAAACATGGCCACCACAGGCAATTCTTGTTTTTGATTGGACGATTTAAAAAAATATTCTCCTTTGAAACTGCATGGCCAAATGAACCGAAACTTGGTGGGAAGCATCTATGGAAGGTCCTCTATAAATTTGCTCATTTCGTCCCCATCGGTTAACAAACATGGCCGCCACAGGCAATTCTTGTTTCTGATTGCTTGATTTCTAAAAAAATCTTCTCCTCTGTTAAAAGAAAGATAACTCTTGCCTAAACTGTTAAAAGAAAGATAACTCTTGCCATTATCTCCCTTAGAAATTAACTAATGCTGATATAGTGTAACATGTTTATTCTATACATTACAAGTAGGTATTCACATTTTAATATTCTTTTTAGCAAACCTTGCCAAAGGCAATATGAGCTTTTGCCATCACTTGGTGACCGTTGTCTGTCATCCGTTTACTTTTCACATTTTAATCTTCTCCTCTAAAAACCCTCAGCCAAATGAACTGAAACTTGGAAGGAAGCATCTATGGAAGGTCCTTTCTAAAGCATGCACATTTTGTTATGATCCATTACCAATCATGGCCACCATAGGCAATTCTTGTTTCTGATTGACTGATTTAAAAAAATCTTCTCCTCTGAAACCGCTTGGCCAAATGAACCGAAACTTGGTAGGAAGCATCTATGGAATGTCCTCTATGAAGATTGATGATTTCGTCCCGATCGGTTAACAAACATGGCTACCACCGAAACTTGGTAGGAATCATCTATGGAATGTCCTCTATGAAGATTGCTCATTTCGTCCCGATCGGTTAGCAAACGTGGCTACCACCGAAGCTTGGTAGGAAGCATCTATGGAATATCCTCTATGAAGATTGCTCATTTCGTCCTGATTGGTTAGCAAACATGGCCACCACATGCAATTCTTGTTTCTGATTGGTCGACTTCTAAAAAATCTTCTCCTTTGAAACTGCTTAGCCATATGGTAGGAAGCATCTACATGTATGGAAGGTTCTGTATTAAGTTTCCTCAAAGCAGAATGAAAGGTGAGCGACACAGGCTCAGCCCACTGAGCCTCTAGTTTTATATCAATTTTTTTTTTTTTTTATAAATTTTATCCATGTTATTGGTTTTTAATGTTAATAAGCTTGTTTTTATTGTGGAAAGAAAATTAAACAATGGTGGCCAACTGTCTTTCCAACTGTATGAATTTTTTATCACCTGGAATTTGATTTATTTCATCAATATTTTAAACATTTCTATAGTAAATTAGTACGAAAAGAGGGTATTTTGGGTTTGCAACATTTTTTAATACTTCTTATAACTGCATTATATGAAATTATCATCATAATTTTCTTAAATGAGCATAAATATCTGTTAATAAATATGAAGTACCTTTAATGTTTTACTGGTGTTAATTTATACTAGGCACAACAAAGAGTGAAGGGATCATACAGTTTATATGTGATAAGAATGCTCCTATGGTACCAAAGATCACGCTTGTAAGTCATTTTGCTGATTAAGAAGGAATACGAATGAAAACAAAAAATACCACACTGTTGGAACAGTTTCAAAATTTAATAGAAAAATTGTAGAAACAGATAAAATGGATACTCCTAACACATTTACATGACTGCTCACTTTCCTACTTTGGTACAGACATTTCAAATAAAAGTGGCAGTGTTAAATTAGTTTTATTTATTATCTCTCTTATTTATGATTGCCTGGTTAGAGATATATACAATGACCTTCCTTTTATGTTATTTTCTATTGATAAATATATACAATTATCTCCCTTTTATGTTATTTTCTATTGAAAAAATATATACAATTATCTCCCTTGTTATTATTGTCTATTTTTAAATATATTCAATTACCTCTCTTGTTTGTGATTGCCTATTTATTTATAAATTTATATAATTATCTCCCTTGTTTATTATTGCCTATATTTTAGACATACAATTATCTCCCTTGTTTATTAATGCCTATTTATAATTATATACAATTACCTCCCTTGTTTGTGTGTGTAGACTTGATAAATATATACAATTATCTCCCTTGTTTATTGTTTATTTATAAATATATCTAATTATCTCACTTGTTTATTGTCTATTTAAGGAATATTTGAAATTTTTGAACAGGTTATACGATAATAACCTGGTTTCGTGCAGTTTACGATTAATATACCGTGAAGCGGTTTATGAAAAGCGTAAACTGTTACAAACTAGGATTATACAAGTATAACCTGTTCAAAAATTTCAAATATTCCTTATAATTTAATTTTTTTTTAATTTGTCGTTGGGGAATGAATATGTTGACGACGTCACAATATCAATCCAGGTTATCAAGATTGTAGTATTCAAATCAAATTGAATTATTTATAAATATATATAATTACCCCCCTTGTTTATTTTTGCCTATTTATAAATATACAATTATCTCCCTTGATTATTATTTCCTCTTACTTTATAGTCTGCACAGTGCCAAACAATACTGACATGGAACACTTTGCTGATGTGTCCACAACAAGCTAGCAGCTGCTCCCTCAGTTACGGTGGCCATCTGTATGACTTAAATATCCTGACAAGTATAACAAAATCTTGGTCGTTGAAGGATGGAGCAGGGAATCAGTAAGTAATATAATTTTCAGAATGTAATAATGTAGACAGGTATATTTATGTCTGACAAATATATTGTTGGGTTCATATTCTTGGACTTAGTTGATGTTTATTTGGTCATTCAGTCTACCTGAAACAAATTGTATATGAATAATATTTTGAGTTCCTTTATAGATATCACTTCCAAGTGTCGATTTCTTTTGACAAATTACATGTGAAATACTGTTCCAGAATTTGTCTTTTCAAAATTTTACGATAAATCAACTCTGGTTTCCATGTGTTAAACCTTGTTATCTTGGACTCAGCCAAGTCATTTCCATATCACAAAGTAAATATTTGGTACGTGTGTAATAGCTTTCAGTATAATTTTTCATAGATAATAATTGGCACACTGTAAAACAAAATAATTTTACCGTTTAGTGTTTACTTGAAACTCCTGTTTCAAATGTAATGACTACATATCAGACATTTTTAGCTCACCTGACCCAAAGGGTCATGTGAGCTATTGCCATCACTTGGCGTCCGTCGTACGTCGTAAACTTTTTCAAAAATCTTCTCCTCTGAAAGTACTAGACCAATGGAAACCAAACTTGGTCTGAATCATCACTAGGGTGTCTAGATTTTAAATTGTGTCCGGTGATGCCGTGCACCAACCAACATGGCCGCTGTTACTAAAAATAGAACATATGGTAAAATTGCAGGTTTTGGGTAATAACTCAAAAACCGTTAATAATATCAAAAATCTGACATAGAGTAAAAATGATCAGCACATCAAGATCTACATACCCTGCAATTTTGAAGTAAATCTGATTACCCATCTTGGAGTTATTGCCCTTTTTTCATCAAATTTGTAAAATTTTAATACTTTTCGTCTTGTATTTAAAAAACTATAAGAGATAAAGGTTAACTTTAAATTGCATAAATATGCGGCATATCAACATCTACCCACCCTGCAATTTTGAAGTAAATCCCATTACCCATTTTGGAGTTATTTCCCTTTTTAGCTCACCTGGCCGTTAGGCCATGTGAGCTATTGTCATCACTTTTCGTCCGTCGTCCGTCCGTCAACATTTCACATTTTAATCTTCTCCTCAGAAACCACTGGGCCAATTGCAACCAAACTTTGGTGGAATGGTCCTTGGATGGCCCCCTTCCAAAAATGTGTCTGGTGATCCAGACTTCCAACCAAGATGGCTGCCAAGCTAAAAATAGAAAAAAGGGGGGATGAAATTTTAATTGTCCATTGCTGCTTTAGTATAAGTCAAAATGAGCTCAAATTTTAACTGCAGCTACATGGCAATGAGTAGTTTAACATATATTCCAGGTTTTTCTGTGAAATTTTTCTTTCAGCCAATTTATACCGATTATGCAAATTAGGCATATTTTGATAAAAGATCACATTTAAATCTTCTTCTCTGAAACCGCTGAACCAAATTAAACCAAACCTGGCAGGGATGGTCCCTTGGTGGGTCCCTTTCAAAATTGTGTCCGACAGCCCCGCCCTCCATCCAAGATGGCCACCGTTACTAAAAATAGAAATTTCTTCTAATGGCCAAAACTGCTCTATTTTAAGCCAGAATGTGCCCAAATTTGAACTGTTAAAGCATAATGATGAGCTTTTAAACATATATTACAGGATTTTTTATGAACTTTGAACTTTTGCCGATTTTGACCGATTATGCATATTAGAAAAAAGGGGGGATGAAATTTAAAAAAAATCTTCTCCTCTGAAACTACTGAGCCAATCTCAACCAAACTTTGCTGAAATGATTCTTGGATGGTCCTCTTCCAAAACTGTGTCCGGCATTTCAGAACTTCGACCAATATGGCCACCACAGCCAAACTTAATTTAACATAGGACCCTATGGGAAATTCCCATAAAAATCTTCTTTTCTGAAACCATTTGCTCAATAAGAACAAAATTTTGATGAAATAGTCATTGAATGGTTCTCTTCCAAAATTGTGTCCGGCAGTCGTGCTCTCCCACCAAGATGGCTGCCGCAGTGCAATTGCGTTGTTATTGAAAGCAGCTTTGATCCAGGTGAGCGATTACAAGCTCTTGGGAGCCTCTGGTTTCATCAAATTTTCAAAATTTTAATACTTTTCGTCCTTTATTTCAAAAACTATAAGAGACAGATGGTAAGTTGAAACTGCAAACATGTTCAGCATGTCAAGATCTACCTACCCTGCAATTTTGAAGTAAATTTGATTACCCATCTTGGAGTTATTGCCCTTTTTTCATCAATTTTTTTTTTAATTTTAATACTTTTCGTCTTATATTTCAAAAACTATTTAGAGATAGATGTTAAGTTTAAATTGCAAAAATGTGCAGCATGTCAAGATCTACCCACCCTGCAATTTTGAAGTAAATCCCATTACCCATTTTGACCGATTATGCAAATTAGAAAGAAGTGGGGATGAAATTAAAAAAAAATCTTCTCCTCTGAAACTACTGAGCCAATTTCAACCAAACTTTGCTGAAATGATCCTTAGGTGGTCCCCTTTCAAAATTGTGTCCGTCAGCGCCGTCCTGTATCCAAGATGGTTGCTATTACTAAAAATAGAAATTTCTTCAAATGGCCAAATCTGCTCTATTTTAAACCAGAAAGTGCCCAAATTTGAACTGTATAAGCATAATGATGAGCTTTTTAACATATATTACGAGATTTTTTATGAACTTTGAACTTTTGCAGATTTTGTCCGATTATGCAAATTAGAAAAAAGGGGGGATGAAATTAAAAAAAAACTTCTCCTCTGAAACTACTGAGCCAATCTCAACCAAACTTTGCTGAAATGATTCTTGGGTGGTCCTCTTCCAAATTTGTGTCCGGCATTTCAGAACACCGACCAAGATGGCCATTTTGATGAAATAGTCATTGGATGGTTCTCTTCCAAAAATGTGTCCGGCGGTTCGGCCCTTCGATCAAGATGAACCCCACAGCCGAACTTAGCTTAACATAGGACCCTATGGGAAATTCACATAAAAATCTTCTCCTCAGAAACCACTGGGACAATTGCAACCAAACTTTTGTGGAATGATCCTTGGATGGCCCCCTTCCAAAATTATGTCCGGTGATCCCGACTTCCAACCAAGATGGCCGCCAAGCTAAAAATAGAAAAAAGGGGGGGATGAAATTATTCCTCTTGAAATGCATTTTTTTGTTGACTCACTGCTTTTGGTTACTCAAATAATCAAAGGGAAGCAACTCTATTACAAAATGTGAAGTAGGAAAAGCTAAATTTTGAGAATCATTGACATATATGTTTTTTTACAGCAATTTTGATAACTTACATTAAAGGGGGAACCCCTGCCCAAATTTTTTTGTAGAAGGGGTCTGCAATGATGAAGGCTACATTTGTTAATTTTTTTTACCGACGTTATCAAGTTTTATTGACCGTTGTTATTATACCCAGGTGAGCTATACAGGCTCCTAGGAGCCTCTAGTTTTCAATAAGTTGAAATTACCCTCAGAGGTAAGTAACCATAGCAGATTTTGGCTATCCTGTTTAGGCCCTTAAGTTTACCTGCTTTAAAGAGTTTTAATAATTTGTCTTTTTGACCTTGAGTTTACCTGGTGTAGGTTATTACAGAAACATGTTGTGTGCTCTAAATTTGATTATCTATGTTTTTATTATATATCAGATAATTTATAAGAGAATGCCTGAAGGTATGGTAGATGGAACTCTTTTTTACATTTTTAGATATTGGCTTAATATATGCGAAGGTGTCCATAGTGAATTACAGTCAGATAAATGTACACCAAGAGCAGCAGCCTGTAGGAAAACTCCAAGTGGTATAATAGATACACTGGGCCTCATTTCTACACAGACACTAACAATGGATGGTAAGTATTATTTTGTGTTTGTGGACAAAGTCTTTCTATGTGTCTGTCTGTCACAATTTCATGTGACATTTTTTTGTCTGCTGTATTAAGGTTTTGGATTATTTTAGCATAATGATATGCAAAACTTGACATTTGTCTTTGATAAATGTTCTTAGTATTCAACTTGAATGTTTACTTCTTTGAAACACATTGGTGATGTAATGGTTAGGGTGCTTACCTTGATATCTGTAGATTGTGGGGTCAAGGCCCCTGTTAAGTCAAACCGAAGACTATCAAATTGGTTTATGTTTATATTTTTATATCTTCCAAGTAATGTTTGGAGGCCCTTTTTTTTCGTCCAGCTCTTATTAATCTTTTTTGTGGTCCAACTCTTATTAATCTTTTTTATGGTCCAACTCTTATTAATCTTTTTTGTGGTCTAGCTCTTATTAATCTTTTTTGTGGTCCAGCTCTTATTAATCTTTTTTGTGGTCTAGCTCTTATTAATCTTTTTTGTGGTCTAGCTCTTATTAATCTTTTTTGTGGTCTAGCTCTTATTAATCTTTTTTGTGGTCCAACTCTTATTAATCTTTTTTGTGGTCCAACTCTTATTAATCTTTTTTGTGGTCTAGCTCTTATTAATCTTTTTTGTGGTCCAACTCTTATTAATCTTTTTTGTGGTCTAGCTCTTATTAATCTTTTTTGTGGTCCAGCTCTTATTAATCTTTTTTGTGGTCTAGCTCTTATTAATCTTTTTTGTGGTCCAGCTCTTATTAATCTTTTTTGTGGTCCAGCTCTTATTAATCTTTTTTGTGGTCCAGCTCTTATTAATCTTTTTTGTGGTCCAGCTCTTATTAATCTTTTTTGTGGTCTAGCTCTTATTAATCTTTTTTGTGGTCCAGCTCTTATTAATCTTTTTTGTGGTCCAACTCTTATTAATCTTTTTTGTGGTCTAGCTCTTATTAATCTTTTTTGTGGTCCAGCTCTTATTAATCTTTTTTGTGGTCCAGCTCTTATTAATCTTTTTTGTGGTCCAGCTCTTATTAATCTTTTTTGTGGTCTAGCTCTTATTAATCTTTTTTGTGGTCTAGCTCTTATTAATCTTTTTTGTGGTCCAACTCTTATTAATCTTTTTTGTGGTCTAGCTCTTATTAATCTTTTTTGTGGTCCAGCTCTTATTAATCTTTTTTGTGGTCCAGCTCTTATTAATCTTTTTTGTGGTCCAGCTCTTATTAATCTTTTTTGTGGTCCAGCTCTTATTAATCTTTTTTGTGGTCTAGCTCTTATTAATCTTTTTTGTGGTCTAGCTCTTATTAATCTTTTTTGTGGTCCAACTCTTATTAATCTTTTTTGTGGTCTAGCTCTTATTAATCTTTTTTGTGGTCCAACTCTTATTAATCTTTTTTGTGGTCTAGCTCTTATTAATCTTTTTTGTGGTCTAGCTCTTATTAATCTTTTTTGTGGTCTAGCTCTTATTAATCTTTTTTGTGGTCCAACTCTTATTAATCTTTTTTGTGGTCTAGCTCTTATTAATCTTTTTTTTCGTCCAACTCTTATTAATCTTTTTTGTGGTCCAACTCTTATTAATCTTTTTTGTGGTCCAACTCTTATTAATCTTTTTTGTGGTCTAGCTCTTATTAATCTTTTTTGTGGTCCAGCTCTTATTAATCTTTTTTGTGGTCTAGCTCTTATTAATCTTTTTTGTGGTCTAGCTCTTATTAATCTTTTTTGTGGTCTAGCTCTTATTAATCTTTTTTGTGGTCCAACTCTTATTAATCTTTTTTGTGGTCCAACTCTTATTAATCTTTTTTGTGGTCTAGCTCTTATTAATCTTTTTTGTGGTCCAACTCTTATTAATCTTTTTTGTGGTCTAGCTCTTATTAATCTTTTTTGTGGTCCAGCTCTTATTAATCTTTTTTGTGGTCTAGCTCTTATTAATCTTTTTTGTGGTCCAGCTCTTATTAATCTTTTTTGTGGTCCAGCTCTTATTAATCTTTTTTGTGGTCCAGCTCTTATTAATCTTTTTTGTGGTCCAGCTCTTATTAATCTTTTTTGTGGTCTAGCTCTTATTAATCTTTTTTGTGGTCCAGCTCTTATTAATCTTTTTTGTGGTCCAACTCTTATTAATCTTTTTTGTGGTCTAGCTCTTATTAATCTTTTTTGTGGTCCAGCTCTTATTAATCTTTTTTGTGGTCCAGCTCTTATTAATCTTTTTTGTGGTCCAGCTCTTATTAATCTTTTTTGTGGTCTAGCTCTTATTAATCTTTTTTGTGGTCTAGCTCTTATTAATCTTTTTTGTGGTCCAACTCTTATTAATCTTTTTTGTGGTCTAGCTCTTATTAATCTTTTTTGTGGTCCAACTCTTATTAATCTTTTTTGTGGTCTAGCTCTTATTAATCTTTTTTGTGGTCTAGCTCTTATTAATCTTTTTTGTGGTCTAGCTCTTATTAATCTTTTTTGTGGTCCAGCTCTTATTAATCTTTTTTGTGGTCTAGCTCTTATTAATCTTTTTTTTCGTCCAACTCTTATTAATCTTTTTTGTGGTCCAACTCTTATTAATCTTTTTTGTGGTCCAACTCTTATTAATCTTTTTTGTGGTCTAGCTCTTATTAATCTTTTTTGTGGTCTAGCTCTTATTAATCTTTTTTGTGGTCTAGCTCTTATTAATCTTTTTTGTGGTCCAGCTCTTATTAATCTTTTTTGTGGTCTAGCTCTTATTAATCTTTTTTGTGGTCTAGCTCTTATTAATCTTTTTTGTGGTCCAGCTTTTATTAATCTTTTTTGTGGTCTAGCTCTTATTAATCTTTTTTGTGGTCTAGCTCTTATTAATCTTTTTTGTGGTCTAGCTCTTATTAATCTTTTTTGTGGTCCAGCTCTTATTAATCTTTTTTGTGGTCTAGCTCTTATTAATCTTTTTTGTGGTCCAACTCTTATTAATCTTTTTTGTGGTCCAGCTCTTATTAATCTTTTTTGTGGTCTAGCTCTTATTAATCTTTTTTGTGGTCCAGCTCTTATTAATCTTTTTTGTGGTCTAGCTCTTATTAATCTTTTTTGTGGTCTAGCTCTTATTAATCTTTTTTGTGGTCTAGCTCTTATTAATCTTTTTTGTGGTCCAGCTCTTATTAATCTTTTTTGTGGTCTAGCTCTTATTAATCTTTTTTGTGGTCCAGCTCTTATTAATCTTTTTTGTGGTCTAGCTCTTATTAATCTTTTTTGTGGTCTAGCTCTTATTAATCTTTTTTGTGGTCCAGCTCTTATTAATCTTTTTTGTGGTCTAGCTCTTATTAATCTTTTTTGTGGTCTAGCTCTTATTAATCTTTTTTGTGGTCTAGCTCTTGTTAATCTTTTTTGTGGTCTAGCTCTTATTAATCTTTTTTGTGGTCCAACTCTTATTAATCTTTTTTGTGGTCTAGCTCTTATTAATCTTTTTTGTGGTCCAACTCTTATTAATCTTTTTTGTGGTCTAGCTCTTATTAATCTTTTTTGTGGTCTAGCTCTTATTAATCTTTTTTGTGGTCTAGCTCTTATTAATCTTTTTTGTGGTCCAGCTCTTATTAATCTTTTTTGTGGTCTAGCTCTTATTAATCTTTTTTGTGGTCTAGCTCTTATTAATCTTTTTTGTGGTCCAACTCTTATTAATCTTTTTTGTGGTCTAGCTCTTATTAATCTTTTTTGTGGTCTAGCTCTTATTAATCTTTTTTGTGGTCTAGCTCTTATTAATCTTTTTTGTGGTCCAACTCTTGTTAATCTTTTTTGTGGTCTAGCTCTTATTAATCTTTTTTGTGATCTAGCTCTTATTAATCTTTTTTGTGGTCCAGCTCTTATTAATCTTTTTTGTGGTCTAGCTCTTATTAATCTTTTTTGTGGTCCAGCTCTTATTAATCTTTTTTGTGGTCCAGCTCTTATTAATCTTTTTTGTGGTCTAGCTCTTATTAATCTTTTTTGTGGTCCAGCTCTTATTAATCTTTTTTGTGGTCTAGCTCTTATTAATCTTTTTTGTGGTCCAGCTCTTATTAATCTTTTTTGTGGTCTAGCTCTTATTAATCTTTTTTGTGGTCCAGCTCTTATTAATCTTTTTTGTGGTCTAGCTCTTATTAATCTTTTTTGTGGTCTAGCTCTTATTAATCTTTTTTGTGGTCCAGCTCTTATTAATCTTTTTTGTGGTCTAGCTCTTATTAATCTTTTTTGTGGTCCAGCTCTTATTAATCTTTTTTGTGGTCTAGCTCTTATTAATCTTTTTTGTGGTCCAGCTCTTATTAATCTTTTTTGTGGTCTAGCTCTTATTAATCTTTTTTGTGGTCTAGCTCTTATTAATCTTTTTTGTGGTCTAGCTCTTATTAATCTTTTTTGTGGTCCAGCTCTTATTAATCTTTTTTGTGGTCTAGCTCTTATTAATCTTTTTTGTGGTCCAGCTCTTATTAATCTTTTTTGTGGTCTAGCTCTTATTAATCTTTTTTGTGGTCTAGCTCTTATTAATCTTTTTTGTGGTCCAGCTCTTATTAATCTTTTTTGTGGTCTAGCTCTTATTAATCTTTTTTGTGGTCCAGCTCTTATTAATCTTTTTTGTGGTCTAGCTCTTATTAATCTTTTTTGTGGTCCAGCTCTTATTAATCTTTTTTGTGGTCTAGCTCTTATTAATCTTTTTTGTGGTCTAGCTCTTATTAATCTTTTTTGTGGTCTAGCTCTTATTAATCTTTTTTGTGGTCCAACTCTTATTAATCTTTTTTGTGGTCCAGCTCTTATTAATCTTTTTTGTGGTCCAGCTCTTATTAATCTTTTTTGTGGTCTAGCTCTTATTAATCTTTTTTGTGGTCTAGCTCTTATTAATCTTTTTTGTGGTCTAGCTCTTATTAATCTTTTTTGTGGTCTAGCTCTTATTAATCTTTTTTGTGGTCTAGCTCTTATTAATCTTTTTTGTGGTCCAGCTCTTATTAATCTTTTTTGTGGTCCAGCTCTTATTAATCTTTTTTGTGGTCCAGCTCTTATTAATCTTTTTTGTGGTCTAGCTCTTATTAATCTTTTTTGTGGTCTAGCTCTTATTAATCTTTTTTGTGGTCTAGCTCTTATTAATCTTTTTTGTGGTCCAACTCTTATTAATCTTTTTTGTGGTCCAACTCTTATTAATCTTTTTTGTGGTCTAGCTCTTATTAATCTTTTTTGTGGTCCAACTCTTATTAATCTTTTTTGTGGTCCAACTCTTATTAATCTTTTTTGTGGTCTAGCTCTTATTAATCTTTTTTGTGGTCCAACTCTTATTAATCTTTTTTGTGGTCCAACTCTTATTAATCTTTTTTGTGGTCCAACTCTTATTAATCTTTTTTGTGGTCTAGCTCTTATTAATCTTTTTTGTGGTCTAGCTCTTATTAATCTTTTTTGTGGTCTAGCTCTTATTAATCTTTTTTGTGGTCCAGCTCTTATTAATCTTTTTTGTGGTCTAGCTCTTATTAATCTTTTTTGTGGTCCAACTCTTATTAATCTTTTTTGTGGTCTAGCTCTTATTAATCTTTTTTGTGGTCCAACTCTTATTAATCTTTTTTGTGGTCTAGCTCTTATTAATCTTTTTTGTGGTCCAACTCTTATTAATCTTTTTTGTGGTCCAACTCTTATTAATCTTTTTTGTGGTCCAACTCTTATTAATCTTTTTTGTGGTCCAACTCTTATTAATCTTTTTTGTGGTCCAACTCTTATTAATCTTTTTTGTGGTCCAACTCTTATTAATCTTTTTTGTGGTCCAACTCTTATTAATCTTTTTTGTGGTCCAACTCTTATTAATCTTTTTTGTGGTCCAACTCTTATTAATCTTTTTTGTGGTCCAACTCTTATTAATCTTTTTTGTGGTCCAACTCTTATTAATCTTTTTTGTGGTCCAACTCTTATTAATCTTTTTTGTGGTCCAACTCTTATTAATTTTTTTTGTGGTCTAGCTCTTATTAATCTTTTTTGTGGTTTAACTCTTATTAATCTTTTTTGTGGTCCAACTCTTATTAATCTTTTTTGTGGTCCAACTCTTATTAATCTTTTTTGTTCTTATTGCTGAAGTTGTCTGCAGCCTTTCTCAGAAATTGTATGTCAGATACACTTGAAGTTGTAAAGTGTATTGTGCCTTGATTTCTTGATCCTTGGATATTTTGTTTTTGTGTTGGGGCTCCTAAGGGTTTATTTCAGTGGTCTAAACTGGGATGGTATATGCTATTGAATTAAATTTTTTGGGCAGTACACTTAACTTTTTTTTAAATATAAATTGTTCTACAGAATACCATATCATCCTTCCCACTTATTCACTAGAGCTCATTTGCTGATCAAAGATTATAATTCAGCTCATGGCTTTATTAGGTGATATCAATAGGCAGAATGTGACCACCTCTATTAAGCAGTAACTTTGAATAAGATGTCACTAATTCAAGGTTACAGTGATCACAAATCTTAGAAAAGTAACCTTATTTATTTTCCTTTTTTTCTTTTGGCCATTGTGTTGTGTGTCCTTCGATTTACAGATTCTGATTACCCCTTTGGTATCTTCAAACTCTTCTTAAACAGTTACCTTTCTTTATGTGGTCACTTTTTGATGATCCTCTGATTGATCACTAAATATAGGTTTGACTGTAGTATGTAACCTTGTTTATTTTTGTAGGAGATGGTAAAACCTTGATTTTAGAATATAAGGAAGGAAATTCAGCTTGTTCTCATACAAAGAGACGCAGTGATAATACAGCAGCTAAGGTTATCATTAAGTTTGAATGTGGTAATACTGTTGGAGGTCCAGTATATGTATCAGGGTTAGTAATAATTTTAATATTGTGTTACAGTAGTTCGTTCCCGTCTTATAAGGCCCCTCCCAGCAAAGACCACTTCTCCTGTTAGATCTCTCCCACCAATTGACTGCCTCTCCTGTAAGGCCAGATTTCATTTCGTTAAATACTACTTAATTACCCCTGTCAAGAGAGGCCATCCCTCTTATAAGGACATGTTTTCATTGGTCTTTTAAGAGGGGATCTACTGCATTACAGTTTTGACTCTAATTCTTATGCATTTTCTATATCTGAAGCTGCTTTCAATAAAATTGGTCAACCATTTACAGTTAAATGGATTAAATATTGGAAATGTTTTAAATGAGTAAACAAATATTTCTCAATTTTTTTTGTATCTTAATCTGCATGCCAAGGCTCTTGATTAAAATTGAAAAGTTCAAGTTGAGAAATATGTGCTATCCAATGGATTCCATTAAATGTATGTGTCAACTTACTCCTAATACACACCTTAAAATGATTACCTTTAGCTCTCTAATGTTTGAATCAGACCATCTGAAGCCAAATTTGACATATCTACTCCTATATAGTTTAAGCTCTGAATTCATTATGATCTCAATTTGTTTAGTTAAAAGATGACTGGGTGCATTTATTGGTTATCATATATCCCCATGTGACAATAAGTCGGCCAGTCATTGGATAATGTTTGATTATTTTGTTCATGTTTGAAAAGTAAACATTTTTTCTTTTTAATTATGTTCCTCATCTATTCTTGCTCACATGTGTAAAGTTCCATGGAAAAAAGATCGATAATAATGACACACTGATCCATATTTGTTTACTACCCTTTTTCCAAATGGCGTCGTATTACGTCACATAAGGCCGGTCAGTGGTAAATTAATCACGTGATTTTGTCATAGGCCAACCAAGCTTAAAAAGTAAACCAGATTAAGAAAGTATAGTATTTTAACTTTTTCTGTGTAATTGTTTTGTCTGAAAAATTTCAAAATATGTTTTTAGCTCACCTGACCCAAAGGGTCATGTGAGCTATTGTCACCACTGAGCGTCCGTCGTCTGTCGTCCGTCGTCCGTCGTCCGTCGTCTGTCGTCCGTCGTCCGTCGTCCGTCCGTCCGTTAACTTTTCACATTTTAATCAACTCCTCTGAAGCCACTGGGCCAATTTGAACCAAACTTTGGTGGAATGGTCCTTGGATGGCCCCCTTCCAAAATTGTGTCCGGTGATCCCGACTTCCAACCAAGATGGCCGCCAAGCTAAAAATAGAAAAAAGGGGGGATGAAATTTTGATTGTTCATTGCTGCTTTAGTATAAGTCAAAATGAGCTCAAATGTTAACTGCAGCTACATGGCAAGGAGTAGTTTAACATATATTCCGGGTTTTTCTGTGAAATTTTTCTTTCAGCCGATATATACCGATTATGCAAATTAGGCATATTTTGATAAAAGATCACATTTAAATCTTCTCCTCTGAAACCGCTGAACCAAATTAAACCAAACCTGGCAGGGATGGTCCTTGGGTGGGTCCCTTTCAAAATTGTGTCCGACAGCCCCGCCCTCCATTCAAGATGGCTGCTGTTACTAAAAATAGAAATTTCTTCAATTGTCCATTGCTGCTTTAGTGTGAGTCAAAATGAGCTCAAATTTTAACTGCAGCTACATGGCAAGGAGTAGTTTAACATATATTCCGGGTTTTTCTGTGAAATTTTTCTTTCAGCCGATTTATACCGAATATGCAAATTATGCATATTTTGATAAAAGATCACATTTAAATCTTTTCCTCTGAAACCGCTGAACCAAATTAAACCAAACCTGGCAGGGATAGTCCTTGGGTAGTCCCATTTCAATATTGTGTCCGACAGCTCCACCCTCCATTCAAGATGGCTGCTGTTACTAAAAATAGAAATTTCTTCAATTGTCCATTGCTGCTTTATTATAAATCAAAATGAGCTCAAATTTTAGCTGCAGCTACATGACAATGAGTAGATTAACATATATTCTGGGTTTTTCTGTGAATTTTTTCTTTCAACCGATTTATACTGATTATACAAATTAGACATATTTTGATAAAAGATCACATTTAAATCTTCTCCTCTGAAACCGCTGAACCAAATTAAAGCAAATTTGGCTGGGATGGTCCTTGGGTGGTCCCCTTTCAATATTGTGTCCGACAGCCCCGCCCTCCATTCAAAATGGCTGCTGTTACTAAAAATAGAAATTTCTTTAGTTGTCAATTTCCACTTTATTACAAATCAAAATGAACTCAAATTTTAACTGCAGCTATATGGCAATGAGTAGTTTAACATATACTCTGGGTTTTTCTGTGAGATTTTTTCAGCCAGTTTATTCCGTTTAGGAATATTATGAGATAAAAATCACATCAAAATCTTTTGCTCAGAAATTTGAGTGGAAATGATCTTTGGGTGGCCCACTTTCAAAATTATGTGTAACATCCCCATTTTCTATCAACTTTAGATGTCAAATTGAAAACCAGGTGAGCGATTATTTTGTAAATAGTTTGAAATTGAAGTATTATAAATTAATTATTTGATGCAAACATTGAACTTGCTTACCCATATTATAATAAAATATTTAATCCAGTGAATTTGGTGTTTTTGTTTTTGTCAATGCAATATATTAGACTGGCTACATACTGCCATATATTTGTAAAACAATTAATGACTGATTTCTGTTTTATTTCAATCACATTTATTATCACAGAGTGGTAACAATACAGTTTTGTTGATGCTATTTGTAATAATGACAGGTTTTTTCCCCCCAGATAATCTCATTTTTCTGTCTGGTTTAATTTAATTCTCTGTTCAATTTATGCTATAAATTTTGATTATTGCTGTTAAATTAATTCTTTTTCTATCTTGTCTGTGAATATCATTTCATTACCCCAAGAAGTAAGGGGTATATTTGTTTATTAAAGCAGCAGTGGAAATGCAAAATAATCTGCCATTTTGTGACTAATGGAGAGCACTTGTATGTATTTTTCTGGAAAAATCAGCCATTTTCTAGAAAATGGTGGAATCTGAATGATCAATCATCATATTTTCAAAGTATTTTAAAATACAATTTGCTTGGCCTACATTCCAGAAAAGGTCATGATCTGTGATGACGGTTACATCAACAAACCGGAAACGTAAAAATGCTTGGGAAATACCATCACTTAAAACATATTTAACAAGCATAATGATCAGGAAAAAAAGACATTAGTAAAAAGGATCTTTTTTACTTGCATGGAATTTATTCAATTCAATCTTATCTGTTTTAATCTCATCTTGTAATTTTGAAGTTTAAAAGAAGCCCTTCTATGTTTATGTACGCTATGAATATACAGAATGACGTCATCGGTCTTGTGCTGCACGAGAATTGTAAATCAAAACAAGTGACCGACTTTATTGCATGGCCGAGCAGATGTCACGACACGATATATTATTTAGAAATAATATCTAAAGCATAAGATAAATACTGCTTTGTTCACACTGTGTTACAGGCTCAAGGGAGCCTGTGGTTTTGATATTTTATTAGTTATTATTTTTATCTTGTGTGATCGTGATCGTATGGTAGTTGGATTTTCAACTACCTGTGCAATCAGTGCCTATCACCACTACAGTTGTGAGTTATAACCACGTTCATGGCGAGGTGTACTTAATACTACATTATGTGATAAAGTTTGTCAGTGATTTGTGACAGATCGTTGGTTTTCTCAGGCTAATTCGGTTTTCTCCATCAATAAAACTGAATGCCACAATATAACTGAAATATTGTTTAAAGTGGCGTTATCACCATAAACCATCAACACCCTCTTATAAGTCCATTCCCACCAAGGAACAACCCCTCTTATCAGACCAGATTTCAATTTTACTAAATTTGTAAAATACTACTAAATTGTCTTCAACAAGAGAGACCACCCATCTGATGGTGTTGATATTTGATTAGTTATTATTTTTATCTTCTGTGATAGCACCTTTTATTCTGTTGTATATACATTTTTGTACCTTCTTATGAATTTCTATTCTATTATTTATACAATAAATAAAAAGATTTAATGTTATTGTTTATATTTATTTTCAGGGGAGTAAACAATTGTGTATTTGTATTCAAATGGAAATCAAGTGTAGCATGCAGAATTGAAAGGTAATTTTGTTTAAAATATGAAGTGGCTTTTGACCATCCAGATTGTTTAGCTTGTTTTAATCTTCTGATTCCCTCAATATATCTATAGAGGGATAATTTCTACTTAACAGGGGAACATTTTGGGTGATGAGCCATCTTGGAAAGCCCCATAATGTTGAGGTCTAAATATCATCATGCTGGGTTGGATTTTCATACTACTAGCTTACTGAAGCAACAGTCCAAAGGTAGAACTGGGGGACAATATCCTGACTGAGCCAGTCACTCTTTGTTCTAACTCCATAATGCTGTATGTTTGCTTTGAGTGGAGAAATGACTTATACCAATTTGATAATTTTTGGTTTGACCACACTCTAGACAAGCATGCCAACCATTACACCACAATATCAATCTGTAGTTTGGAAATTCAAGATAACTACCTCTGTCAGGATACATTTTTTCATATTCAGGTAATTTACTGCATGGATAGCAATACAGACTTTTCTGTTTTTTTAGGAGAATATTTTTTGTTTTTGTTTGAAAAGTATAATTGTTTCCTAATATATATTTAATAATTATTTTTCAGACAAGAAGTTGTAGAGAAAAACAATACCATAATTGACCCAAGATCTGGAGGCATAATAGACATGAACAAAATTACAAGGTAGGTAATAAAATATATAAACGAAATATAATTATAGAAATAATTATACATCAAAACACATGCAAATAAAATGTAAGAAACACCAACATAAAACTTGCATAAAATTATAATGTAGCAAAAAAAAAAGGTTTGTATTTAAGAATTGTAACATATCATATATTATACATTTATGGCCCTTGTTGTAGGGAGATATGAAGATTTGTTTACCCGAAGAAGACTTCTGAAGGTAAACAAAGCTTCATATTTCCCTACAACAAGGGCCGTACATTGTTTATTATACCGAAATTACACACACAACAACAAAGCAGTTTTTTAAACTAATTTAACATTTTATTCAGTTTATGTAGTTGTTTATGTTGATGGCATGTGTACTTTTTGTGGGGGTCGCCATGGGGGCACGCGGCAGCGAGATACATGATATTTATTTCCCCGGGGCAATGCGGTCTAGAGATACATGAAGTTTTGTCTTCCTGACATGTGACGTTTTTTAACTAACAGACACTCTTATATCGATGAGGTATAATAAAAGTATTTGTAAATATATTTGTTGAGATCTTTGAGTGAAAATATGGATGCAAAATTACAAGGTTTTTGAAAAGAAAGTTAAATGGTGACGGTAAACAATTGATATAATATCAACAAAACGAACAATCATCTCTCAACTCAGATCAATGAACACAAGGAAAGGTCATGAAACATGGCATTAGAAATACATGTTCTAGCTTGAGACAGGCAAACAAAAATGTGGTGAGAGTAATGACTCATAAATTAAACAACAGTGTTTATTATCTTTTTTTCAAAGTAATTATAATTTTTTTAGCACGTCGACCATAACATATGGCAAGAATACCTACTACATAGATACTAGAGGTAGAAATATGGGAACAGGTTGTGCTCAGGCAGTTGTCTGTCTACACACTGAAAAATTAAATGATCCTGGTAAAATTATTGGGCATTTCAACAAAAGGAAATTTTATATAGAAGGTATGTTATTCAGTTTTAGTACTGTACAGTCAACATACCATGTCTATTAAGCAATAACTTGTATTATGTGAGCTTAATTTTAATTCCCCTTCACAGTACTTTTCATATCAATTTATCCTGTATATAGCTAACCACCTGTCTTAAGGTGGTACCATACACTTCAGGTAAAATTTTATCTGCTTGTTTAATTTTCTTATTTTTTTGGCAGTGTGTTTGAATATATCCACTGTAATAAATATCAAAATTTTAACAAATTCCAACCAACAGACTCAGAGCTATAAATTCACTAGCCACATAGCAGCTTTTCTCTCTGTGGTTTTGATCACAGAGATGCTTGAAATCTGCATACAAACATCATATGATCAAAACGTTCAACTGATTTTAAAGAGTTATCTCCCTGTAGTGTATGGTACCACCTTAAGTGAGCCTATTTCAGTGATTCGTTGGTCTTATTAGACAGGTTAGACTGTATTTCTCTCACTAAAGGTTACTGTTTTTATTTCTCCCTGTGTTGCATAAAACCTCATTTGATCAAGTTAAATTGCTGTAATTGTTTTATTATGTAAGCTACATCTTTTTTTATTTTAAAAACAACTATTTTATCTATCAAATATGATATACAGTACAATATAACATAACCACAATAATGTCTTTAAACCAATGGCAATGCTGGAGTGAAATATAAATTATTGAACTGAGACTGGTATTACAGTGATATTTAAAGCAGAAAAAATCATGTGACCTGTTATAGACCAATAGAATTGATTATTAAATACACTTGTGCATTAATGATAGCTATAAACATATTTTTTTCAGATGACATTTTGCAGGCTGAATATTCATCAGACGTAAAGTGTGAATATGATAAGACAAAAACGGCCAAAAGTATCATCCAGTTTAAATGTAATAAAAATAATATTACTGTAAGTATGTCTGCTTTGGTTATTCAATATATGATAATATTTATTTAAATATCTGAACAAAAATAATATTTAAGACAAGTATTGATCACTAATCATTTTTATATTTATAAGAAAAGCTATAATTACATGTGTACTCCCGCGACAAAGTGGAAGGAGTATACTTGGTTTCTAAGTGTCGTCTGTTGACACAATCTTTTCCCATATAGAAATTTCCTGTCTTACGGCACAACAGCTTCATATTTGTATGTACAGTAAAACCTGCCGTAACGGTCACCTTTGTATAATGGTCACCTGCTCATAATGGTCACTTTCGTGCTCTCCCGGTTTGTTTTACTATATATTGTAATTTGATATAGTGGTCACCTGTTCAATGTGGTCAGCAGTCATCATTTATTAGTAATTTTCAGCGTAAAACCTTTGTATAACGGTAAATTTATATTTTAAAATAACACCAGGTGTTTACAAAATATATTGATTAATTTAATTAACTAACTAAACAAACCCTATACATTTTGTGAAGAGTAAATTACTTAAAGGACAGTTTATACCCGGGGGTCATTTGATATTTTAATTCATTACAATGCGATTAAAAATTCACTCGCCAAAAATATCGAAACATCGTATTATGTATCTAGTGCATCATGTAAAAATCATCAACATCCGTAACTATGAAAGTTTTGAAATTAGACGGAAAAAGAGAAAGCGATAAATATTTGTGATGGTGGGGAATGTTGTCGGGCTGTGGTCGAAGAGATGGGTGATGATCACACCCAGATAATGAAAATTCTTTTAAAAAAAATGTGAGATTTTGACGATTTTGAAAACAATGTTCTCAGTTCAAGAAACCGTCAACATCGTGTAACTGGAAATGTAAACATTAACCAATTATGCTGGGATTGGTTTCAGGATTTTGTTTATTAAATATCTTTAATTATTTATTTGTTATGTTTTATTCAAATCATATCATATTCAGATAATTTCATCAACAATAAATGTAAACAATAGTAACATTACGACAGGAACAAAAATAACAAGCAGAACATGACATGTAATTAAAGTCTTTTATTTACAATTAATGTAGAATATTTCGTCAAATAATCAAACCCTTCATATAAAGGTCACCTGTATATAGTGGTCATTTCGTCAATCTCTCCCAGGTGACCACTATAGACAGGTTTGACTGTATATGTATTAGGACATGCCAGTGTCACATATAAGAGTAAGGTCACCTTGACCTTTGACCACAAGGTCAAATAATTGTGTTTATTGATCATAAACTATTGTGTGGTGGAAAACTTTTTTCTCAAGGCCCAGTGCCTGCATTAGGACATTATGGACTGTCACATATAAGAGTGAAGTCACTGTGACCTCAACCTTTGACCACAAGGTCAAACAATTGATTTTTTTTATCATACACCTTTGTCCATGGCAGAACCTTTATTGTCTTAAGGCTCTGTGCCTTTATATTTTGAATATGTATTAATGTCAAGGTCGAATAAATTATTTTATATTATTGATAGGTTTCTTGCACCAAAATGAAGTATGTCAAACAACAGTACTTCTAGTTTTTGTTTTATTTAATGATTTGTATATTTAATTGAATACAAAGGGGATGGGGTATAATTTTAATTCAAGACAAATTCATAATAAGTTCTAAAGTTATTTTTGTCATAATTCATGGAGTTGTTGATATTTTCATTATAGTAACCATTTTTTTTAGACAACTCTTTTTCAAATACATTTTCAACATGCAACTAATGACATCTCTTTATATTTGTTAGGATAATTTAATTTAATATATTTTTCATAATATTAATTCTTTCACTCTGCTAAACAAACTGATGTTGCATGAATTCAAATATATTCATGTTAAAGCTTGACCCCTATCCCTCTCCCACCCCCTACACACACCTTTTCCAAACTCGACCCCTATCCCTCTCCCACCCCCTACATACACCTTTTCTAAACTCGACCCCTATACCTCTCCCACCCCCTACATACACCTTTTTTCCATGTTTATTTATCAAGTTAACAGATATTCATTATATAATTACAGAGTAATCCTATATTTTTGTCAGAATCCAGAGATTGTGTCTACATGTTTATTTGGGAAACACAATTTACCTGTCTAACACCTGATGTGTAAGTTTGTAGATTTATATATATCTTTTTATTTGGGAAATACAATTTACCTGTCTAACAGCTGATGTGTAAGTCTATAGATTTAAATATATCTTTTTATCTGGGAAACACAATATACCTGTCTAACACCTGATCTGTAAGTTTATAGATTTAAATATATCTTTTTATCTGGGAAACACAATATACCTGTCTAACACCTGATGTGTAAGTTTATAGATTTAAATATATCTTTTTATCTGGGAAACACAATATACCTGTCTAACACCTGATGTGTAAGTCTATAGATTTAAATATATCTTTTAATAGATGAAAACAAAGTATAAGTTTTTAAAGTTTATTTGTCTTATTTCACACAAAAAACTGAAACATTGCTTAGCCTCTTAAAACTTCTGAAATATTTCACAATGTTTTTACAATTTTCCAGCTCTCAAGTTTAATTGAAGTTTGAGTATAAAAATAACAGTGTTAGTATGTAAAATTGATTTAAATAATTACATTGTTATTTTGTTTTGAAATTTTATGCCAGTGGATGTCATGACTTGATAATCTGCAAGTGTCAAATGTGTACACTCAACAGTTATAAATCAGTCTGCTAATGTACACAGCTAAGTACAGTCAAACCTACTTTAATGACCACCTCTATTAAGTTACAGTCAAACCTACTTTAGTGACCACCTCTATTAAGTTAGTCAAACCTGCTTTAATGACCACCTCTATTAAGTTACAGTCAAACCTACTTTAATGACCACCTCTATTAAGTTACAGTCAAACCTACTTTAGTGACCACCTCTATTAAGTTACAGTCAAACCTGCTTTAATGACCACCTCTATTAAGTTACAGTCAAACTTGCTTTAATGACCACCTCTATTAAGTTACAGTCAAACCTGCTTTAATGACCACCTCTATTAAGTTACAGTCAAACCTGCTTTAATGATCACCTCTATTAAGTTACAGTCAAACCTGCTTTAGTGACCACCTCTATTAAGTTACAGTCAAACCTGCTTTAGTGACCACCTCTATTAAGTTACAGTCAAACCTGTTTTAATGATCACCTCTATTAAGTTACAGTCAAACCTGCTTTAGTGATCACCTCTATTAAGTTACAGTCAAACCTGCGTTAATGACCACCTCTATTAAGTTACAGTCAAACCTACTTTAGTGACCACCTCTATTAAGTTACAGTCAAACCTGCTTTAATGACCACCTCTATTAAGTTACAGTCAAACCTGCTTTAGTGACCACCTCTATTAAGTTACAGTCAAACCTACTTTAATGACCACCTCTATTAAGTTACAGTCAAACCTACTTTAATGACCACCTCTATTAAGTTACAGTCAAACCTACTTTAATGACCACCTCTATTAAGTTACAGTCAAACCTACTTTAATGACCACCTCTATTAAGTTACAGTCAAACCTACTTTAATGACCACCTCTATTAAGTTACAGTCAAACCTGCTTTAATGACCATCTCTATTAAGTTACAGTCAAACCTGCTTTAATGACCACCTCTATTAAGTTACAGTCAAACCTGCTTTAATGACCATCTCTATTAAGTTACCGTCAAACCTGCTTTAATGACCATCTCTATTAAGTTACCGTCAAACCTGCTTTAATGACCACCTCTATTAAGTTACAGTCAAACCTGCTTTAATGACCACCTCTATTAAGTTACAGTCAAACCTGCTTTAATGACCACCTCTATTAAGTTACAGTCAAACCTGCTTTAATGATCACCTCTATTAAGATACAGTCAAACCTGCTTTAGTGACCACCTCTATTAAGTTACAGTCAAACCTGCTTTAGTGACCACCTCTATTAAGTTACAGTCAAACCTACTTTAATGACCACCTCTATTAAGTTACAGTCAAACCTACTTTAATGACCACCTCTATTAAGTTACAGTCAAACCTGTTTTAATGACCATCTCTATTAAGTTACAGTCAAACCTACTTTAATGACCACCTCTATTAAGTTACAGTCAAACCTACTTTAATGACCACCTCTATTAAGTTACAGTCAAACCTACTTTAATGACCACCTCTATTAAGTTACAGTCAAACCTACTTTAATGACCACCTCTATTAAGTTACAGTCAAACCTACTTTAATGACCACCTCTATTAAGTTACAGTCAAACCTGTTTTAATGACCATCTCTATTAAGTTACAGTCAAACCTACTTTAATGACCACCTCTATTAAGTTACAGTCAAACCTACTTTAATGACCACCTCTATTAAGTTACAGTCAAACCTACTTTAATGACCACCTCTATTAAGTTACAGTCAAACCTGTTTTAATGACCATCTCTATTAAGTTACCGTCAAACCTGCTTTAATGACCATCTCTATTAAGTTACAGTCAAACCTGCTTTAATGACCACCTCTATTAAGTTACAGTCAAACCTGCTTTAATGACCATCTCTATTAAGTTACCGTCAAACCTGCTTTAATGACCATCTCTATTAAGTTACCGTCAAACCTGCTTTAATGACCACCTCTATTAAGTTACAGTCAAACCTGCTTTAATGACCACCTCTATTAAGTTACAGTCAAACCTGCTTTAATGACCACCTCTATTAAGTTACAGTCAAACCTGCTTTAATGACCACCTCTATTAAGTTACAGTCAAACCTACTTTAATGACCACCTCTATTAAGTTAGTCAAACCTGCTTTAATGACCACCTCTATTAAGTTACAGTCAAACCTGCTTTAATGACCATCTCTATTAAGTTACAGTCAAACCTACTTTAATGACCACCTCTATTAAGTTAGTCAAACCTGCTTTAATGACCACCTCTATTAAGTTACAGTCAAACCTGCTTTAATGATCACCTCTATTAAGTTACAGTCAAACCTGCTTTAATGACCACCTCTATTAAGTTACAGTCAAACCTGCTTTAATGACCACCTCTATTAAGTTACAGTCAAACCTACTTTAATGACCACCTCTATTAAGTTACAGTCAAACCTACTTTAGTGACCACCTCTATTAAGCTACAGTCAAACCTGCTTTAATGACCACCTCTATTAAGTTAGTCAAACCTGCTTTAATGATCACCTCTATTAAGTTACAGTCAAACCTGCTTTAGTGACCACCTCTATTAAGTTACAGTCAAACCTGCTTTAGTGACCACCTCTATTAAGTTACAGTCAAACCTGTTTTAATGATCACCTCTATTAAGTTACAGTCAAACCTGCTTTAGTGATCACCTCTATTAAGTTACAGTCAAACCTGCTTTAATGACCACCTTTATTAAGTTACAGTCAAACCTACTTTAGTGACCACCTCTATTAAGTTACAGTCAAACCTGCTTTAATGACCACCTCTATTAAGTTACAGTCAAACCTGCTTTAGTGACCACCTCTATTAAGTTACAGTCAAACCTACTTTAATGACCACCTCTATTAAGTTACAGTCAAACCTACTTTAATGACCACCTCTATTAAGTTACAGTCAAACCTACTTTAATGACCACCTTTATTAAGTTACAGTCAAACCTACTTTAATGACCACCTGTATTAAGTTACAGTCAAACCTGCTTTAATGACCATCTCTATTAAGTTACAGTCAAACCTGCTTTAATGACCACCTCTATTAAGTTACAGTCAAACCTGCTTTAATGACCATCTCTATTAAGTTACCGTCAAACCTGCTTTAATGACCATCTCTATTAAGTTACCGTCAAACCTGCTTTAATGACCACCTCTATTAAGTTACAGTCAAACCTGCTTTAATGACCATCTCTATTAAGTTACCGTCAAACCTGCTTTAATGACCATCTCTATTAAGTTACCATCAAACCTGCTTTAATGACCACCTCTATTAAGTTACAGTCAAACCTGCTTTAATGACCACCTCTATTAAGTTACAGTCAAACCTGCTTTAATGACCACCTCTATTAAGTTACAGTCAAACCTGCTTTAATGACCACCTCTATTAAGTTACAGTCAAACCTACTTTAATGACCACCTCTATTAAGTTAGTCAAACCTGCTTTAATGACCACCTCTATTAAGTTACAGTCAAACCTGCTTTAATGACCATCTCTATTAAGTTACAGTCAAACCTGCTTTAATGATCACCTCTATTAAGTTACAGTCAAACCTGCTTTAATGACCACCTCTATTAAGTTACAGTCAAACCTGCTTTAATGACCACCTCTATTAAGTTACAGTCAAACCTACTTTAATGACCACCGCTATTAAGTTACAGTCAAACCTACTTTAGTGACCACCTCTATTAAGCTACAGTCAAACCTGCTTTAATGACCACCTCTATTAAGTTAGTCAAACCTGCTTTAATGACCACCTCTATTAAGTTACAGTCAAACCTGCTTTAATGACCACCTTTATTAAGTTACAGTCAAACCTGCTTTAATGACCACCTCTATTAAGTTACAGTCAAACCTGCTTTAATGACCACCTTTATTAAGTTACAGTCAAACCTGCTGTAATGACCACCTCTATTAAGTTAGTCAAACCTACTTTAATGACCACCTCTATTAAGTTACAGTCAAACCTGCTTTAATGACCACCTCTATTAAGTTACAGTCAAACCTGCTTTAATGACCACCTCTATTAAGTTACAGTCAAACCTACTTTAATGACCATCTCTATTAAGTTACAGTCAAACCTACTTTAATGACCACCTCTATTAAGTTACAGTCAAACCTGCTTTAATGACCACCTCTATTAAGTTACAGTCAAACCTGCTTTAGTGACCACCTCTATTAAGTTACAGTCAAACCTACTTTAATGACCACCTCTATTAAGTTACAGTCAAACCTACTTTAATGACCACCTCTATTAAGTTACAGTCAAACCTGCTTTAATGACCACCTCTATTAAGTTACAGTCAAACCTGCTTTAATGACCACCTCTATTAAGTTAGTCAAACCTACTTTAATGACCACCTCTATTAAGTTACAGTCAAACCTGCTTTAATGACCACCTCTATTAAGTTACAGTCAAACCTGCTTTAATGACCACCTCTATTAAGCAATAGCTTGTGTTATGTGACCCTAATGTTAATTTCCCTTCCCAGAACATTTTATATTAATTAAACCTATATTTAGCAACCACCTGTCTTATGTGACCCTATTTCAATGTTCTCTTGAGAGGTTACATAAGACAGGTTTGACTGTAACTGTAAATAATCACAATCAACAAAACTGTAAGAGCATTTCACTTTATACGCAGGCCTTTAAAATGGTATTTAGTACACCCTGATCTTAAAGAGTGTTGTATAAGATATTCATGAAAATGTTCAAATTTTAGTAAAAAGTACCACCTATAGATAGTGAAATACTGGTGCACCTGAAAAATATTGAAAGCCCTGTATAATTGTTGAAGGTGCCAAGTACAAATGTACTTAGTAGAAATGAAGCCATGAAAATTGCTATATCTACAAATTTGAGTCTTCAAATTTATTATTAAAAACAATTTTTTGTAGTGAAATTCCTACAGTTACTGGTGGTACCAATAAGGCAGGAGCTGCAAACACACAAGGAGGAGGAGGAGGTGGAACGAGCGGAGGAAAAATTGGCATCATTGTTAGTGTTTTCTTGGTAGCCATTGTAGTCTGTGTCTTGCTCATAGTTTTCCATAAGGCAGAAAGAAGGTAAATATTAAAACATTATGATGATGATGATGCTCAAACTATCATACTGAGAAATAAAATATGGCGGTAACTTCCATATTCTATTGGTAGGGATCTGCTACTAACACTCCCTAATTCATATTTTTTTTAATTAAGTGGTAGGGTTATGGTGTTTAATGTTACTTTCACAATATTTCAGTTATATCGTTGCGGTAAGTTTTATTGGTGGAGGAAACCAGGGTACCCGGAGAAAACCACAGACCTGCTGCCAGTCACTGACAAACTTTATGACATAAAATTGTATCAAGTACACCTTGCCATGAGTGGGATTCAAACTCACAACTTTAGTGGTGATAGACACTGATTGCATAGGTAGCTGTAAATCCAACAACCAATCATGTACCTACATATATAAATCTTTTTTTTTCTAGAAATACACACCTATTGAAATTTTTTTTTTCTGAGAAATACAAACCTTTTCTTATATTTTCTATTTACATTAAAAGCATATCCAATCAGAACCCTCTGAAGAAATATATAGGGTAGAAATGTATTAGTTTACTTAAGCTTAATCTACTATTTGTACTTTTGTAGTTTTGTACCCAGCTATCAAAAATACACTTAAAAACTTACACATAAAACAGTTTCATATCTTCTTTGTTAGACCATTCAAAGGTGTCTTATACATATGGTTTGGTTTGGTTTTATGGTGTTTAATGCCACTTTCAACAGTGTTTCAGTTATATCGTGGCAGTCAGTTTTATTAGTGGAGGAAATCAGAGAACCTGGAGAAAACCACCACCCTGTCGCAAGTCACTGACAAATTTTATCACATAATGTTGTACACCTCACCCTGATTGGAATTATAACTCACAACATCAGTGGTAATCCAACTACCGTACGATCACGGCCACGACGGCCTCTCTTATACATTGTGTTATGTGTTTTTTTAATATTTTGAACATTTGTCATTGTAGAACTGCATTTAAAATAAGAGTTAGAAGAATTTTTGGAAGAGAAGGAAGAGAAAGAGCTTTATACAGTGCTGTAAGTTTACATATTATTTGTTTTGTATTGACTGGTATATTTTAAAGCCTTTGTCCAAAGGACTTGTGTGGCATTCTGCATGATTTAATCCTGCCTGTCTCAGTAACATTTTTTTGTTACTTTTTTCTTAAAATGTGTCATATATGTGTGAGTAAAGAAAGTGTATTATGTGTTGGTAAAAAATGTATCATATGTATTTATAAAATGATTATTGAACTCTTAATAAGGTGACTGAAAAAGCCAAGAAGTAGATAGCAATTGCCAATTGACATGTATGGAAACCAATGCTTTCATAATATTGAGATTAAATATCCATGTTTGAATGTTTCGACAATCAGCATGTAGTTAGAACACAGACCAAACATGTTGTCCAAATTGATGTTTGGTATTCAAAGTGGCCAAAATTTAACACATAATAATAAAACCACACTTTTTTTGGAAAAAAAAACACCCAACATTTTAATGATTTACGGTATGTGCAATGCATGACCTCTACTGGGATACTGCGTGAAATATTTGAAGATACCAAAGAGGTAATCAGAAGCTGTAAATTGAGGGACAGACAATGCAATTTAATACAAAAGAAAAGGGACAAAAAGACGACACAAAAATGATCTACAAATCACTATACAGAAAACTAAAGATTAGCAACATGAACCACACTAAAAACTGGGGGTGAACTCAGGTGCTCCAGAAACAGATCCTGCTTCACTAGTGGCACTCGTCTTGATACTCCTGTCAATAATCTGGTGGAAAGTCATGAATGAGGAAAGGACAGGACTGTGATTATGACGATGGGAACATATCCATGGTCATTTGTGACACAAGTCATGGTGGCAGCCGTAAATCTTTCAATGTGGTAATTTCAAGTTAACCACTAGGGGCCTGTGATTCAGTAACTTCTTTGTTAGCAGTTACTTTACTATTGTTTCAGGGGTCATCATCATATGGTAGTTGGATTGACAATTAACTATGCAATCTGTGCATAACACCACTAACAGGAGTTTGAATCCTGCTCATGGCGAGATGTACTCGATACAATATTATGTGATAGTTTTGTCAGTGGTTTTCTCCGAGAACTCCTGTTTCCTCCAATAAAACTGACCGACATGATATAACTGAAATATTGTTGAAAGTGGTGTTAAAGCACTATAAACCTAACTCTATTGTTATTTCATTACAGTTACCAAGTTCTGAAGAAGATATGGAAGGAAACTAACTCTATTGTTATTTCATTACAGTTACCAAGTTCTGAAGAAGATATGGAAGGAAATTAACTCTATTGTTATTTCATTACAGCTACCAAGTTCTGAAGAAGATATGGAAGGAAACTAACTCTATTGTTATTTCATTACAGTTACCAAGTTCTGAAGAAGATATTGAAGGAAATTAACCCTATTGTTATTTCATTACAGTTACCAAGTTCTGAAGAAGATATTGAAGGAAACTAACTCTATTGTTATTTCATTACAGTTACCAAGTTCTGTAGACGATATTGAAGGAAACTAACTCTATTGTTATTTCATTACAGTTACCAAGTTCTGAAGACGATATGGAAGGAAATTAACTCTATTGTTATTTCATTACAGTTACCAAGTTCTGAAGACGATATGGAAGGAAACTAACTCTATTGTTATTTCATTACAGTTACCAAGTTCTGAAGACGATATTGAAGGAAACTAACTCTATTGTTATTTCATTACAGTTACCAAGTTCTGAAGAAGATATGGAAGGAAACTAACTCTATTGTTATTTCATTACAGCTACCAAGTTCTGTAGAAGATATGGAAGGAAACTAACTCTATTGTTATTTCATTACAGTTACCAAGTTCTGAAGAAGATATTGAAGGAAACTAACTCTATTGTTATTTCATTACAGTTACCAAGTTCTGAAGACGATATTGAAGGAAACTAACTCTATTGTTATTTCATTACAGTTACCAAGTTCTGTAGAAGATATGGAAGGAAACTAACTCTATTGTTATTTCATTACAGTTACCAAGTTCTGAAGAAGATATTGAAGGAAACTAACTCTATTGTTATTTCATTACAGTTACCAAGTTCTGAAGACGATATTGAAGGAAACTAACTCTATTGTTATTTCATTACAGTTACCAAGTTCTGAAGAAGATATGGAAGGAAACTAACTCTATTGTTATTTCATTACAGTTACCAAGTTCTGAAGAAGATATGGAAGGAAACTAACTCTATTGTTATTTCATTACAGTTACCAAGTTCTGTAGAAGATATGGAAGGAAACTAACTCTATTGTTATTTCATTACAGTTACCAAGTTCTGAAGAAGATATTGAAGGAAACTAACTCTATTGTTATTTCATTACAGTTACCAAGTTCTGAAGACGATATTGAAGGAAACTAACTCTATTGTTATTTCATTACAGTTACCAAGTTCTGAAGAAGATATGGAAGGAAACTAACTCTATTGTTATTTCATTACAGTTACCAAGTTCTGAAGAAGATATGGAAGGAAATTAACTCTATTGTTATTTCATTACAGCTACCAAGTTCTGAAGAAGATATGGAAGGAAACTAACTCTATTGTTATTTCATTACAGTTACCAAGTTCTGAAGAAGATATTGAAGGAAATTAACCCTATTGTTATTTCATTACAGTTACCAAGTTCTGAAGAAGATATTGAAGGAAACTAACTCTATTGTTATTTCATTACAGTTACCAAGTTCTGTAGACGATATTGAAGGAAACTAACTCTATTGTTATTTCATTACAGTTACCAAGTTCTGAAGACGATATGGAAGGAAATTAACTCTATTGTTATTTCATTACAGTTACCAAGTTCTGAAGACGATATGGAAGGAAACTAACTCTATTGTTATTTCATTACAGTTACCAAGTTCTGAAGACGATATTGAAGGAAACTAACTCTATTGTTATTTCATTACAGTTACCAAGTTCTGTAGAAGATATGGAAGGAAACTAACTCTATTGTTATTTCATTACAGTTACCAAGTTCTGAAGAAGATATTGAAGGAAACTAACTCTATTGTTATTTCATTACAGTTACCAAGTTCTGAAGACGATATTGAAGGAAACTAACTCTATTGTTATTTCATTACAGTTACCAAGTTCTGAAGAAGATATGGAAGGAAACTAACTCTATTGTTATTTCATTACAGTTACCAAGTTCTGAAGACGATATTGAAGGAAACTAACTCTATTGTTATTTCATTACAGTTACCAAGTTCTGAAGACGATATTGAAGGAAACTAACTCTATTGTTATTTCATTACAGTTACCAAGTTCTGAAGACGATATTGAAGGAAACTAACTCTATTGTTATTTCATTACAGTTACCAAGTTCTGAAGAAGATATTGAAGGAAATTAACTCTATTGTTATTTCATTACAGTTACCAAGTTCTGAAGACGATATTGAAGGAAACTAACTCTATTGTTATTTCATTACAGTTACCAAGTTCTGAAGAAGATATTGAAGGAAATTAACCCTATTGTTATTTCATTACAGTTACCAAGTTCTGTAGACGATATTGAAGGAAATTAACCCTATTGTTATTTCATTACAGTTACCAAGTTCTGAAGACGATATTGAAGGAAATTAACCCTATTGTTATTTCATTACAGTTACCAAGTTCTGAAGAAGATATTGAAGGAAATTAACCCTATTGTTATTTCATTACAGTTACCAAGTTCTGAAGAAGATATTGAAGGAAACTAACTCTATTGTTATTTCATTACAGTTACCAAGTTCTGAAGAAGATATTGAAGGAAATTAACCCTATTGTTATTTCATTACAGTTACCAAGTTCTGTAGACGATATTGAAGGAAATTAACCCTATTGTTATTTCATTACAGTTACCAAGTTCTGTAGACGATATTGAAGGAAATTAACCCTATTGTTATTTCATTACAGTTACCAAGTTCTGAAGAAGATATGGAAGGAAACTAACTCTATTGTTATTTCATTACAGTTACCAAGTTCTGAAGAAGATATTGAAGGAAATTAACCCTATTGTTATTTCATTACAGTTACCAAGTTCTGTAGACGATATTGAAGGAAATTAACCCTATTGTTATTTCATTACAGTTACCAAGTTCTGAAGAAGATATGGAAGGAAACTAACTCTATTGTTATTTCATTACAGTTACCAAGTTCTGAAGAAGATATGGAAGGAAACTAACTCTATTGTTATTTCATTACAGTTACCAAGTTCTGAAGACGATATTGAAGGAAATTAACCCTATTGTTATTTCATTACAGCTACCAAGTTCTGTAGACGATATGGAAGGAAACTAACTCTATTGTTATTTCATTACAGTTACCAAGTTCTGAAGAAGATATTGAAGGAAATTAACCCTATTGTTATTTCATTACAGTTACCAAGTTCTGTAGACGATATTGAAGGAAATTAACCCTATTGTTATTTCATTACAGTTACCAAGTTCTGAAGAAGATATGGAAGGAAACTAACTCTATTGTTATTTCATTACAGTTACCAAGTTCTGAAGACGATATGGAAGGAAATTAACTCTATTGTTATTTCATTACAGCTACCAAGTTCTGTAGACGATATGGAAGGAAACTAACTCTATTGTTATTTCATTACAGTTACCAAGTTCTGAAGAAGATATGGAAGGAAACTAACTCTATTGTTATTTCATTACAGTTACCAAGTTCTGAAGAAGATATGGAAGGAAACTAACTCTATTGTTATTTCATTACAGTTACCAAGTTCTGTAGACGATATGGAAGGAAACTAACTCTATTGTTATTTCATTACAGTTACCAAGTTCTGAAGACGATA
The DNA here is from genome assembly GCA_963383655.1 of Bathymodiolus septemdierum. NCBI lineage: Eukaryota > Metazoa > Mollusca > Bivalvia > Mytilida > Modiolidae > Bathymodiolus > Bathymodiolus septemdierum. The sequence continues at coordinate 127,024,377 of OY726517.1, forward strand.
TTGAAGGAAATTAACCCTATTGTTATTTCATTACAGCTACCAAGTTCTGTAGACGATATGGAAGGAAACTAACCCTATTGTTATTTCATTACAGTTACCAAGTTCTGAAGAAGATATGGAAGGAAATTAACTCTATTGTTATTTCATTACAGTTACCAAGTTCTGTAGACGATATTGAAGGAAACTAACTCTATTGTTATTTCATTACAGTTACCAAGTTCTGTAGACGATATGGAAGGAAACTAACTCTATTGTTATTTCATTACAGTTACCAAGTTCTGAAGAAGATATGGAAGGAAATTAACCCTATTGTTATTTCATTACAGTTACCAAGTTCTGAAGAAGATATGGAAGGAAACTAACTCTATTGTTATTTCATTACAGCTACCAAGTTCTGTAGACGATATTGAAGGAAACTAACTCTATTGTTATTTCATTACAGCTACCAAGTTCTGTAGACGATATTGAAGGAAACTAACTCTATTGTTATTTCATTACAGTTACCAAGTTCTGTAGACGATATTGAAGGAAACTAACTCTATTGTTATTTCATTACAGTTACCAAGTTCTGAAGACGATATGGAAGGAAACTAACTCTATTGTTATTTCATTACAGTTACCAAGTTCTGAAGACGATATGGAAGGAAACTAACTCTATTGTTATTTCATTACAGCTACCAAGTTCTGTAGACGATATGGAAGGAAACTAACTCTATTGTTATTTCATTACAGTTACCAAGTTCTGAAGACGATATTGAAGGAAACTAACTCTATTGTTATTTCATTACAGTTACCAAGTTCTGAAGACGATATGGAAGGAAACTAACTCTATTGTTATTTCATTACAGTTACCAAGTTCTGAAGAAGATATTGAAGGAAATTAACTCTATTGTTATTTCATTACAGTTACCAAGTTCTGAAGAAGATATTGAAGGAAATTAACTCTATTGTTATTTCATTACAGCTACCAAGTTCTGTAGACGATATGGAAGGAAACTAACTCTATTGTTATTTCATTACAGTTACCAAGTTCTGAAGAAGATATTGAAGGAAATTAACCCTATTGTTATTTCATTACAGCTACCAAGTTCTGAAGAAGATATGGAAGGAAATTAACCCTATTGTTATTTCATTACAGCTACCAAGTTCTGTAGACGATATGGAAGGAAACTAACTCTATTGTTATTTCATTACAGTTACCAAGTTCTGAAGACGATATGGAAGGAAACTAACTCTATTGTTATTTCATTACAGCTACCAAGTTCTGTAGACGATATGGAAGGAAACTAACTCTATTGTTATTTCATTACAGTTACCAAGTTCTGAAGACGATATGGAAGGAAACTAACTCTATTGTTATTTCATTACAGCTACCAAGTTCTGTAGACGATATGGAAGGAAACTAACTCTATTGTTATTTCATTACAGTTACCAAGTTCTGAAGAAGATATTGAAGGAAATTAACCCTATTGTTATTTCATTACAGCTACCAAGTTCTGAAGAAGATATGGAAGGAAACTAACTCTATTGTTATTTCATTACAGTTACCAAGTTCTGAAGACGATATTGAAGGAAATTAACCCTATTGTTATTTCATTACAGCTACCAAGTTCTGAAGAAGATATGGAAGGAAACTAACTCTATTGTTATTTCATTACAGTTACCAAGTTCTGAAGACGATATGGAAGGAAACTAACTCTATTGTTATTTCATTACAGCTACCAAGTTCTGTAGACGATATGGAAGGAAACTAACTCTATTGTTATTTCATTACAGTTACCAAGTTCTGTAGACGATATTGAAGGAAATTAACCCTATTGTTATTTCATTACAGCTACCAAGTTCTGTAGACGATATGGAAGGAAACTAACTCTATTGTTATTTCATTACAGTTACCAAGTTCTGAAGAAGATATGGAAGGAAACTAACTCTATTGTTATTTCATTACAGCTACCAAGTTCTGTAGACGATATGGAAGGAAACTAGCTCTATTGTTATTTCATTACAGCTACCAAGTTCTGAAGAAGATATGGAAGGAAACTAACTCTATTGTTATTTCATTACAGCTACAAAGTTCTGTAGAAGATATGGAAGGAAACTAGCTCTATTGTTATTTCATTACAGCTACCAAGTTCTGTAGACGATATGGAAGGAAACTAACTCTATTGTTATTTCATTACAGTTACCAAGTTCTGAAGAAGATATGGAAGGAAACTAACTCTATTGTTATTTCATTACAGCTACAAAGTTCTGTAGACGATATGGAAGGAAACTAGCTCTATTGTTATTTCATTACAGTTACCAAGTTCTGAAGACGATATGGAAGGAAACTAACTCTATTGTTATTTCATTACAGTTACCAAGTTCTGAAGACGATATGGAAGGAAATTAACCCTATTGTTATTTCATTACAGTTACCAAGTTCTGAAGAAGATATGGAAGGAAACTAACTCTATTGTTATTTCATTACAGTTACCAAGTTCTGAAGAAGATATGGAAGGAAACTAACTCTATTGTTATTTCATTACAGTTACCAAGTTCTGAAGAAGATATGGAAGGAAACTAACCCTATTGTTATTTCATTACAGTTACCAAGTTCTGAAGAAGATATTGAAGGAAACTAACTCTATTGTTATTTCATTACAGCTACCAAGTTCTGTAGACGATATTGAAGGAAATTAACCCTATTGTTATTTCATTACAGTTACCAAGTTCTGAAGAAGATATTGAAGGAAATTAACTCTATTGTTATTTCATTACAGCTACCAAGTTCTGAAGACGATATTGAAGGAAATTAACCCTATTGTTATTTCATTACAGTTACCAAGTTCTGTAGACGATATGGAAGGAAATGATAATGATGAAGTTATATTATTAGCTAATGAAGAAGCAATGGGACAAACTTTAGTGTCAGCCGATGAAGAGACGACATCTAAAGATGTCAAAATTTTAAATCCTTTTGAAGATGCAGGAGGTTACCATGATGATAGTGATGAAGACTTGTTAGCATGATCCATATTTGTTGTACATTTTGTTTGTCTTTCAAGACAGTTTTTTTTGTCCTCTTTGTTGCAATCTATGTGATATCAAGAGATATTTTGGTTACTGAATAAAAATGTTATTTTTTTGTGTGTTACCGGTAAATTACAGAAATGGTGTTTTTAATTCTGATGAATATACACGTTTATTTTGAATATAAAAATATGAGGGACACAAGTGATGACTCCCTCTTGAAATGAGAGAGAATTGTCTCTATTGAGGAAAGATTTATTTTTGACAAGAAAATGTGAAAAAAAAATCATCACAAACTTTGCAGATTTTTGTAGAGTGTCTGGGATTATTTCAACATATTTTATATATGTATGAGGAATGCTTCAATACTGATTTTTTTGCTTCCTCTCTTAAAACTGTGGGAGTTCAATCTAATTAAAATTAGATGTTTATTGTGTCTATTTTTAGATAATTGTTCTTTGGTGATACACTAACATCTAATGACATCCTGTGTGGGGTCACGTAATGGTTCATATTTTCAGCCAACCAATCAGCATTGAGCCTTCTAAATCTTTAGGTATCAAAGCCGAGAACACATAATTGGTCAATATATTTAACTGTCTTGCATATGATTGGACTGTCAAAGATGAATGAAAGGTTGCTTGACATGACCCCAAATTGGTGTTAGATGTTAAAAGTATTGCAAAAGAAAATTATTAAAGAAGATACAAAGAACATCTAATTTTATTTAGCATTGGTGGGCGTTTGAATGGACATTTTTTTTTATTCATTTATTGTATATAACCATGACATTTAACTTTTGGACAATAATGTATTAATGTTTAATGTTGGTAGTATTTATTATAGAAGTGGGTCATATTGATATCAATTAACCATAAACATGTAATATACAAACCTGTATATAAAGGGCACACAAGGGAACCTGAAAATGTGTCCTTTATATACAGGTTAAAATTATATGCACTATTCATTAATTGGAAAAATGAGACTGTCCTTTATAGACAGCAATAAGTCAGGTTTAACTGTATATCAGTCTAGTTCAATCATTACCAGTGGCATAGCTGCCGTAAGACACTTTAGGCATCTGCCTACACATTTTTATTATGATTAAATATTTAGATATAAATGAAGATATATGACAATGTTATACAAATTGGGATAGGGACATGTTTTCTTACAACTGAACTCTTCATGTTAAATCACTGTTATTGCATCTGTTAAATGTTGAAAATTGTTTTCGGTCTGTGGCATTCCCCTTTCCTTAAATAACTCCACATCATGGCACTGCCTACTTAACCTACTTGGGGCCTTAGCAGACTACAATTTGTGCCTACACTTAATCCAAAAGAGCTAGCTAAGCCCTTGATTTATACAGAATAATTATAGTCAAACTTGTATATAAAGGGCATGCAAGGGAACCTGAAAATGTGCCATTTATCAGCAGTTGCTCTTTATATACAAGTTAAAATTATATGCACTATTCATTAATGGGGAACATGAGGCTGTCCTTTATAGACAGTGATTGTACCGGTACATGTATTAGGAAGTAAACACCAGAGTTTTATGCAGTTCTGATAAATTCAGGGAAAAGTTCCAGTTTGCCTAATTTTTTGTGATGTTATTTACAAGTTGTTGTTCATTTGTCCTGGTTCAGGTTTAAGAACCAAAAACAGATAAAAGTAACGGAGAATTTATAAACATAGACAGAAAAAAAAACCTAATATTTAATATTCGTAAATGTGTGATTAAAATCATAACAGTAAAATCTGTATAAACCGAACCTCCTTGGGACCAACTTTAGTGTTCAGAATAGACAGGTGCTCGGTTTATACAGGTTAAATTAACAATATTTCCTGCATTAAGACTTTATTTAAAGTTCGGTTTATACAGCTTTCACTGTACTGGTATAGAGATCTTTCTGGTTTATCCATTTACTATGTAAAAAAACAGCTACTTTTCATTATAGCATGATAAAATAAACATTGTGTCGTTATGGTCATTTAGAATCAGGATATCTAAATAATGAAATTTATTTAATGTTTGTATGCAAGAGAGCCTTTAGTTTGTGTAACATTCTAATAATATTACAGTGAAATACAGGTACAAATCAAACAATTTTAAGACCAACTTTTTTTCAGAATAGACATGTGTTCAGGGATAAGACAGTTTACAAAGATATATTTATCACTAAACATTTAGACAATATTTTTAGGGTATGATTTTCAAATTTTTGGGTTTTGTTTGATTTTAACCTAGTTTCACTGTTTAATAGTATTACATGTGGTCACAAATCTAATTTAATATATTTTTTGTGATTTATTGTTCTGCAACTTTTGTAATATGAAGCAGACATACATTTATTTGTTTATAAAAATACATGTCAATTTATGTGTGTTTCCGATTATTTGTTTGTGCTTAAACTAATCCATGTATTTTAATGTTAATCGTGGTACATGTATTGCAGTAACACTGTGTTGAATATAAAAATAAAGCTACGAGATTAACTTTTCTATTGTCAGTTGATAATGTGTTAACACAAATTATATTACAATAAATCCATGTTAAATCAAAGACAAAAGGGACCAGCAATTTTAGTTCATATTTAGCTAGTATTCATGTTTTCTCATGTATTTAGAGGTTACTACAAAACAACTTAATTTTATTTTGAGGTAACCAAAACGTAACTTTTCCCGAGTTTTTTTTTAAACTATGTTTTTTTTTAGACAAAAATAGTGCTGTATAGCATATCATGGTTGCAAGTAGTTAAAGTGGTGTATCCTAAACATGACTTTAAATTTTATTTTGAGGTATTAAACAAAATTACTTTTAGTTTCTTTTGAGTTTTTTTAACATTAAAAAAAGTTAACATTTTTTAAATAAACTATGTTTTTTTGGACAAAAATAGTGCTTTATTACATATTATGATTGCAGGTAGTTAAAGGAGTGTGTCCTAAACATGACTTTTAATTTCATTTTGAGGGATCCTAAAAATGACTTAATTTCATTTGAGGTATCCTAAAAATGACTTAATTTCATTTTGAGGGATCCTAAAAATGACTTAATTTCATTTTGAGGTATCCTAAAAATGACTTAATTTCATTTTGAGGGATCCAAAAAGTGATTTTTCCGAGTTTGAGTTAACATTCTTTTACATTGTTTTCGTTTTTGACAAAAATAGTGTTTTAATAGATGTTATGGTTGCAGATAGTTAAAGGGGTGTATCCAAAACATGACTTTTCTATTTGAGTTAACATTACTTCAAAACTGTATGACAAAATTAGTTCTTCATTAGATGTTGTGGTTGCTGGTAGTTAAAGGGGTGTAGTTAAGTTTTTTTTTACTATTATAGCATCACATTGTGATACAAAAAAATGTGTGAATGAATGAATGATTTTGATTAGATGCCAAGTGAGAAATTTTTCAGCCATAGTGTGACGAGAACAAGTTATATTTCGATGAGTTCATGGTGTCTGCATTGTACTAGACCAACACGCTTAGTTGGATTTTTATAGTGCTTACTCACTGAACAATAGTCAGCAGGTAGACATGTCGCTCCACTCTGACACATTATCCCAATTTGAAGCCAACCAGTCTGCTCTTATTTCTTAATGCTGCATGCTCAGTGAAGAAACAGCAAATTCTAATTGTATAGTCTTTGGTTTGACCCGACAGGAGCTCGAACACACGATCTACCACACCAAATCTCCTTCAGACCAACTTTTTCGGAATAGACAGGTGATGGTTTATATAGGTTTAATAAACAAAGATTTCCTACATAGGAACTTTATTCAGTGTTCAGTTTAGACAGATTGCACAGTATAAGCGAAACCTGTCTAAACCGAACCTTGCATAAAATGGAATTCTGAAAAAACCAAACTTTAAATAAAGTCCCAATGTAGGAAATCTTTGTTAATTTAACCTACAAAAACCAAACATCTATTATGAACACAAAAGTAGGTTCGGCTTAGAAGTTTTCACTGTATAAATATGATGCACTAAGGTAGATCGTAATTTTACATATTCAATGTTTTAATCGATGCATTTATTTTATTTGATGATTGTTACTTATTTTAAATAAACATATCATTATACAATGACATTTAATAATATTTTGAAAATGTGTTAAAGTGCACTTAGTCAAATTTTTCTTTCAAATTCGCTTCAAACTTTTGTTGTGTACCTGTTTTACTATAGACACAAATTTGACAACCTGAACTCGTTAAACACGTTTGACTGGTTCATCAAATATTGGAAGGGAATTGGATAGGTATTTAGAATGTCAAATTTAGCTAAACAATTTAATTCATATCCAAATGTTTTGTGATATTTGTTACTAGTACAAAAATGTTGTTTATGTACAATTTAACATGAAATGTGTTACATGTATGTACATGTACATGCAATTGAAATTCTTCTGTAACTAAGTCTCAGGTCTTTACTGGTTTGAATTAAACATATTTTTATAAGCTCAAAATATTAGGAATTGGGATTGGGCACAAGTTATAACAATTATTTAAAGCTTGCTTTCTACACATTTCAACAAATTATATACATGACGGCAACCATGTAATCAAATATTTCAATTTACATAAAGATGTATAGACAATACAAGAAAGTAATTTTCTGGTACAGTACTATTCTTCATAATTTAAATACATATAAATAATTTTAACATTATTTCTTGGGTGCATGTGTAATGTTTGGACTTGATTATTTTCCTATCTGTTCTCTCCTTGATTTGAATCTCATTCATTTTTATACAATCTTAAAAAAAATATCAAAGTTCAAATCTCAGTGTTCTTACATTTTCAAAAGCTTTTTAGCTTTCCAAATTTTTGACTATGAATGTACCTGATGAAGGTTATTCCAGAAACGTGTTGTGCACACATTATATATCTATTATAGCAGGGGTTTTTTCTATTAAAAATAATTCCATAAAATATGCTTAGCTTTAATGATATTAACTTGTAAATGCTTATCTGCATATTTATGATATATATATATGCAAACAAACTTCATCCAAGCCAATTTTTTCTTCTTTAGAATGAGTTATTGTCTTCTTCTATTTCTAAAATACCTACAGACCAAATTTAAGCAATACATATTATTATAAGTAAATCACACATAATACATTTTAAGCTTAAAGGCAAAATTACTTGATTTTGTCTTTGTCGAGCTAAAATGTTGTTTTTTTTTATATCGATCTAGTTGTATGATGTGACATTTTGTTGCTTATGAATTATCTCCCCTTCTTTTCCAGCGTATTAATTCAAAGTAAAAAATTGTATGTTTACACCAACCACACTTCACTTTTAACAACACTTCTGAGTTATACATTCCCTACCAAAGTTTCAATGCTTGCTTGATGGAATGTTATTTAAACATTGCATTCTCAGTCATGTGATCATCACCATTATCATGCAATCAAATAGGTTATAGTAGCTTTGTTGATGTTTTTTTGTGTATTTTATATGTGATTATAGCTTTATTGATGTGTATTTGTTTGTTTGTGTAATTGAATTACTGCTGGTTATCACAAGTGTTTGAGAGGGAGAGAGAAAGCATTTTCAAATCTTATGCATCAAATAAATTTATTTTATCTTAATGTGTTGTGACTTTTTTATTGAGCATATATAATCTTCATTTCACAAATAATGTATGTATATTTACTTTAATATTAGTCTTAACATATACATGTAGTTAACATTGATCGTCTTTTGGATTTCCCGGATTAAACCACCCTCTTTTTCCATGTGAATTTGATGCCTTCGACCCATTTTGGCTTTATTTTTGGTTTATTTGGAATCAGGATAAAGTGTCAGAGTGGACAACATGTCTACCTCAGGACTTTTTTCTTCAGTTGTTTCAATGATCTATTAAAAGTTTTTTCAGTGAGCTAGCACTATTAAAAATCCAACTAAGCGTGTTGGTCTAGTATAAAGTGGACATCATCGCATTGAAATATAATTTGTTCTTGCCATGATATTGCTGAAAAATTGCTCATTTAAATGTCAGTTCCATACAATGATTATTCGTAGATGTAGACCCGAAATTTAGAAATTGCTGAAGATATTATAGACGAAATGATTTTAAATGCTGTTAAATCTCAAACATCCAGAGCAGATAACGTTTTATCTGTTTTTCAATGTCTTTCGTTCAACCTCAAACTAATGTTCTGCAAACGAAAGTTGAGAAAGTCTCCTCGTCAGACTATATATATATATGTATTTTCAAAAACTGGGATTTGTTAGAGATGTGGAACTCTTACATGTATTTATTTATTTATAGTAAAACAATCTTCCATAACAATAATCACATTTCAATCAGAAAATTGTTCACCTGTCCAGGTCAACCTTTCCTTGTCTCAAGCAATTTTTTAGTTTCATATAGGGATGAAAAGATTAAACAGTATTTATGGTGAAATTAAAGGGTTAGGGTTATGGTGTTTAGCGCCACTTTCAACAATATTTCAGTTATATCGTGGCAGTAAGTTTTATTGGTGGAGGAAACCGGAGAAAACCACCAACCTGCCGCAAGTCACTGACAAACTTTATCACATAATGTTGCATCGAGTACACTTCACCATGAGAGGAATTCGAACTCACAACTTTAGTGGTGATAGTCACTGATTGCATACTACCATCCGATCACGACGGCACCATAATAATTAAAAACAAAGGCTTTAACAATTGATTATTTTATGTAAGTAGAAAGACTCTTCCAACAACTTGTACACTGCATGACTTTCTTATACACTGGAATCTTCTGGAACAGCTCAATCTATCTATGTCTTGTATGACGGAAATCTGCAAAAATAAAATTTTTAAATATTTACAATGTTTACGGTACAGTGCAAAACTGAATGTTATGAAAATCTAAAAATATTGTTAATAATTGGACAAAATTATTAGATTTTCATAAAATTCAGGAATTTCAAAACTGAGAAAAAAACTGACAAATATTACATGATTCTCTTTACAGCAAAATATGTACTAGACAAACAGACTGACAGGATTTCAGAAATGAAGATTGAAATATGAAATGTTTTGGCTGTCTGTTTAACACATGATTTATATACTATAACCTATCATATAACATCAGTTTATTGGTAATTCTGTTAATTTTCTTTGATCTTGATGAGTGATATTAACAGTATCAATGAACTGATTCTGATACTGAAAAATATTGGTCAATGTGACGTTGACCACATTATGACATTAAAAACAATAACCTCCGATTTCAGAACGAACGTTATTCTATGTATTTAAAAAACAAACCTGTTGCACATGTAAATGCCATTTACAGACTAAAGGATCCATAGCATTCGTCTTTATCAACATTTCTACCACTCAAGGTCAAAAGGACATCCCTTTAACCTCTTGTCCAGTGTTAAAATCTGCCTTCATGCCTAGCAAAGACATCATCTACAATAAAATTGTGTACTTGAATGAAGATTCAACTTGCCTGCTTATTCAAATATAAAATATACAGTCAAACCTATATTGAGAGGTCACCTTCAGTACAAATAAAAATGGCCTTATAAGACAGGTGACCTCTTAAAAGAGGTGCAGTTAATATGAAATGTTCTATGACAGGACAAGAAAAAGGTGACCATTTAATAGAGGTGACCTTATGAGCAGGTTTGACTGTATGGTAATTTACATCTTGATTTTTTAACCTGCTCAAAATCTAACTTTCTAGTATAAACATTTTAAGAGCATGTAATTATGAACAGAAAGTTTAGTGATGGTCAACAATTCCATCAATATCAACAAAACGAACAATCACCTCTCACCTACATCTGCTATGCATGTACATGTAAAATATTACTGCTGTGTAATTTCATTACTAGGTAACCATTTTATTTTCCACTAGCACTGATTTATCAGTATCTTAATACAATGTATATCATAAAATAATTAAACTATATGTTTTGTTTGCATGAACTTGCATCACATTATCCTCAATACGAACCACCAAGTCCTTGTTCTTACTCCTTAATGCTGTACCATCTATCACACACAAGGTGAGCATACAAACCACTATACTATCAATATGATTTCAAGAAGAAAACTGATCAGTGTACTACAATAAATTCCAGACAGCATTATCTTTAAAAAAAATGGTTCAGATAAACTAAACATGCATTTTCATATAGTCTTACTGGTACATGTAATACAAAATGATCAAATTTACTGTGTATATCAATCAATCCCAACTTCTAACACCCCAACCCACAGTAAATCAATCCCAACTTCTAACACCCCAACCCCATTAAAACGAATAGCTTCTCATTAAATAATAAATTAATGTATTTCAATAAGGAGCACAGTGAAGAAAATATTAATAATACCTCTACAATACTATCATTTAATCACATTGATGCTGTAATGGTTAGGGATTTCACCTTGAGTACATTAGATTGTGAGTTAGATTCCTGGTCGAGTCAAACCAAAGACAGTCAATTTGGTAATTGTTGCTTCTCTGCTAGGTATGTAGCTTTAATGAAAAAGAGCAGAGACTGGTTGGCTTTGAATCAGGATAATATGTCCGAGTGGTGCGACATGATCATCATTGCCGACATGTCTACCCACAGACTGTTATTTCAGTGATCTAGCACTATAACAATCCATCTAAGTGTGTTGGTCTGGTATAAAACGGACATTATGTCATCGAATATAATTTGTTCTCGACATGATATGGCTGAAAAATTGCTCATTTAACGTTAGTCAAGAATCAATCAATCAATACAATGTTATCAGACTATTTACCTGTTTAAATTTAGCCCTGATATTTTCTAATTTCTCAAACAACAATGGATTTGTAGGGTCATCTATTGTGAAATCACTAATCAACTTCTGTAGAGTTTCTATAACTTTAATTGCCCTAAAAACAAATCAAAAATTAAAAATGATTAACTTCAATGAATAGATTATCTGTAATTATAAATCATGATACCACCTGTCCAGGTGTAAATTTAGATAATCATTTTTTAACGACTTCTTAAGCATCATTTTTGTTTGACACTTGTTTTACTAGAAGATTGTTATGTTACGTAGACCTTGTGTTATTGTTGCTTCTACCATTTTGACTAATGAAATTTTTATGTAAAATGTGATTTCATTAGTCAATTGTTTGCTGTCAAATCCACAATTGACATGTCGTAACTAATTAATGGTTCTAGTGTGAACGAGCCACCATATGGAATTCTTGAAATCCAACATGTCCATTAATACAATATGATAGAAAAGCGAGACATTGCATCTGTACCTTTAAAATAATGTCTTGCTAGCTTTTATCTGAAACTGAAGTGTACATATTGCAAAATAACGTCCAGTGTTTATGCTCTACACTGAAAATGTTCATATGATGTCACAATTTTCTATGACATTTATGTGAAACCCTGTCCTTCCTTTATGGTGTCTAGAAACCTTTACAACAAAGATTACAGGCTTGTGGTTAAGAGTTGATGACCATTAATAGAAAATTTATTAATCAGCATAAAACTATTACATGTACATCATATTTATATAATATTTATTCACGCTACGATATAGCTGAAATACTGCTAAAGTTGGCGTTGAACACCAATCCAGGGATCGACATTAACTTTTGAACCAACGTGTCCCATCGGTTAAATTTTACTTGTCCGAAAGTGAAAACTACTTGCCCGAAGTTTTACTTATTAGTAACATGCATGACCAATTTCAGGGATAAAACTGGTCCAGCTGGGCTACTGACTTAATTTCTAGGGGGCTACAACATTTTTAGAGGCCTAGTTTTTTTCAGTTGATGTTAAAGAAAAATGAAAACATTCGGACAAGAATGAATTAGTGTTCATTTTAAAAACCCATTTATTCAGATAATACAGGTTTCTTAAATACTTGTGGCAGTATGAAATTTGATCTCACATTTTCTAAACAGGAATTAACTACCGTACCTACATGTACTTATAATTTTTAACCTTGAACAGAAATGGGCACGCAAAAAAAGGTTCCAGAGATGTTGAATTTGTGTGTCATACAATAGATCCAGCAATAATTAAATTCAATGAGGTCCATCTGACCTATAAAAAATATCCTAATTTTGTTAGGAATACATTTTTTTTTGGTGATGTTAAACTTGTCTATAATAACACTTGTGTTGTCTGTTGATCAGAGAAAAAACAGACAAAATAACTTCCAATTCTAATTTAAGAAAAATATTACACCACTCAAATTTTCCTCCATTCAAGAAAAGTATAACAATCCATGAAATCACAAATAGAACACATAAATATCAATAGTTTCCATCTTATTTCAGAAATGTTTACAATATATTTACCTTTTTATATTGCAAGAAGATCAGCATTGAATTTATGTAATTATCAAAGTGAGTATAAATTAACTAACTGTACACATGCCCTACAGCAAAGCAGAGACATTAAATGTACATGCATACCTATTTATAAATAATAATTACTGCCCTTATTTAGAAATAGTATTTCATAAATTCTAGTTTAGCATTTTTTCAAAACTTTATTTGTCAAAAGTTGAAATATGAATACAATCTATATTGACAAGCAAAACATATTTAACTAATTTTTGTTGTAATTCAACATTTAAATCATAGTTTCTTTGCTAAAATGTTTTGCCACATTTACCTCTTCTATACAAATATCATGAATTTTATAATACCTTATATTACATTTCTTTCATTGAAATCCAGTTTTCTTATAGATGTTTTCTATAAGGGCACATTGCAAAATTGTTCCCAACTTCATTAACACCTATAAGGAATTAACTGGTCCCCTGAATGAATGGAGGAGTTAAGGGTAAAGAGAGAGAATGGGGAGGAAAGAGTTTAGGGTGAGAGGGCTAATAAAGGTAATAACAAAATTTCCGAACAATCTTACAAAGGGAAAGTCAAAACTCATAACTATATAAACAGACAAAATCAGTCAACAACCGGAAAACTGTGAAAACCGTAATGACCCTGACTTGGTACAGGCATTTCTAAAGAAATGGTGGGTTGAATCAGATTTTAAGGTGCCAAACCTCTCGCTCTCATTACGGTTCAAAGGTTCCGGCTGTCACTGTAACAGTATTTAAATACAGGAACAAAACAGGTAAAATAGCCGTCAAAGCAGTACCATATTCGGTGACGTAAATGTCAAAAATATTTTTACGTCACACATTGACAAAAAAATTCTTGACATTTTTGACTTCTTTATCTTTATACATTTTCACTATATGAAAATGCATCGCTTATAATTTTTTCTGCAGAGACGGAATATATTTCGACAAGATATTGGTATCGGAATATAAACTTTTTAAGAGATCGAATAAGGCGAATCTTTTTATAGCCCTGGTCCAGTAGCCTGTTTCTCAGATGAAGATGACGTTTCAGGAAATCAGAATAATTGCTACTGACCCTTGTATAGCGAATCAATTGCGAGATGTAAACACCATATGCAGGAGAAGCTGGTATATTGCTGCACATGTTTGGAAAATTTATGATTTTAAAATTGAAGTCGTCCCGCTTATCATAAATTTTAGTACTGAGTCGACCACTGTCGTCAAATTCGAGGTATAAGTCCAAAAATGATGCGGACGAAGCTGTATCGGTGGTCTCTTTAACTTCCAGCTCTGGAGGATATATCAATGGAAGAAATTCTGCAAATCTAGAATTAAGAGAAAATCTTAAAGGAGGAAAATGAGGGGGCTAAAGGTAGAAAAATATGGAAAGCATTTGAGGTTGGAAAAAAGACAGACAAACTTTATCACAAAATGTTGTATCAAGTCAGGGATCGACATTAACTTTTGAACCAACTTGTCCCATTGGACAAGTAACAGTTAAATTTTACTTGTCCGAAAGCGAAAACTACTTGCCTAAAGCTTTACTTATTAGTAACATGCATGACCGATTTCAGGGATAAAACTGGTTCAGGTTCTTAAATACTTGTGGCAGTATTAAATTTGATCTTCGTCCATCTTCCTCTTTTGTGGAGGTTTAATGCCACTGATAAACTCATACATTTTCTAAACAGGAATTAACTACCTACATGTACTTATAACTCTTTAATGGAAATGGGTATGCAAAAAAAGGTTCCAGAGATGTTGAATTTGTGTGTCATACAATAGATCCAACAATAATTAAATTTAATCAGGTCTTGTCCTGATCCATCTGACCTATAAAAAAATCCTAATTTTGTTAGGAATGCATTTTTTGGTGATGTCAAACTTGTCTATAATGACGTTTGAGGGCAATTTAGTAAGCTGTCAAATTAGACAGAGAGTCCTTATGTGACTGTGAGTAAAATTATGTCCTTCAGCATACATATAGTGCATAGTTTCCAGTGGATGTAACTGAATATATGAAAATATCTGTGCTTAATTATTGCTTTTACTGTATGCTGTATGTGTATGCAGATATTGTATTTAAAAAAAAAATTATTTGTAAACAAGTAAAAGGTAGCAGATAATTTCTATTTCACAAGTTTAAAAATTTGAAATATATTCTACAGTATGGTATAAAAAAATTAACTGTATAAAAGTATCCAATAAACATCTTTTGGAAAATTTTAGGATATCAATTAGCGACTGGCACCTCTGCTAGGTGTCGCCCCGAAGCAATGAATGAAAAATTCAGAAAAGTTGACACCCAGTTATATGGTATTTTCTACGGGGCAATATAAAGAGACCCATGTACAAATGCTTCGAATGTATGCATATTATATAGTAGGGATGATGAAATCAAGCATATATGGGCATTAAATAAAATTAGAAACACATTTTCTTCATGAAAATATAATTCGAAGTGGAAATTTAATAATCATAATATGATTTAGGTCGTATACGCTAAATCAATGTTTATTTTTAACAAATTGCACATCATTTTAACATAAATTAAAAGTTATTTCTATCATTTTCCCCCATAATTTATTTCACAAAAATAAAGTTGTGTAGACATCAAAGGGAGATAATTTTGCGGGAAAATTACATAGTTCAACTTCCAATTTGAGAACCTTCGATTGTTTACACTACAGACCGAGAGCTACCTTAATTGGTAAATAGTTTTAAAGGGTCAATATATTACTTCAATAACAATATATGATATAAATATACAGGTATAACATAACAAAAAGATAAATATTTAATGGCTGACAAAAAATTACGAATTCACAGAAAACTGAAGATTGAGCAACACAAACACCACTAAGAATCCGGACCGACATGAGCTCAGATGCTTCATATGAGTCTGCAGTTCAAAATTCACTAATACTATTTCATGGAAGATGGAGCTGGGGGCCCTCCCCACTTTGAAAAGTTGAGGGTGGCAATTCCCGTCCGCCCTTTTTGGCATTCAATTTAAGAAAAAAAAAAAAACTTTTTTACTTCAGTATGGAAGCATATATGTTGTCCATGGCCAGTTAGCCAAGGGTAATAAAGATATTTGGATAAGGGTATGCTTTGAAACCATAATGACTTTTTTTTTTTTTTATTGCTGTACAGTTTTGAAAATTTACCAGCAATACATTTTTGTACATTTTTCATAAAAATGCAAACCAAATGTAATGAGCATCCATTTAAATTATTATAAATATTGAGGTAATTACACATGATTGTGTATTTTTATTTCAAAGATAAAATAATTATTGAAAATTGTGAACAAATTTAATGTACATTTTAGTGAATTTTTCATTAAAAAATGTATGAGGGTAACCCTATTTAAAGCCCCATAATTTTTTTCTATTGAAAATATTCCCCATTTTGTTTCATATTCTGAAAGTGAGCATGTATATGATGCTTTTGGTATGTTGTTTTTAATATTTAATAAAAAGAAAAGGCGAAGAAAAAGTTTGGTAACTTTCTCATAAAATTAAAATTTTCCACAAGAAAACGGTGACTACCAACCATTGAATATGAACCAATATCTGGTTTTAGAAATGCAGTTAACTTCAAATCTTTTTTCCAATTATTCAGATGTTGTACAAAGAATTCAAGTGAAAAAATATAAATAAATATGATGTTTAGGAAAATCAATTGAAAATAAATATGTACACTAAAATGTACATTGGCAATTGAAATACAAATAGACAAGTTGTTCACTTTAGTTTGGGTTACTAGTATCAATAAATTTTTTCAATTAAATGTTCTGTGTATTGTTATCTAAAAGATAAGGCATATATATATATAATAGTCAACAATCCGTATCTAATGGTCCGTTCCGGTTCCAAATTTTACATCAATGGTCAACATCCGGTTTCATCCTTTATTTATTTCAGTGACGAACATGAATCTGTTGCCATCTTCAACATATAAACATCTTCAAACAAATTTAATTAAACATAAACAATCAGTGGAAGTCAACTTATTTCTTATTAGACGTTTGAAATTCAACTGGATAGGTAAAATACAACTTGTCGATCAATTCCAAAATTCGTTAGATAAAATCTGATTGGTCGATGAAGTAGGACGACAAAACCGTGCGATATGATTGGTCAACATTATTAATGTACCGGTAAGTTAAATTTAGAACAGGGAAATTATGCGGAAAGTAAGTTACCGAATAACAAACAAATTTTTCGATTTTAAGAAACGCATTGTATATTTCTGTACATTTCATTCAATTTTATACAATACTTGTGGGTATTTGTTGTTTTTTCCACTTGTCTCCGATCGTACTAGTACAGTAAGACTTTTACTTGTCCGATAACGATTTTTAGTTGTCACGGGCGATCAGACTACCGTTAATGTCGAACCCTGCAATCGATCAATCATATTTATAATTTTTGTATGTTCTTGAAAATCCAATACAGAGTTATCTACCTTGTCTTACTTGTATCATCCTTAAACTTCTTGTGAAGTCGTTCTGTAAATCCATGATAAAATCCTACCTATAAAAATCATGTCTAGATAACAATAGAGACCAATGATGAAGTATACAGGAACTGACGAAGCAAAATTATATTTACTGGGTATAAAAAATGTGAAATGCAAAATTTCCAACAGTAATTTTCTATTTCATAGTCAAGAAAACCATGAATCTGCATCACCCAGGATCCTCTGTTTCTGGAGTTATGTCCCTTGAAGAATTGATAATTTGAATTATAAAGAAATTACCATTACATATACACATTACACTGTTTTCATACAGAACTAAAAGCTGGTATTCAAGTGCATTTAAATTGAAGGGCACCACATATGTAAAAAAGGGAACATTACAATTACTCAATTAACGAATTGTGTCCTTTAAAATTAGATCTTTCACTTGCTCCTTTTTACTGATTTGTTGCGGCCTGGTAGATCTGAGAAAACACCATTACGGGTCACATAATTTTAATATCAATTTAAATATATAATTAACGAAGAGGATTGAGCTCATAAAACTAGTTTAACCCTGCCACTTTTTATTGATGTGTCTGTACCAAGCCAGGAAAGTGGGCAATCATGTATATGTGTGTTAGGGGTATTCATTTTTTGCTTTCTTTTGGATTACATTTTAGAACTGCTATGGCAGTGTGGTATTTTTTGTTTTTCACTTTATATAAGCTTCATAATTAGTAAAGGAGTCCTAGTATATAACCATGATAGAACAAACTGCAAATATCGGTTAATCAAATGTTTGGACCTTTTCCATGTTGTTGCAATTATTTCAACGAGTCTTTATGTCACAAATAGATCACTTACACATTCCTTATTTGTTTCTAGAATTAGATGGTTTTTTTTACATTGTTTTTATGAGTTATTTCCTATATTTTTTAACTTGTTCTCATCCCGAATATGCATGAAATATTTACTGATAGAAGTTGAGCAACCAACAATCAATCTTTTGTACATGTACCTCTGAGGCAATAGATGATCCCTTTTCCCATCCAAGTCTATATCCTTCTTCATATCCCGATTGTTGTCCTACTTCATATCCATCCTCAAAACCTTTTGCCTGACACCTGCAAAATAATACAAAGATATTATAATGACATCAAGTTCAATAAACAGCATTGTTTGTGTAATGGTTAGTGTGCTTGCCCTGAGTATGATAGATCGTGGGTTCAAGCCCTGGTAGGGTCAAACCAAAAACTATAAAATTTAATTTTAAATTAATATTTGATGCTTATCTGCTAATAATGAAGCATTCAAGGAGAAAGCAAGGACTGGTGTGGTTTAGAATCAGATAATGTGTCAGAATTTATTATAAGGAAAAATGTTAGGCCAAAATCAATAATTTCTATGAAGTTATCTTTTTTTCTGTGTAACTGTCATGATACAAGAATGGCTTTTAAAACAATCTTATGTACAAAGAAATATTTAACTAGCCATTCTTTGAAAATTCCAATCGTCATATGAATGAAGGGTTAACACTGTTAATCGCTATATCGGAAAATCGATAATAGTACGAAAACCCATCACACGATGCTATGGGTAAGCAAGTTCAATGTTTGCATCAAATAATATTTTTAATACTTTAATTTCAAACTATTTAAAAAAAAACATCTTTTGAAATTTTTCAGACAAAACAATTACACAGGAAAAGCTGAAATACTATACTTTCTAAATTTGGTTTACTTTTTAAGCTTGGTTGGCCTATGACAAAATCACATGATTTATTTACCATTGACCAGCCTTATGTGACGTAAAACGATGCCATTTGGAAAAAGGGTAGTAAACAAATATGGGTCAGTGTGTCATTATTATCGATCTTTTTTCCATGGAACTTTACACATTTGAGCAAGAATAGATGAGAAACATAATTAAAAAGAAAAAATGTTTACTTTTCAAACATGAAAAAAATAATCAAACATTATTCAATGACTGGCCGACTTATATATGATTCGGTGGTAATATGCGAGCATCAGCAAGCTCTTAATGGTATACAATGTGTACTTAGAATTTTTTGACAAACATGGCTGTACATATTGACAAATAAAAAAAAAATTGACGCTTTGTAAACACTGGTTCCGTGTAACACACTAACACACTCAACTAATGAAGATCTTCTTAACATAAAGTGCAAAGGTGATCCTGAAGTCTTGTACGTCCGATACCACTGAAACCCAGTACCCGTGTGTAATAAAAGTCATTTTGTTAGCTTGTTTTATTTATATTGATATTTTTTAATTTATTAAATTTCTTCTGACATACTGACAAAAATTTTGTTTCTACGCAGAAGTTAACTTTTGAGATTTCGTAAGGAACGATAACTCGAATAAAGGAACGACAGCTCGATTGAATTAGACTAGATTCGGCCCTAAAAAAAAGTCGCCCCCAATATATCTCGGCCTAGGTATAGGGGCACCTCGAAGATCGTTGGGCAACTATAAAAAAAAATATTGTTGCCAGCGATCTTCGAGGTGCCCCTATACCTTATTATTGATAGAACTTCCGACTCCTGTGACTGGATGAGCGTGAAATTGCCAGATAATTTTCAGATGCGCGAGCATTCATGGCCGTGCCGGTTTCATATTAGTGAAGTTTTGGCAATACTATACTTAGGCCTATAATGATTAGGTCAACAAAAATAATAGGTTTACTTTTCTTCACCCATAATTATGTCGTGAAATAAATCAACGTCTGTCATGTTTGCCATGTTTCCAAAACAGCAAGCCTTGTCAGAGTTACCTCCCTGACTTTTGCTTAAATCATAAACAACAAAAAATTTAATATTTGATATCTGAATCTGTTGTAATAATATCTTTTTTTTTATATATGTTAAAATCTAATATATATAACTTCAAATTTGAAGTAAATCCATCACATAATAAAAAAGATATAGCCATTTCAGTCATTTCCAGGACAGTTTTCGGGCATTAGTGTTACCCAATATTTCAATGATAGAAGGGGCAAGCTGTGGTGCTTTTTTTGGGGGAAAATGAGTTCGCCAGATGCAGATTCGACAAAGTCTAAAGACACAGATAAGAAAACAAGTGTTGATTCCGAATCAGAAAATGTAATAACCCATACTGTGTTTTGTAGTTCACACTTATTTACAAAAATTTCATGTCAAAACGTTTAGTTCACGCTCTTTTTTCTTTTTTAGAATTTTGCTTTCTCCGTTTTTAATTCCATTTTCGTTGCAGTATTATTACAATTTTTCAAAATAAATGCATCTGATATCTTTTTTAAGGAATATATCAAATTTGGGTATCGCATTGTCGTCTTAAAAGAACGTTTAACAAACAGAAATGCAAATTTGCTCTAACATTATGTTACATTAATGATTTGTGCAGGGCTGTTGTTATGTTATGGGACTGTCTTCGTCTATTTGGAGCAATTTAATTTCAATTAGATAACCGTGCTGTACAATAATTATGTCTCCACACGTCTCATCTTTCCACACATTATGTCTAACTGCTGAAAGGGAAAAATTACATGTGTTGCATTAAAATATGTTTTTATTTTCTCAATACAATATATATGCACATGCAATATTGCAATTTGTTTAAGCATAATCTATTTCAAAGTGAAGACCCCAGTTGTCTAGTCTTCCTTTGTTGACTACAGCTGAGAATATCTAAATTTTATTTTATTATTACAGGTGAATCTTGTTTTTGTCAACCTCGGTAATCTCAAAATTTCGGCTGTGGAACCATAGCTCTTATATAATTAACAGTCTTTTTTTTTACCATAGAGCTACAGATTTTACCCATTTGTAAACTTGGAATGTGTAATAGTCAGCATGCTCCCCTAGAGTGTGGTAGATAGAGCCCCGGTCTAGTCAAACCAAAGACTGCAAAATTGGTATTTGCTGCTTCTCTGCTAAAGCATGCAGTATTCAGGATAATGTGTTTGAGTGGGGCAACATGTCTGTCCACAGAATGTTGTTTCAGTGAGCTAGCACTGTAAAAGTTCAACTCTGCATTTTGGCCATAATACAAAGCAGACACCATAATCATCTCATCAAATGAAACTTGTTCTCACCATGATATAGCTGAATTGCTCATACAACGTTTTAATAACAATCACTCACTATATTTGCAGGTCCATTCAGCAAACAAATGGGAAAAGGTTGATATGGGAGATGATGACAGAAAAAAGAAATTTCTACGACTGATGGGTGCATCTAAGGTATAAATTTTGACAAGAATTGATTTGGATGTTATTTAACATTTATTTGAAACTCTGGTAAAAAAAGCAAAAGTTATGAAAAGAAAGTTTAAACAGTGATGGCATGCAATTCAACCAAATGAACAGTCACCTCTCACCTCAAATCATTGAACATAAAAAAGACCATGACGTGGTGTTGGAAATCCAGATCCTGTCTTGGATCAGGGACAAAAATGTGGCAGTGTTAAACTGCTTAATGGGATCCCATCCCTCCCACTCTGATAATTGGATCTCCAACAGCAATACAGATAAAAGACCTGTGCTAATTCGCCTCATCTCTAAAAGACAACACACTCACAAAAATGAACGACAACATAAACACAAACAGTACAATAGCAGGGTCAGTGAATGCTCATAGATAACTAACTGTTTAAGGGACAATGCTTTTATTGCTTTCCTTATCTCGCAGTTACGACAATAACTCGTAGTCATACAAATGTACCTCAATATGAGCTTTAGAAAACTTCTAATTTGTTTATGAGAAGTACATTTAACATCTAGGCAGCTCAAGTTCTACATTTGTATTTTCTTGGACTAAAATGATTAAATATACATGTTAAGTACCGCTAATCTTTTAAACACTGTCACCAGTGTTCTCTATCACATTTTTATACCCCCGCTCCACCGGAGAGGGGTATTCTGTTTTACCTCTGTCCGTCCGTCCGAAGATATTTTTCTCAGCAACTATTGATGGCAGAAATCTGATGTTTGGTCACAAGCTTCATATAGGTATGCCATATTGTGGGAAGCGTTTTTGCACCTGTCAGATTCCTACTTCCTGTTTGCTGACTTAGTTGGTTTTTATACACATTGAACATTATATGCGGGGTATCATAAGTGAGCATTAGCTCACAGTTCATCTTGTTGTGTCTGTCCTAAGCTGATTCTCATTGGTTTCTGTCATTGTTTTTTTTCTGTAAGAGGAGGTGTTTTAGTTTACACACACAGTTGATAATATTTTCAGCCAGTACCGTTGAATTTCTTAATTTTAATCACAACAAAATAAATAACAAATAAAAACAATGATACAAACCACATTGCTCCCATTAAGATATTTATAAGACAGCTTCAAGGGGGGAAGGGTTGGAATACTAATAATCTGAATAACCTTTAATATATTTTGTTGTCATTTCAGAAAGAACATCATGGAAGATTTATAATAGGAGACGAACATGTTCTTCCACATGACAGAGAAAGTATGTTTACTTTATAATTATAGTAGGGAGGTCAGACATTTTTCAATTTTATTTACACAATGGCAAATTCTGTAATTCTGTCTTACATTTGAAGACAGCTGCAGTGACAATGCACTAGAACACTATTATTTAAAGTGAATTATTTAAAAGGTGACATGTTGAAATAAATAAATAATGCACATGTTTGGAGAAAATTCTTCATATGTCACAATTTTTTTATATTTAAACTGGACAGAAGCGACCAAAATTGAATGGAAACTTTGGAAATGGCACCGCTATTTTGAAACTATTTCTTCCCTTAAACACATGTTGCTGACCAGTTAGACTGAAAGTAAAACTCTTCAGTAGTGGATAGTAGGCTAGGTTTTAATAATCTCATACAGTTTGATGAGAAAATTCAAAATTTTTATTTATACGTTCAATTTTATGGGTTTTCAATTTTCCCATTGAAATGCATGGTAAAAAATAATTTTAAAAATGTGTTTGGAAACACATGTTGCTGACGAAACAAAGACTACAACTATGCAATTTCTTTTAGAACAATGTCTAAACTACATTTATCAAGTACAGTTTCATTAGATTTCATTATTGTTTTCAAATAATTTCTGATATTCTATTTCTTGGTAAAGACAGATAAAATTCAAAATGGCCACCATTATAAAATATAAGTGGTCATTTTCCGAACTTCAAATTGTCATAACTTTTGAACCGCTTAACAGATTTTAAAAAACTAAACACCACTGTAAATATCTTCAGGAGATCTGATCATTGGTGTGTAATTTAAAATATTTTAACACATTTTCAAGAAAAGTCTGACCCTCCTAATTATAGATCACAATTACTCATCAAAACAAAATTTTTAAGGATAGTCGGAGGCCGTCATGGTTCAGAACTACCTATACAATCAGTGCCTATCACCACTAATGTTGGCAGTTAGAATCCCGCTCATGATGAAGTATACTTGCAGCAAGTTGGTGGTTTTCTCTGGGTACTCTGGTTTCCTACACTAATAAAAATTGCTGCAGGAGATGAGGGAGACAATTTAGTTGTCTGAAATCTGGCCTGATAAGATGCAGGGATTTAGCCAGGATTTTGAGACCATTAATCACTTTTGCGGAACAGATTTTTTTTTTAAATTATGAATAAACAAGAATATAATGAGCTTAATTTTATAATCAGTTATGTTGCCTTATTGGTTAGTAATGGAGATTGAAAACCCCCTAGGATGGGAACATATTCTGCAAATTAACAACCAACTGATAAAACATAACATTGTCACTATTTTGATCTCAATACCACACAAATTGTAAATACCCCCTCCCCCACCCTTTTTGAAATGTTACTGTGCTTTGGTCTAATACCACAACAATTGTAATAACTCATATTTGTGTAGTCTTCAGCAGAAAAAAAAATTCTACCAGTTTGACCAATGGCAATGGTCCAACTTCTATCTAGATTCTTTGTAGGAAATCAGTATAGAACACGCTTCAAAAACTGAAGCAAGTTGTAAAATGATAATTATTTCTCAGACCTCATAATCAAATTGCAACAATTGGAATAAAAATACTGTAGTTATTTTTTTTAATTGCCGACACGTGTCTGTTTGTAAATAGTTCTATAAATAGAACGCAATTGTTACCCGGATGCTGATCAATATATTATTAAAAAAAAAACTTATATGCGTCCTCGTGCAGTGCATTTCAACGAATTGAATGGCCATCCTTTGCATATAAATGAAATATAAAATATGAGAACTAAGATTTCATTTCACAGAAATGAGAATAAATACATCAAAAGTTCGTTTGGTTAAAAGTAGCTTCGGTAGATTGCGAACTCCTGTTGATCGCGCCATTTTTATTTTTTATTAGTTTCTTCAAAGGACGTGTATACACGTCCTTGGTTCTTTAATCAAAGCTATGACTTTTCGAGAAAATCACTTTCAAAATACTTAATGGATACGATAGATTTCAATAAACATGATATCGACATTTTCATAAATTTGGCAAAAATAGTTCGTTAATATGGCAGACATTGCGACGAATCGTGCAATGAATGACGATTACTATTAATTATATATTTTGACAGCAACTTTCCCTATGCGAAATTGCGCCCATATGACGATTACAAAAATATGTCCACTTTAAATACATACTGTGGCATTTTGAGTACATGTCATAACTATGAAAAAAATTATTATCGTTGATTGAATTCTTTGTCCAGGTGAGATCAAAGATTACGCAATCAAAACAAAAATTCTATAATCTGTTGATTGGCTTGTAACATGTAATAAAATTGTCATTGCAGTGACTAATTAGTTTTAATCAGCAAATGAAGAAGAATGGATTGTTACAAACATTTTTTTACAATTTTTTGAAAATTCAAGTGACGAATTGGGTACGGGAAATACTTGTCACTTTCGAAAATCAATCGTCAATGACGAAAGTGACGAGGGTTAGCTAATACACTGAGAGGGGTGGCCTTATAAAAGGGGTACTACTATATTTTATAATCTCAGTGCATCTGAAATCTGACCTGATAAGAGAGATGGGCTTTGGTAAGAGTGGCCTTATGAGAAGGGTACTACTATATTTTATAATCTCAGTGCATCTGAAATCTGACCTGATAAGAGAGATGGGCTTTGGTAAGAGTGGCCTTATGAGAAGGGTACTACTATATTTTATAATCTCAGTGTATCTGAAATCTGACCTGATAAGAGAGATGGGCTTTGGTAAGAGTGGCCTTATGAGAAGGGTACTACTATATTTTATAATCTCAGTGCATCTGAAATCTGACCTGATAAGAGAGATGGGCTTTGGTAAGAGTGGCCTTATGAGAAGGGTACTACTATATTTTATAATCTCAGTGCATCTGAAATCTGACCTGATAAGAGAGATGGGCTTTGGTAAGAGTGGCCTTATGAGAAGGGTACTACTATATTTTATAATCTCAGTGCATCTGAAATTTGACCTGATAAGAGAGATGGGCTTTGGTAAGAGTGGCCTTATAAAAGGGGTACTACTATATTTTATAATCTCAGTGTATCTGAAATCTGACCTGATAAGAGAGATGGGCTTTGGTAAGAGTGGCCTTATGAGAAGGGTACTACTATATTTTATAATCTCAGTGTATCTGAAATCTGACCTGATAAGAGAGATGGGCTTTGGTAAGAGTGGCCTTATGAGAAGGGTACTACTATATTTTATAATCTCAGTGCATCTGAAATCTGACCTGATAAGAGAGATGGGCTTTGGTAAGAGTGGCCTTATGAGAAGGGTACTACTATATTTTATAATCTCAGTGCATCTGAAATCTGACCTGATAAGAGAGATGGGCTTTGGTAAGAGTGGCCTTATGAGAAGGGTACTACTATATTTTATAATCTCAGTGCATCTGAAATCTGACCTGATAAGAGAGATGGGCTTTGGTAAGAGTGGCCTTATGAGAAGGGTACTACTATATTTTATAATCTCAGTGCATCTGAAATTTGACCTGATAAGAGAGGTGGGCTTTGGTAAGAGTGGCCTTATGAGAAGGGTACTACTATATTTTATAATCTCAGTGCATCTGAAATCTGACCTGATAAGAGAGATGGGCTTTGGTAAGAGTGGCCTTATGAGAAGGGTACTACTATATTTTATAATCTCAGTGCATCTGAAATCTGACCTGATAAGAGAGATGGGCTTTGGTAAGAGTGGCCTTATGAGAAGGGTACTACTATATTTTATAATCTCAGTGCATCTGAAATTTGACCTGATAAGAGAGGTGGGCTTTGGTAAGAGTGGCCTTATGAGAAGGGTACTACTATATTTTATAATCTCAGTGCATCTGAAATCTGACCTGATAAGAGAGATGGGCTTTGGTAAGAGTGGCCTTATGAGAAGGGTACTACTATATTTTATAATCTCAGTGCATCTGAAATTTGACCTGATAAGAGAGATGGGCTTTGGTAAGAGTGGCCTTATGAGAAGGGTACTACTATATTTTATAATCTCAGTGCATCTGAAATCTGACCTGATAAGAGAGATGGGCTTTGGTAAGAGTGGCCTTATGAGAAGGGTACTACTATATTTTATAATCTCAGTGCATCTGAAATCTGACCTGATAAGAGAGATGGGCTTTGGTAAGAGTGGCCTTATGAGAAGGGTACTACTATATTTTATAATCTCAGTGCATCTGAAATTTGACCTGATAAGAGAGGTGGGCTTTGGTAAGAGTGGCCTTATGAGAAGGGTACTACTATATTTTATAATCTCAGTGCATCTGAAATCTGACCTGATAAGAGAGATGGACTTTGGTAAGAGTGGCCTTATGAGAAGGGTACTACTATATTTTATAATCTCAGTGCATCTGAAATTTGACCTGATAAGAGAGGTGGGCTTTGGTAAGAGTGGCCTTATGAGAAGGGTACTACTATATTTTATAATCTCAGTGCATCTGAAATCTGACCTGATAAGAGAGATGGGCTTTGGTAAGAGTGGCCTTATGAGAAGGGTACTACTATATTTTATAATCTCAGTGCATCTGAAATCTGTTCTGATAAGAGAGATGGGCTTTGGTAAGAGTGGCCTTATGAGAAGGGTACTACTATATTTTATAATCTCAGTGCATCTGAAATCTGACCTGATAAGAGAGATGGGCTTTGGTAAGAGTGGCCTTATGAGAAGGGTACTACTATATTTTATAATCTCAGTGCATCTGAAATCTGACCTGATAAGAGAGATGGGCTTTGGTAAGAGTGGCCTTATGAGAAGGGTACTACTATATTTTATAATCTCAGTGCATCTGAAATCTGACCTGATAAGAGAGATGGGCTTTGGTAAGAGTGGCCTTATGAGAAGGGTACTACTATATTTTATAATCTCAGTGCATCTGAAATCTGACCTGATAAGAGAGATGGGCTTTGGTAAGAGTGGCCTTATGAGAAGGGTACTACTATATTTTATAATCTCAGTGCATCTGAAATCTGACCTGATAAGAGAGATGGGCTTTGGTAAGAGTGGCCTTATGAGAAGGGTACTACTATATTTTATAATCTCAGTGTATCTGAAATTTGACCTGATAAGAGAGATGGGCTTTGGTAAGAGTGGCCTTATGAGAAGGGTACTACTATATTTTATAATCTCAGTGTATCTGAAATCTGACCTGATAAGAGAGATGGACTTTGGTAAGAGTGGCCTTATGAGAAGGGTACTACTATATTTTATAATCTCAGTGCATCTGAAATCTGACCTGATAAGAGAGATGGGCTTTGGTAAGAGTGGCCTTATGAGAAGGGTACTACTATATTTTATAATCTCAGTGTATCTGAAATCTGACCTGATAAGAGAGATGGGCTTTGGTAAGAGTGGCCTTATGAGAAGGGTACTACTATATTTTATAATCTCAGTGCATCTGAAATCTGACCTGATAAGAGAGATGGGCTTTGGTAAGAGTGGCCTTATGAGAAGGGTACTACTATATTTTATAATCTCAGTGCATCTGAAATCTGACCTGATAAGAGAGATGGGCTTTGGTAAGAGTGGCCTTATGAGAAGGGTACTACTATATTTTATAATCTCAGTGCATCTGAAATCTGACCTGATAAGAGAGATGGGCTTTGGTAAGAGTGGCTTTATAAAAGGGGTACTACTATATTTTATAATCTCAGTGTATCTGAAATCTGACCTGATAAGAGAGATGGGCTTTGGTAAGAGTGGCCTTATGAGAAGGGTACTACTATATTTTATAATCTCAGTGCATCTGAAATCTGACCTGATAAGAGAGATGGGCTTTGGTAAGAGTGGCCTTATGAGAAGGGTACTACTATATTTTATAATCTCAGTGTATCTGAAATCTGACCTGATAAGAGAGATGGGCTTTGGTAAGAGTGGCCTTATAAAAGGGGTACTACTATATTTTATAATCTCAGTGCATCTGAAATCTGACCTGATAAGAGAGATGGGCTTTGGTAAGAGTGGCCTTATGAGAAGGGTACTACTATATTTTATAATCTCAGTGTATCTGAAATCTGACCTGATAAGAGAGATGGGCTTTGGTAAGAGTGGCCTTATGAGAAGGGTACTACTATATTTTATAATCTCAGTGTATCTGAAATCTGACCTGATAAGAGAGATGGGCTTTGGTAAGAGTGGCCTTATGAGAAGGGTACTACTATATTTTATAATCTCAGTGCATCTGAAATCTGACCTGATAAGAGAGATGGGCTTTGGTAAGAGTGGCCTTATAAAAGGGGTACTACTATATTTTATAATCTCAGTGTATCTGAAATCTGACCTGATAAGAGAGATGGGCTTTGGTAAGAGTGGCCTTATAAAAGGGGTACTACTATATTTTATAATCTCAGTGCATCTGAAATCTGACCTGATAAGAGAGATGGGCTTTGGTAAGAGTGGCCTTATGAGAAGGGTACTACTATATTTTATAATCTCAGTGCATCTGAAATCTGACCTGATAAGAGAGATGGGCTTTGGTAAGAGTGGCCTTATGAGAAGGGTACTACTATATTTTATAATCTCAGTGCATCTGAAATCTGACCTGATAAGAGAGATGGGCTTTGGTAAGAGTGGCCTTATGAGAAGGGTACTACTATATTTTATAATCTCAGTGCATCTGAAATTTGACCTGATAAGAGAGATGGGCTTTGGTAAGAGTGGCCTTATGAGAAGGGTACTACTATATTTTATAATCTCAGTGCATCTGAAATCTGACCTGATAAGAGAGATGGGCTTTGGTAAGAGTGGCCTTATGAGAAGGGTACTACTATATTTTATAATCTCAGTGCATCTGAAATCTGACCTGATAAGAGAGATGGGCTTTGGTAAGAGTGGCCTTATGAGAAGGGTACTACTATATTTTATAATCTCAGTGTATCTGAAATCTGACCTGATAAGAGAGATGGGCTTTGGTAAGAGTGGCCTTATGAGAAGGGTACTACTATATTTTATAATCTCAGTGCATCTGAAATCTGACCTGATAAGAGAGATGGGCTTTGGTAAGAGTGGCCTTATGAGAAGGGTACTACTATATTTTATAATCTCAGTGCATCTGAAATCTGACCTGATAAGAGAGATGGGCTTTGGTAAGAGTGGCCTTATGAGAAGGGTACTACTATATTTTATAATCTCAGTGCATCTGAAATTTGACCTGATAAGAGAGATGGGCTTTGGTAAGAGTGGCCTTATAAAAGGGGTACTACTATATTTTATAATCTCAGTGTATCTGAAATCTGACCTGATAAGAGAGATGGGCTTTGGTAAGAGTGGCCTTATGAGAAGGGTACTACTATATTTTATAATCTCAGTGTATCTGAAATCTGACCTGATAAGAGAGATGGGCTTTGGTAAGAGTGGCCTTATGAGAAGGGTACTACTATATTTTATAATCTCAGTGCATCTGAAATCTGACCTGATAAGAGAGATGGGCTTTGGTAAGAGTGGCCTTATGAGAAGGGTACTACTATATTTTATAATCTCAGTGCATCTGAAATCTGACCTGATAAGAGAGATGGGCTTTGGTAAGAGTGGCCTTATGAGAAGGGTACTACTATATTTTATAATCTCAGTGCATCTGAAATCTGACCTGATAAGAGAGATGGGCTTTGGTAAGAGTGGCCTTATGAGAAGGGTACTACTATATTTTATAATCTCAGTGCATCTGAAATTTGACCTGATAAGAGAGGTGGGCTTTGGTAAGAGTGGCCTTATGAGAAGGGTACTACTATATTTTATAATCTCAGTGCATCTGAAATCTGACCTGATAAGAGAGATGGGCTTTGGTAAGAGTGGCCTTATGAGAAGGGTACTACTATATTTTATAATCTCAGTGCATCTGAAATCTGACCTGATAAGAGAGATGGGCTTTGGTAAGAGTGGCCTTATGAGAAGGGTACTACTATATTTTATAATCTCAGTGCATCTGAAATTTGACCTGATAAGAGAGGTGGGCTTTGGTAAGAGTGGCCTTATGAGAAGGGTACTACTATATTTTATAATCTCAGTGCATCTGAAATCTGACCTGATAAGAGAGATGGGCTTTGGTAAGAGTGGCCTTATGAGAAGGGTACTACTATATTTTATAATCTCAGTGCATCTGAAATTTGACCTGATAAGAGAGATGGGCTTTGGTAAGAGTGGCCTTATGAGAAGGGTACTACTATATTTTATAATCTCAGTGCATCTGAAATCTGACCTGATAAGAGAGATGGGCTTTGGTAAGAGTGGCCTTATGAGAAGGGTACTACTATATTTTATAATCTCAGTGCATCTGAAATCTGACCTGATAAGAGAGATGGGCTTTGGTAAGAGTGGCCTTATGAGAAGGGTACTACTATATTTTATAATCTCAGTGCATCTGAAATTTGACCTGATAAGAGAGGTGGGCTTTGGTAAGAGTGGCCTTATGAGAAGGGTACTACTATATTTTATAATCTCAGTGCATCTGAAATCTGACCTGATAAGAGAGATGGACTTTGGTAAGAGTGGCCTTATGAGAAGGGTACTACTATATTTTATAATCTCAGTGCATCTGAAATTTGACCTGATAAGAGAGGTGGGCTTTGGTAAGAGTGGCCTTATGAGAAGGGTACTACTATATTTTATAATCTCAGTGCATCTGAAATCTGACCTGATAAGAGAGATGGGCTTTGGTAAGAGTGGCCTTATGAGAAGGGTACTACTATATTTTATAATCTCAGTGCATCTGAAATCTGTTCTGATAAGAGAGATGGGCTTTGGTAAGAGTGGCCTTATGAGAAGGGTACTACTATATTTTATAATCTCAGTGCATCTGAAATCTGACCTGATAAGAGAGATGGGCTTTGGTAAGAGTGGCCTTATGAGAAGGGTACTACTATATTTTATAATCTCAGTGCATCTGAAATCTGACCTGATAAGAGAGATGGGCTTTGGTAAGAGTGGCCTTATGAGAAGGGTACTACTATATTTTATAATCTCAGTGCATCTGAAATCTGACCTGATAAGAGAGATGGGCTTTGGTAAGAGTGGCCTTATGAGAAGGGTACTACTATATTTTATAATCTCAGTGCATCTGAAATCTGACCTGATAAGAGAGATGGGCTTTGGTAAGAGTGGCCTTATGAGAAGGGTACTACTATATTTTATAATCTCAGTGCATCTGAAATCTGACCTGATAAGAGAGATGGGCTTTGGTAAGAGTGGCCTTATGAGAAGGGTACTACTATATTTTATAATCTCAGTGTATCTGAAATTTGACCTGATAAGAGAGATGGGCTTTGGTAAGAGTGGCCTTATGAGAAGGGTACTACTATATTTTATAATCTCAGTGTATCTGAAATCTGACCTGATAAGAGAGATGGACTTTGGTAAGAGTGGCCTTATGAGAAGGGTACTACTATATTTTATAATCTCAGTGCATCTGAAATCTGACCTGATAAGAGAGATGGGCTTTGGTAAGAGTGGCCTTATGAGAAGGGTACTACTATATTTTATAATCTCAGTGTATCTGAAATCTGACCTGATAAGAGAGATGGGCTTTGGTAAGAGTGGCCTTATGAGAAGGGTACTACTATATTTTATAATCTCAGTGCATCTGAAATCTGACCTGATAAGAGAGATGGGCTTTGGTAAGAGTGGCCTTATGAGAAGGGTACTACTATATTTTATAATCTCAGTGCATCTGAAATCTGACCTGATAAGAGAGATGGGCTTTGGTAAGAGTGGCCTTATGAGAAGGGTACTACTATATTTTATAATCTCAGTGCATCTGAAATCTGACCTGATAAGAGAGATGGGCTTTGGTAAGAGTGGCTTTATAAAAGGGGTACTACTATATTTTATAATCTCAGTGTATCTGAAATCTGACCTGATAAGAGAGATGGGCTTTGGTAAGAGTGGCCTTATGAGAAGGGTACTACTATATTTTATAATCTCAGTGCATCTGAAATCTGACCTGATAAGAGAGATGGGCTTTGGTAAGAGTGGCCTTATGAGAAGGGTACTACTATATTTTATAATCTCAGTGTATCTGAAATCTGACCTGATAAGAGAGATGGGCTTTGGTAAGAGTGGCCTTATAAAAGGGGTACTACTATATTTTATAATCTCAGTGCATCTGAAATCTGACCTGATAAGAGAGATGGGCTTTGGTAAGAGTGGCCTTATGAGAAGGGTACTACTATATTTTATAATCTCAGTGTATCTGAAATCTGACCTGATAAGAGAGATGGGCTTTGGTAAGAGTGGCCTTATGAGAAGGGTACTACTATATTTTATAATCTCAGTGTATCTGAAATCTGACCTGATAAGAGAGATGGGCTTTGGTAAGAGTGGCCTTATGAGAAGGGTACTACTATATTTTATAATCTCAGTGCATCTGAAATCTGACCTGATAAGAGAGATGGGCTTTGGTAAGAGTGGCCTTATAAAAGGGGTACTACTATATTTTATAATCTCAGTGCATCTGAAATCTGACCTGATAAGAGAGATGGGCTTTGGTAAGAGTGGCCTTATGAGAAGGGTACTACTATATTTTATAATCTCAGTGCATCTGAAATCTGACCTGATAAGAGAGATGGGCTTTGGTAAGAGTGGCCTTATGAGAAGGGTACTACTATATTTTATAATCTCAGTGCATCTGAAATCTGACCTGATAAGAGAGATGGGCTTTGGTAAGAGTGGCCTTATGAGAAGGGTACTACTATATTTTATAATCTCAGTGCATCTGAAATTTGACCTGATAAGAGAGATGGGCTTTGGTAAGAGTGGCCTTATGAGAAGGGTACTACTATATTTTATAATCTCAGTGCATCTGAAATCTGACCTGATAAGAGAGATGGGCTTTGGTAAGAGTGGCCTTATGAGAAGGGTACTACTATATTTTATAATCTCAGTGCATCTGAAATCTGACCTGATAAGAGAGATGGGCTTTGGTAAGAGTGGCCTTATGAGAAGGGTACTACTATATTTTATAATCTCAGTGCATCTGAAATCTGACCTGATAAGAGAGATGGGCTTTGGTAAGAGTGGCCTTATGAGAAGGGTACTACTATATTTTATAATCTCAGTGTATCTGAAATCTGACCTGATAAGAGAGATGGGCTTTGGTAAGAGTGGCCTTATGAGAAGGGTACTACTATATTTTATAATCTCAGTGCATCTGAAATCTGACCTGATAAGAGAGATGGGCTTTGGTAAGAGTGGCCTTATGAGAAGGGTACTACTATATTTTATAATCTCAGTGTATCTGAAATCTGACCTGATAAGAGAGATGGGCTTTGGTAAGAGTGGCCTTATGAGAAGGGTACTACTATATTTTATAATCTCAGTGCATCTGAAATCTGACCTGATAAGAGAGATGGACTTTGGTAAGAGTGGCCTTATGAGAAGGGTACTACTATATTTTATAATCTCAGTGTATCTGAAATCTGACCTGATAAGAGAGATGGGCTTTGGTAAGAGTGGCCTTATGAGAAGGGTACTACTATATTTTATAATCTCAGTGCATCTGAAATCTGACCTGATAAGAGAGATGGACTTTGGTAAGAGTGGCCTTATGAGAAGGGTACTACTATATTTTATAATCTCAGTGTATCTGAAATCTGACCTGATAAGAGAGATGGGCTTTGGTAAGAGTGGCCTTATGAGAAGGGTACTACTATATTTTATAATCTCAGTGCATCTGAAATCTGACCTGATAAGAGAGATGGACTTTGGTAAGAGTGGCCTTATGAGAAGGGTACTACTATATTTTATAATCTCAGTGTATCTGAAATCTGACCTGATAAGAGAGATGGGCTTTGGTAAGAGTGGCCTTATGAGAAGGGTACTACTATATTTTATAATCTCAGTGCATCTGAAATCTGACCTGATAAGAGAGATGGGCTTTGGTAAGAGTGGCCTTATGAGAAGGGTACTACTATATTTTATAATCTCAGTGTATCTGAAATCTGACCTGATAAGAGAGATGGGCTTTGGTAAGAGTGGCCTTATGAGAAGGGTACTACTATATTTTATAATCTCAGTGCATCTGAAATCTGACCTGATAAGAGAGATGGACTTTGGTAAGAGTGGCCTTATGAGAAGGGTACTACTATATTTTATAATCTCAGTGCATCTGAAATCTGACCTGATAAGAGAGATGGGCTTTGGTAAGAGTGGCCTTATGAGAAGGGTACTACTATATTTTATAATCTCAGTGTATCTGAAATCTGACCTGATAAGAGAGATGGGCTTTGGTAAGAGTGGCCTTATGAGAAGGGTACTACTATATTTTATAATCTCAGTGCATCTGAAATCTGACCTGATAAGAGAGATGGGCTTTGGTAAGAGTGGCCTTATGAGAAGGGTACTACTATATTTTATAATCTCAGTGCATCTGAAATCTGACCTGATAAGAGAGATGGGCTTTGGTAAGAGTGGCCTTATGAGAAGGGTACTACTATATTTTATAATCTCAGTGCATCTGAAATCTGACCTGATAAGAGAGATGGGCTTTGGTAAGAGTGGCCTTATGAGAAGGGTACTACTATATTTTATAATCTCAGTGCATCTGAAATCTGACCTGATAAGAGAGATGGGCTTTGGTAAGAGTGGCCTTATGAGAAGGGTACTACTATATTTTATAATCTCAGTGCATCTGAAATCTGACCTGATAAGAGAGATGGGCTTTGGTAAGAGTGGCCTTATGAGAAGGGTACTACTATATTTTATAATCTCAGTGCATCTGAAATCTGACTTGATAAGAGAGATGGGCTTTGGTAAGAGTGGCCTTATGAGAAGGGTACTACTATATTTTATAATCTCAGTGCATCTGAAATCTGACCTGATAAGAGAGATGGGCTTTGGTAAGAGTGGCCTTATGAGAAGGGTACTACTATATTTTATAATCTCAGTGCATCTGAAATCTGACCTGATAAGAGAGATGGGCTTTGGTAAGAGTGGCCTTATGAGAAGGGTACTACTATATTTTATAATCTCAGTGCATCTGAAATCTGACCTGATAAGAGAGATGGGCTTTGGTAAGAGTGGCCTTATGAGAAGGGTACTACTATATTTTATAATCTCAGTGCATCTGAAATCTGACCTGATAAGAGAGATGGGCTTTGGTAAGAGTGGCCTTATGAGAAGGGTACTACTATATTTTATAATCTCAGTGCATCTGAAATCTGACCTGATAAGAGATATGGGCTTTGGTAAGAGCGGCCTTATGAGAAGGGTACTACTATATTTTATAATCTCAGTGCATCTGAAATCTGACCTGATAAGATGGGTGGTAAGAGTTATCTTACGATAGGAGGACTACTGTAACAAGAATCTTGCCATGTTTTTGTCTTTTACAATTTTAGGTCCAGAGAAGGAAATTGAAGAAAAGTTAGAAGATCAGTTCAAACAAGGTCTGGAACATAAATTAATTGCAGGTCCTAAAGCTCATATAGGACTAGGATTTCATGACGACCCCAAAAAGATTTCTGACAATTCTACAGCAAGCGGGGACTCAAAGTCTAAAGAAGATGAGAACAGTGAAAAGACTGATGAAAAAGTTGGTGAAAAGACTGACAAAAAAGTTGGTGAAAAGCATAAACTTGATGAAAAGACAAATTCTGATGATGTCCCAGTGAAAAAGAAAATGATGTATAATTTTGTGAAAGCTAGCGATTCATAACCACTAAAAACGAAGTCATTTTTATTTCATGTATGAAAGTTATCAGGAGGAGATTGTAGAAGAATGAACCATTTGAATAAAATTTCATGTAATTCAAAATGTAGTAATATTCAAAGGTAACCATGGTAACACGATGAACAGAAAAAGGTGGAGAGTATCTAACGGAAAAAAGTTCTTTCTAATACCTTTGTTTCTGTGAGATAAGAAACAGAAATGTAGTGATTCATCACTGGTTCGATACCTCTGCTGGTGGACTTATAGTCCCGAGGATATCATCTGTTATATAGTCATTGCTTCGACACTGACATAGTTTATTAGATATATGTATGCTTGAAATTTTCAGTTTCTAAGTTTCATCTCCCTCAGACATAGGTAACCTTAGCCGATTTTGGCTTTCCTGTTTAAACCCTTTAGTTTTCTTGCTCTCAAAGACTTTTCAATTATTTACGTTACTCAGATAACAGCCATGCACATTGTTAGAAGCTAAGAGAAGTGGTTATAGTCATACCATTTTTTTTTTAAAAGATTTAACAGTGACAGCTCAAGACAACAATGAAAGCACTAGCTAAAACCTCTGATTTTAACCTGCTGAATTTTCCATCGTATTTATTTAAGTAACCATTGCATATCTCGTCATGTTAATATTGTATACATCCTTGTTTCTCCACACCTTAATTCAATTCCAGCACATTTTTAATTTAGCAAATCTTAATGAACTGCATTGGTGGTGTAATGGTTAGCCTGCTTGCCTCAGTGTGGTAGATCGTAGGTTAGAACACCACTAAGTGTGGTAGATCGTAGGTTAGAACACCACTTGGGCAAAAGCAATGACTATAAATTGGTATTTGCTGCTTCTCCACTTTGCATGCAGCATTGAGGAGTAAGAGCAAAGGCTTGTTGGCTCAGAATCAGGATAATGTTTCAGTGTGGAGTGACATATGTCTACCTGCAGACTTGTTTCATTGAGAAATCCAACTAAGCATATTAGACAAGTACAAAGCAGACATCATCATTATCGTCATCTCATCGATATGTAACTTGTTTTCACCATGATACAGCTGAAAAATTGTGCACTTGGCATTAAACAACAATCACGAACTATATCATAATATACAATAATGGTTTTTAGTGAGGTTCGTGTTACTCGATCTTTAGTTTTATGTGTATGTTTTGTAGATCGTATTTGGCCATTGTGTTGTCTGTTCTTCTTCGATATATGTTTCTGATTACCCCTTTGGTATCTTCAAACTCTTCTTAGCATGCTACAGAATTACATCTCTGTAATTAGACTTTGTCATCTATTTCCTGTGTACTTTACTATGAAACATAAAATTTTAAATAAGTGTTGATAATCCACCTCGTATTTATGAAGTAGGAGGGGCCATCATGGTCGTATGGTAGTTGGATTTACAACTACCTATGCAATCAGTGCCTATCACCACTAACGTTGTAAGTTTGAACCCTGTTCAGGCGAGGTGTACTCAATACAACATTATGTGATAAAGTTTCCCAGTGACTTTCGGCAGGTGAGAAATGGAACTAGTCACAATTGTCAAAGCTGTTGTGAAAAAACATGATGACAGCTTCAACAACTTTAACTGCAGACAAGATGATAATCCAACTAATAAAATTCAAAAATTTATTAGATAACTTGGAATGCATCTTACTCTAGCTTCAATAAGATGTAATACATCCACTTTTAAGTAGACTTAACAATGTTCACACACAAAAATAAAATTGGACCCCATTTTTAATTCTTGTCCAGTGTTGTTATTTTATACCAGTGATAGAGGTCTTGAAAAGATATCCTGTAAACATGTTGATAACTAAAGGAATGCTTTTCAAAACAAACATGCGGGACAAATTCCATATAATTTTTATTTTTTTTCTGAAATTTGTACAGCAAAAATCCAAATTATGAAAGATTATTTTTTTTAACAGCGACAGTCAACAATTCCACAAATATCAACAAAACAAACAATCCAAATACATGCATAAATATTAAATACCGGTATAAACTTGAATTTCAATTCCTAATAAGGTAATAATTAACCAAACTTTTAAACGCTATTTAAGACGTGTCATATTGTTAAAATAAATTACCTTGTTAACTGAGAATTCTCTTTTTAAAATTGCCTGGAAAATCAATGCTGTTTTTACTTTTATCAAAATTTCACAATACTTATCAAAAGTCATTCATAAACTTGTATAATATGTGTAAAAAAAAATAAATAAAAATGGACATTTCTAAGAAAGTAAATTGCTTTGAATGTCAGGACGGATTATGGAAATGTATCATCTTCTTCCATTTTAATTATTTATATTTCAATTTACATATCAATTATAAAAATAATACACAAAAAACACACTCTAGTATATTTCCACACTTATGACATTTCTGTTTTTTTTTTACTGGCTTCACAAATCATCATCATAACAAAACTTCATAAATATAACATTTTTTTTTATCATATCAATTTGTTTACAATAAAATCATAACAATAATTTACTATATTTACATAAAAATAAGCATTTTATGCACACACCAAGAGGAAACTATCACATGAAAACTATATTGGCACCTAATTAATCAAATATGATCGTTAATGATTCTGAACACCCTGGTGAAGATGGTATGTTTGTCTACTATTATTTCTGGAAAACGATTAGTTAAAGACTCAGTCTTCGCACTAACTCACTTGCCTGAAGCCCGGGACAAGTAAAACTGGATTTGGAAAAGTGAAAATTATGAAAGAATTTGTTTGAATAAATAGCAATTTTTTTCTAAATTTGGTTTTCGGGCAAATACATGTAGGTGAAACAAAATTAAGGAAAAGACTGAAGACTACATGCAGATACAATTGTTCCCCTCTTCAAAGGCCACCTCTTCTTTCTATTTTGAAAAATCAGCCTAATAATAGAGGAGGAAGCCTCTCTTGAAATGGACAATTTAGAAATATTTTACTATCTTTAGTTCATCTGAAATCTGGCCTGATAAGAGGGGTGGCCTTTCCTGAGAGGGACAGTTTAATAATATTTTACTATCTTAGTGCATCTGAAATCTGGCCTGATAAGAAGGGTGGCCTTTGGTGGTAGAGACCTAATTAACCCAATTTAAAAGAGAGAAAAAAAGACTGCACTGATGTTGCCCAATATGTAATTCTAGATGGCACTTTTTTTTAATTTGTACTTGATGACATTGTTGATTAAGGAAGCCCTGATTATCAAATGTTATTTCAGGACATCTTCTTCATTTTAAATGTTTTAGCTCGTTTAACTTACAAATAATCAATAGAAAACAGAAGAGAATAGCAGTAATTTTTTCCATGAATGATCTGTTAGGTTTACCTTTATTATAAGAAGTCAGAATGTGGTTATATTATATATTTTCACACACTTAAAATTGAAACAAAGAAACTTCAAAGTTTTTGGGTACCGATTTTTGATAGAAGTAAAAAAAATATATAGCATGACTTTTAATATCAAATTTCATTTTATCTTGTAGATCTGCATGTAAATTACATGATTTTTACTTTTTAACTTCAGCTATGTTTTAACAAAACATGTAATATGTGTCTTCGAGAAATTAAAAAGAAGATTAAGGAAAAGCAGATTTTGTGTCAACACTGGACAAATAAAAAGATATCATAATCTTTAGTAGAAAAATGAGAATTAGTTATGTAATATGATGATACATTAGAAAATAAATAAACTAAAGAAAAAACAAAAAACAAACAATTTTTATGTTTGTATATGATGTATTTTAGTCAATATGACTTTCTACAATATATTTCAGGTCTAAAAGATATATGCATCCATCTAAAAAGCCATGTAAAGTGTTATATATTGTAATAAAACATGGGCTACATAGAATACATTAACATTGCACTTGAATTCTTTTTATTTGGTTTAAACATCCTTTTCCCCTCTTTTCAATACTGAAATATATACTGGATAGCAGACATAAAATTTAACGATTTTGCATGAAATACATATACATATTTTTGAAATTATTTTCAATTTTTCGCTACACAATGTGTAACATATTAATATTGGTGGTCTTTATTTTGGGACCTGCGAGCAAAAGGCCAAAATAAATAAAAATTTGCATCTCGTGAAAATAACCCACTGTACGGTATTACATATGGATATTTGTAGAATAAATTTCCACTCATATTCTTACAACCACAGATTAAAGATATTCTTTTTAAACGAACCCCAAGGAGGCAGAAGTTAATTTTTATATATTTGCTTCGGGTGGTGTTTAAATGGCACATCCAAGAGTAGATTTGCATAAAATAAATTGCATTTAAATGTACAGTTCGAAAAGTTTCAGCAGCAACAACAGTCGAGAGATGGTTACAATTTTTAGGGAAAAACAAAAAACTCCTTTTCATTACAATTTTTAGGGAAAAACA
Source organism: Bathymodiolus septemdierum (assembly GCA_963383655.1). Taxonomy (NCBI): domain Eukaryota; kingdom Metazoa; phylum Mollusca; class Bivalvia; order Mytilida; family Modiolidae; genus Bathymodiolus; species Bathymodiolus septemdierum. The sequence continues at coordinate 127,065,726 of OY726517.1, forward strand.
AAAAACTCCTTTTCATTACAAAGAGTCGCATAAAATGAAAAGGTTTAAAAATGGGCAAGAATTCTAAACATAACTTCACACAATAGACTTCACATATAATATTTATTACAAAAAATACCAGTAAACTCTTCAACAATTAAAAAATCAATCAAAAAACAAAAATGTATATTTTGGACGGATTTCTATTATGGAATGTATACAATAAACAGCAGTTTTAACCTTTTGACCCTTATGTTTCATCCACCATCTTGGATACAACACTAGTTATTAAGTCAGTTTAACCTTTTGACCCTAATGTTTCATCCACCATCTTGAATATAACAGTAGTTATTAGAAGTCAGTTTAACCTTTTGACCCTAATATTTCATCCACCATCTTGAATACAACAGTAGTTATTAGAAGTCAGTTTAACCTTTTGACCCTAATATTTCATCCACCATCTTGGATACAACAGTAGTTATTAAGTCAGTTTAACCTTTTGACCCTAATATTTCATCCACCATCTTGGATACAACACTAGTTATTAAAAGTCAGTTTAACCTTTTGACCCTAATATTACATCCATCATCATGAATACAACACTAGTTATTAAAATTCTGTTCACACTATCACCAAACGATGTAATGATATAAAAATTCTGCTGGCCAAAAATGTTGTGATATAAAATGTTTTTTTTCTTTACCAATAATACATATATTACCACTGAACATTCATTTAAAAAATACTGATTAGAACATTGACAAAAAAAATTATGATTTTATTTCTTTTAAAAAATTGTGTTTGGATATTATTACAAAGTTTTACAAATTTCAAGAACGGATGATGAAATTTTCATAACTTTGAAATTGTTCGTTGTTTTGTTGTATGTAATTACTTTATAAATGAAGGTTTCAAATTTTGATTTTTAGAAAGCGTGCTTCATTTGGATACTAAAGTCTCAATAAAAATCAAAAGATTTCAACAGGAAAAAACTGACTGAAATTAAAACACAAACAATTGTTTTTACGCAGCTTAACAACTGACATCTGATTCAGCGAAAAAACAAATGGGACTATTTTTCTAGTACAAAATTCAGTGTCTGACTTTCGGCCTAAATCTTCCCCCTTTTCGGTACAAGAATATAACCGGTTCCGTATCAATACCCTAAATTATTATCTCTGCCACACATAGAAAAATGGCATTAGAGAAGTTTTTTTTAATTGGCCAATAACAAACAAGAACTGCCTATGGTGGCCATATTAATTGTATGAACAGCAAGAAATGTGGAAATTTGTACAGAATCTCCTATACATAATTCCTACAAAGTTACAATTCATTGTGCCTCCAAGTTTCAGGGGAGAAGATTTTTTTAATTTCAGCCAATCAGAAACAAGAATTGCTCATGGCGACCATGTTTGTTAACGGATCGGAACTAAATGAGCAATCTTTATAGAGGACCTTCCAAGTTTCGATTCATTTGGCCAAGCGGTTTCAGAGGAGAAGATTTTTGTAGAAATCAACCAATTAGAAACAAGAATTGCCTGTCGTAGCCATGTTTGTTAACGGATCGGGACAAAATGAGCAATCTTTAGAGAGGACCTTCCATAGATGCTTCCATAAATGCTTCCTGTAAAATTTATTTTTGCCCAGTGTTTTCTGAGGAGAAGATTTTTAGAAATCCAACCAGACCCAAGAATTGGCTATGGTGGCCATGTTTGTTAATGGATCGGGACGAAATGAGCATTCTTTATAGAGGACCTTCAATAGATGCTTGCTTTCAATTCATTTGGTCAAGCGGTTTCAATGATTTTTGGGCCAAATGAGCTAAAAATTCAGAAATTTGAAGAAAAAAATATCCTGCCTGTGGGAAAACTGGTAAAAAACATAAATATAACCCATAAGTTACAAATTATTTAATATTCAATTATTTAAAAAAAAGCATAATTCCTGCACCTATTGTACAAAAAATCAGCTTATTAAGGTTCAAAGATACATTATTTTCAAATAATCCATCCAAACGAGACACATGCAATTTTTTCAAAACTACTCGACTTGGCTCGATCTTATTCAAGTGAGGTAATCAATGGATTACTAAGACCAATTGCCAGAGACACAGAATTGTATGGAATGATCACATAGCACTAATGATATAAAATAATTTGATTTCTATCAAGGCACGGTCATTTAAATAATAATTAAAAAGGCCAATATTTGGCACAACAACATTTGAGCACATATCCTACAGATTTTTATCATTTTTCAACAGTTAAGTAATGAATATATACATTTGAAAACTTATAATCTGACATAAAAAAAACAATGTTTCTGTTTTCATGTTTTACAAAAAAAAAATTCAGCAGTAACAAAACTCTTCAAACAAATTACAAATAAAGATGAAGGCTATTCCAAAACAAAAACAATCTTCAAAAAGTTAACTATAGTATAATAAATTTTATTATTCAACAAGAAACAAATTTAATAATGTGTACAATATTAAGTGAATATGGAATATTTCAATATTTATTTTTCTGGCCTTCAAGTGCAGGTTTTTTACTCATACTTCAAAATCATCCAATCAGAATGCTGTATTTATTGAATATGACTTTCTGATTGGATGTTTATTGAGAATGAGTACAAAATTCATACCGAGAGTTTTATGACTGCAATACCTGGAATGACATATATCACAATTTCAGCAGTACACAGAGTTTCCATGGAAACACATACAATTATTAAATAAGTAAATACTGAATTGTGTGAAAGAGAAAAATAAACAAACAATATTAAGAAAAATGTATAATTAAAAAAAAATCATCACAGGAGATTCACTTGTAAATTAACTCTGCACTTGTTCAATTTTAACATTAAAATGAAAGCTTATCTTTGCATAATACAAAATACATAAGTTAATATTCCAGTTCATTCCTTATTTAAACGCTTTGAAGTTATTAAAGTGTGAAATATCAGTTGATTAATTTCAAAGGATTAAATCCATCAACAGATGTTTCTAACAAATAATAAATTACAGAGTACAAAATGTATATTCAAAATTGTTAGATGAAAGTTGATCTTCAAAAACTTGTTTGTTTCTTTTTTGTCCTGACAGCCTTTTTTTTTCTTTGTTTTCCTAGTTTTCCTATGGTTTCAAAGGCTTCTTAATTTTCTTATTGTCTTATATATAAAAAAGTACAACTGTCTCAACATTTCATAATAGCAATGCTCTAATCAAAATAAAGTGAACATCATTTTGTTTCATCATAATGTAAACACTATCCGTTGCACACTTATTGATGTCATATGAAATCAAATTTTACATAATGACACGGACACACACACACGCCACTAGAATTCTTCCGTGTGTCAAGGACCAGCTGTAGCTATTTCCTGTTCCATGTTTCTTGTCATGTTTTTTTCTTCACCGTAGACGGTTTACTACTTACTGGTGTAGACGCAGCTCGTACATGGTTGTTAGTTGTCTTTGAATTATTACCTTTACTAAGACCTGGTGATTTGGCACCCACATTTCGTTGACCTGGACTCAATTTTTGTGACTTATCTGAATTTGTTCCAGTCTTGTTTGAATTCTGTAAAAATTAAAGAAAGAGAAAAAATGTTAAGAAAACTTAATCAACACTTATAAGACAGATTTCATATTGTTATGAGCGTCTTTCAAGGGGGATGTTAACTATAGTAAATTTTTATCTTTAAGGTACATACTGTAAGCTGTCTTGCTATATGATCGGATTGTCAAAGATGAACGAAGGTTACCTGACACGACTGCATTTCTGATGTTTCAAAGATGAACGAAAGGTTACCTGACACGACTGCATTCCTGATGTTTCAAAGATGAACGAAAGGTTACCTGACACGACTGCATTCCTGATGTTCCAAAGATGAACGAAAGGTTACCTGACATGACTGCATTCCTGATGTTTTAAAGATGAACGAAAGGTTACCTGATACGACTGCATTCCTGATGTTTTAAAGATGAACGAAAGGTTACCTGACACGACTGCATTCCTGATGTTTTAAAGATGAACGAAAGGTTACCTGACACGACTGCATTCCTGATGTTTCAAAGATGAACGAAAAGTTACCTGACACGACTGCATTCCTGATGTTTCAAAGATGAACGAAAGGTTACCTGACACGACTGCATTCCTGATGTTTCAAAGATGAACGAAAGGTTACCTGACACGACTGCATTCCTGATGTTTCAAAGATGAACGAAAGGTTACCTGACACGACTGCATTCCTGATGTTTTAAAGATGAACGAAAGGTTACCTGACACGACTGCATTCCTGATGTTTTAAAGATGAACGAAAGGTTACCTGACACGACTGCATTCCTGATGTTTTAAAGATGAATGAAAGGTTACCTGACACGACTGCATTCCTGATGTTTTAAAGATGAACGAAAGGTTACCTGACACGACTGCATTCCTGATGTTTTAAAGATGAACGAAAGGTTACCTGACACGACTGCATTCCTGATGTTTTAAAGATGCTGGTGTATTGCAAAAACAAAAAGCTTAACAAAAATCTAATTGTCATTAGATTGAGAACATTCTAACAAACTTTGATTTATATTGGTTCTGTGGTTTCCAATGGTTTTCTTTAAAAAAAAACCTAGAGGCCCAGTGGGCTGAGCCGCTCACCTTTCTGTTTTGAGGAACCTTTATACAGAACCTTCCATAGTTGCTTCCTACCAAATTTCAATTAATTTGGCCAAATGGTTTTAGAGAAGATTTTTTAAAATTGGCCAATCACAAACAAGAACTGCATATGGCAGCCCATGGAAATTTTGCACAGGCTAAGCAGTTTCAGGAGCAGATTTCTTTAAAAATTGACCAGCCAGAAACAAGAATGGCCACTTTGTGATACCAAAACCTTGATTGATTATAAATGTACAGGTAGAAGTTAGTTGAACACCAAACCGTCACCGACACAGGCTCATAAAACAAAAACTACAAAAAATATGAACTTTAAAAGCATTTATACACCGTTATTGTACAAAATTTAGTGTTTTAAGAAATAGCTAAATATTCTTCTTACCCCTGACTTTCCCCCAGATCCTGGTTTCTTTGTTTCTGCTGAGCCTTTCCTAGTTTCTGTTGTCTGTAAAAAGTAATTCATTGAAGAAAAGTATTCTAAACATGATTATAACGTGATTCAACTTTAGACAGATGGCTATTAGCTTACTATATATTTTAATTTCTAAACTGTGGTCTTCTCTTATTCTTAGAACCCATATATTTACCAACAATGTACGTATATTGTGTTTATCCTACAATGTTATAAAGTCCAAAACAAGTGCCAAATTGTCTGAAAATAGCTGCAGCAAGCGTCGTTATAATAGTTTTCAATGGTGTCCTCGATGAAGTTGGCACTTATACTGTTACCGTTTATTACTGTCTCTCTACATGAATCAGGTATCAGAAAAGCTTTATTAGGTCAATGACTAAATGCCACTGAAGTTGATTTGACCCCTTTCATTAGTACTCAAAATCACATAATTGCAGGATAAAATGAAATATGTCACACCTACTTTTCTTGTTATTCATAAGACAGCAATTTAAGTTATTGTTTCTTTTGTTGAATTTTGTTTGTTTGTTTATTTACAAATAAATGTATAAACAAGAGGTTATTTTACCAAATCTGTTCTGAAGTTGTATTTCAGAGACAGAAAAAATGTTCTCTTAGCCGTCCTCAGTTACTAAAATTTGAATTGGGCACTCTGACGTTCTTTTCATGGTAGCCGAACTGCCTTTGTAATAGGTTGTATGTGGTTAATTGTTCAAAGAATTTTTTTTAGGTACCCCATAAAATTTTGTAAAATACTAACAAAAAAACAATAAAGGGTTACGGCGGGTGCATCATGATAGAACCACAGTAAGTCTACAAGAGTTTCCTCCTGCACCAGTTTTACTGCAATCAAGTTCAACTTCGAAAACCATGATTGATAGATAAAGCCTGCTGGAATACTACCAGAAGCCTCTGTCACAATCAATTCAAAGAAAAAATACATCAAGCATGTCAAAATTAGATGAAAAAAAATTTGTATACAGTTAAACCTGTCTTAAGAGGTCAACTTTGAGACAAATAAAAAGTGGTCTTTTAAGACAGGTTCAAATAATATTATATTTTGTATGACAGGACAAGAAAAAGGTGACCTTTTAATACAGGCGACTACATGGACAGGCTTGACTGTATTTTCCAAATATACCTGTATTCAAAATTTTGGTTTGTGCCACTCTAGCCCCTTTCCCCAAATAAAATTGATAATTTTCTTTTATCTAACATTATGTATGTTTTCCTTTGAAATTAACGAAAGTTGACTGTCTGATACAAGATGTTGTATCACCACACTGTGGTGATAAAAGAATGGCGCGACGTTGCACGAGACGTTCTCTGCCGAACTACTTTGTCATGACGCCATATCATTGGAATGTGAGCAAAAACACAGTAACATGACATTGGTGAATGAACGTCAAAAAATAACGTGACGTCATGAACAAAATGTAGTCTCCCTCAGAGTATTGTACAAATTTTAATTCAACCCTTGTTATTTGTTTAAAATTCGTTTTTATTGAAATGTTAGATAAACTTGTTACATACATAGTGTGTTGGTACAATACTTTGTATCAGGTCTTGCCTGTTGTATGAACTAACCGCATCACAACTCGTAGTGATACTGGTTCACACAACAGACTCGACCTGATACAAAGTCTTGTACCACCACACATGTATGTAATGGGTATGTATCAACTCATTCAGATTATCTTTTTAATAAAAAACCAACAAAAACTACATTAAAATTGGATGAAAAATAAAAACATTCAAATTTGGAAATTGGTACTTTTTGGTCCCTTTCGGCACCTAATACCCTAAATACAATAAATGCTAGATATTGACCTTTTGTTGTGATTTGTCATCAACACCACAGTCTGTGTCGTCACCATTTTCAACCTCTCCATTTATTGCACTTTTTTGTCCCTCTTCCTCTTCATTCTTTCTATCTTCATTAAAAACCCTCATCAATTCTAAAACATTCCTACTCTCTCTTTTAATACCCTGTAACAAAGTAAATTATAAATTTTTCATATGTACAATTATGTTTTAAACTTATTTTCCCTTAGGGTTCTATATTAAAATCGTAAATCCTTTGGCGGTGGCTATCTTGGTGGACTGATCGATACCATAGAAACAAAACTGGGGAAGTATCTATCTAGCAAGGATCATCTCTGGCATATTTGGTTTAAATAGGTTATGCAGTTCTTAAGAAGACCTTTGAAATATTGTCTAATCAGAAGCTTTCATGGCCTATGGAAGCCATGTTTGATCATCAATTGGCAGCAAAGTAAATTTTTGGATTTCCAATATTTCGGATTTCAGCGTACCTGATGAAGGTTATTCCAGAAACGTGTCGTGCAAACTAAATTTGTGGCCGTCGTGGCCGTGATCATATCGTAGTTGGATTTACAACTACCAATGCAATCGGTGCCTATCACCACTGATGTTGTCAGTTCGAATCCCGCTGAGGGAAAGGTGTACAGCATTATGTGATAAAGTTTGTCAGTGACTTGCGACAGGTCGGTGGTTTTCTCCGTGTCCTCCGGTTTCCTCTACCAATAAAACTGACCGCCACGATATAACTGAAATATTGTTGAAAGTGGCATTAAACACCATAAAACCAACCAAACTAAATTTGATATCTACGTTTTTATAACAACATAAGATCAGGACCTTGTAAGGAACATTTCAAAGATATAAAGTTCTATAGAATTCTAAAATAAAGGTTTGGTTTTTGGTGTTTAACCCCACTTTCACTGACAAACTTTATCACATAATGTTGTACACCTCGCCCTAATCGAGATTCGAACTCACAACATTAGTGGTGATAGGTACTGATTGCATAGGTAGTTGTAAATCCAACGACCATATACGATCATGACGACCCTTTCTTAAATAAATACTTACAGATATCCATGTATGATGTAATACTTCACTAGCAGATATTCTGTGTGCTGGGTCTGTTCTTAGCATAAGGTCTATACAATTCTTTGCTGCAATGATATTTAATATATTAACTCCAGTATTTGTATTTAAATACTACTGTAAATTCATAAATTATTGCGAACCCTAGATCTTCGTTGAAAATGTGAAATTGAATTAATGCAAATCCTAGAACTCTGCCAAAAATGTGAAATTGAATTAATGCAAATCCTAGACCTCTGTTGAAAATGTGAGATTGAATGAATGCAAATCCTAGACCTCTGTTGAAAATGTGAGATTGAATGAATGCAAATCTTAGACCTCAGTTCAAAAAGACAGATTGAATTAATGCAAATCCTAGACCTCTGTTGAAAATGTGAGATTGAATGAATGCAAATCCTAGACCTCTGTTGAAAATGTGAGATTGAATGAATGCAAATCCTAGATCTCTGTTGAAAATGTGAGATTGAATGAATGCAAATCCTAGACCTCTGTTGAAAATGTGAGATTGAATGAATGCAAATCCTAGACCTCTGTTGAAAATGTGAGATTGAATGAATGCAAATCCTAGACCTCTGTTGAAAATGTGAGATTGAATGAATGCAAATCCTAGACCTCTGTTGAAAATGTGAGATTGAATTAATGCAAATCCTAGACCTCTGTTGAAAATGTGAGATTGAATGAATGCAAATCCTAGACCTCTGTTGAAAATGAGAGATTGAATGAATGCAAATCCTAGACCTCTGTTGAAAATGTGAGATTGAATGAATGCAAATCCTAGACTTCTGTTGAAAATGTGAGATTGAATGAATGCAAATCCTAGACCTCTGTTGAAAATGTGAGATTGAATTAATGCAAATCCTAGACTGTTGAAAATGTGAAATTGAATTAATGCAAATCCTAGACCTCTGTTGAAAATGTGAGATTGAATGAATACAAATCCTAGACCTCTGTTGAAAATGTGAGATTGAATGAATGCAAATCCTAGACCTCTGTTGAAAATGTGAGATTGAATTAATGCAAATCCTAGACCTCTGTTGAAAATGTGAGATTGAATGAATGCAAATCCTAGACCTCTGTTGAAAATGTGAGATTGAATGAATGCAAACCCTAGACCTCTGTTGAAAATGTGAGATTGAATTAATGCAAATCCTAGACCTCTGTTGAAAATGTGAGATTGAATGAATGCAAATCCTAGACCTCTGTTGAAAATGTGAAATTGAATGAATGCAAATCCTAGACCTCTGTTGAAAATGTGAGATTGAATGAATGCAAATCCTAGACCTCTGTTGAAAATGTGAAATTGAATGAATGCAAATCCTAGACCTCTGTTGAAAATGTGAGATTGAATGAATGCAAATCCTAGACCTCTGTTGAAAATGTGAGATTGAATGAATGCAAATCCTAGACCTCTGTTGAAAATGTGAGATTTAATTAATGCAAATCCTAGACCTCTGTTGAAAATGTGAGATTGAATGAATGCAAATCCTAGACCTCTGTTGAAAATGTGAGATTGAATGAATGCAAATCCTAGACCTCTGTTGAAAATGTGAGATTGAATGAATGTAAATCCTAGACCTCTGTTGAAAATGTGAGATTGAATGAATGCAATTCCTAGACCTCTGTTGAAAATGAGAGATTGAATGAATGCAAATCCTAGACCTCTGTTGAAAATGTGAGATTGAATGAATGCAAATCCTAGACCTCCGTTGAAAATGTGAGATTGGACTGGATTAATGCAAATCCTAGACCTCCGTTAAAAATGTGAGATTGAATTAATGCAAATTCCTAGGCTTCCTTTGTAAATGTGAGATTGAATTAATTCAATAGTCTTGGTTGTTGAAAAAAAAGATGACATACCTGACCATAGGTACACTATATATTAATTTTATTACCTTTTTGTCTATAATTTTGGGCATTTTTTGGTATTTTTAAAATAACATTAAAATAAAGATTTGGTCCCAATTTTGTCATTGTGATGACTGTACATGTCCTTTTAGGTCCTTATCAAACTATGTCATCAGGTGGAAGTCTATTTTGATTTCAGATTGGAGCTAAATGAGAAATTTTGTGGAAGGAAAATCCCTTGATCAACTTCTGCACAATGAATTTTGAAAGATTTTAAAAAATTGGACAATCATAAGAATTGCTCCTCTGATGCAATGTTTTGTGAGTACAACAGGAACTTTTCTTCAATATGGCATCCCTCATGATCAGGTTGATCAGTACAGAGTGCCAAAATCATGTAGATCACATCATATAATCTTCAATACCTTTCCCAGTCTCATAGATTGGTTTCTAAAGAAAACCAAAAAATATTGTTCCTTTAAAATCTACTTCTGTTGAAATATTTGAAGGGTTAAGGTTATGGTGTTTAATGCCACTGTCAACAATATTTCAGTTATATTGTGGCAGTCAGTTTTATTGGTGGAGGAAACTGGAGTGCCCAGAGAAAACCACTGACCTGTCGCAAGTCATTGACAAACTTTATCACATAATGTTGTATCAAGTACACCTCGCCATGAACAGGGTTCGAGCTCACAACTTTAGTGGTGATAGGCACTGATTGCACAGGTAGTTGTAAATCCAACTACCATATGATCAGGGCCACAACGGCCCCTGAAATATTTGAAAAGCTGTTGGTTTATGCTTACCTTCAGTAGAAATAGATTTCCAAACTGGGTCTGAAGTAAAATCTATCTCTCCTCTCTTAATGATTTCGTATAATTCATCTTCAGTACTTGCTTTAAATGGAGGTGAACCACATATCCTGAAAATAGATTAGAATACAATTAATAGCACTGAGTAAAATAGTGAGTGAATGATTTTGCTTTAACCCACGACCTACCACGCCCAAGGCGAGCTTGCTAACCATTACACCATTGATGCAAGACAGATTTGACAATAAAGCAATTACTTCAACATTCATGTGAGCGAGTGATTGTTGTTAACACCAAGTGTGCAATTTTTCAGTTTTATCATGACGAGAACAAGTTACTTTTGATGAGATGATGCTGATGTTGGCTTTGTACTAGACTAATGTGCTAAGTTGCACTTTTATTATGCTTAGCTCACTAAAATAACAGTCTACAGGTAGACACTGACACATTATACTAACTATGTATAATTGTTCTTACTCCTCAATACTTAGCTCACTAAAATAACAGTCTACAGGTAGACACTGACACATTATACTAACTATGTATAATTGTTCTTACTCCTCAATACTTAGCTCACTAAAATAACAGTCTACAGGTAGACACTGACACATTATACTAACTATGTATAATTGTTCTTACTCCTCAATACTTAGCTCACTAAAATAACAGTCTACAGGTAGACACTGACACATTATACTAACTATGTATAATTGTTCTTACTCCTCAATACTTAGCTCACTAAAATAACAGTCTACAGGTAGACACTGACACATTATACTAACTATGTATAATTGTTCTTACTCCTCAATACTTAGCTCACTAAAATAACAGTCTACAGGTAGACACTGACACATTATACTAACTATGTATAATTGTTCTTACTCCTCAATACTTAGCTCACTAAAATAACAGTCTACAGGTAGACACTGACACATTATACTAACTATGTATAATTGTTCTTACTCCTCAGTACTTAGCTCACTAAAATAACAGTCTACAGGTAGACACTGACACATTATACTAACTATGTATAATTGTTCTTACTCCTCAGTACTTAGCTCACTAAAATAACAGTCTACAGGTAGACACTGACACATTATACTAACTATGTATAATTGTTCTTACTCCTCAGTACTTAGCTCACTAAAATAACAGTCTACAGGTAGACACTGACACATTATACTAACTATGTATAATTGTTCTTACTCCTCAGTACTTAGCTCACTAAAATAACAGTCTACAGGTAGACACTGACACATTATACTAACTATGTATAATTGTTCTTACTCCTCAATACTTAGCTCACTAAAATAACAGTCTACAGGTAGACACTGTGAAGCAGTAAATACGAATGTTATAGTCTTTAATTTGACCTTTACACCACTGATGTGGTTCGTTAGGCACATAGGACAATTAAGTGGCCGTCGTGGTCATGATCATATGGTAGTTGGATTTACAACTACCTATGCAATCAGTGTCTATCACCACTGATGTTGTCGGTTCGAATCCCGCTCAGGGAAAGGTGTACATAATTATGTGATAAAGTTTGTCAGTGAATTGCAGCAGATCAGTGGTTTTCTCTGAGTCCTCCAGTTTCCTCCACCAATAAAACTGACTGCCACGATATAAGTGAAATATTGTTTGAGAGTAGCGTTAAACACCATAAAACCAAACCAAACCAGAAGACAAATAATACTTACAATGAATACATTATAACACCCATGGCCCAAACATCACACATCTGACTGTATGCTTTATTATCTATTATTTCTGGAGCTGCAAAAATCAAATACAATGATTGATTGATTGATTGATTGGTGTTTAATGCCAACTTTAGCAATATTTCAGCTATATCATGGTGCTAAAATCCAATGAACTCATCATTAAACACCATCCATGTATTACAACTCTTAAGCTATCAATGTTCTATATTCTTTTTCTAAATACTCAAAATTTTAAGAATTTTAAATCTTTTATTAAGAATTGAAAAAAAGTGTACTTTTTTTTTTTTTTTTTTACAGAAAAGGATAAATAAAGATGACAAAAAATTCAGGAATGTATAAAAATTTGAAACAATTATCATATGAAAACAAAAATAGTTTTCCCTCCATGATGTAAACAAATGGAAATACCCTTGAAATTCAAAGTGTGTACCAGTATTTATCTTAAAAAGAAACATGTTTTCATAATATAAAATACGAAAATATTCCTCAATACAAAATCATTATAGAAAATAATAACTAATTTTATAATTACACATATATATAGGAGTTCCACAGAAATCCTGCATCATATTGTCATGTCCAACACCACCTTTAACTACAGATAAACCAAAGTCTGTCACCTGAAAAGATATGTCAATAAAAGTTGAAAAATAATGTCCATATAAAACAAATATCTGTATCTAATAATATTCTATTGTATTCATCCTCTTTAGCTTGCAATATTTCTTCACTGAGGTCCTATTCAGTGCCGGATTATCTATTAGGAACATTAGGCACTATGCCTAGGGCCTACGAAAATTACCTGAAAAGAAGCATTTTTTTCTGGTGCACTTCATTTTTAATTTACATGAAACAAAATAGTGACTAGAGCCTACAATGGCCCTAATCTGGCTGTGGTCATATTGTGACTATGTGATGAAGAATGGCATAATTAGTACTGTATGTAAAATATTTGTCTGCGATGTATTTCTCTCAAGTCAATTTACACCCATATTCTCTCTAACTAAACAATTTCATATTTTTTCATATCAGCATAAAATGAAAGTACTTAGTCAAAGCTGTATTTAAAGGTCAACATTGGGACAAAGAAAAAGTGAACTTTTATTACAGGTGACTGCTTAACAGAGGTGATTGTATGGACAGGTTTGACTGTATTTAAGTACCTACGGGAAATGTTCAAATAACAAAACAAATCAAGGTAAAAAGACAAATTAAAATCGTTTATTTATATTGATTTTTCGTTTAATGAACACTAGAAATATTCAATCAATTTAATTGATAAATGAATAATAAATATAAAATGTCTTTTTTTTTTCATGTCAAGATTGAATTGATCACCTCATATCATACTGAGATTGTCGGGTATATCTTTGAATTCATTCAAAACATGAACACAATAGGCGATTATGTATCATAAGTATCACACGACATTTGTTAAAAATGCTCAGATATACAAGCCCTTGGTATCAAACGTTTTTCAAAAACCAACTACAGATATACAATTGTATTTGTTTTGAAGCATCATATCAGATTTTACATATGCCCCATGAATATGATGTTCAACCCCTGGGGATCTGAACTTTGGGTCCACAAGGTTTCGATATACATGTATTAAATTTTGATCTCCCCAGACTTGGACCCAATAGAAACTTAAGACATTTATTTGTACAACTGAATCTTCATATCCAAATGCAATGGCATTTCCATTCACTGTTCTTGAGATTCATTAATTCTCACAATTGCAGTCTATTTTAAATTTTGGACCCAAGGTTCAGATCCCCTGGACCCACTTGGGACCAAAAATAAGTGGCACTGTGACCCTTTTTTCCATCTTAATAATAGTTTAAACAAAACTGCCACACAAGTAAAAAAAATCCTGCCCTGGACTCATTTGGGACCAAAAATAAGTGGTACTGTGACCCCTCACTATTCCCATCTTAGTTTAAACAAAAAACCTACATAAGTCAAAAAATATATAGCAATAATATAAAGGTAGTAACAATTTTAAACATTGGAGGTTAGATATTTAATGTCTTTTAAATAGCACTATCTAAATAACTGTCAAGGAGTGATTTGACACAAAACCATATATTATATACCTTATACAAAATCATTATCATAAAATAACAGCTCAAATTTCAGCCTATTTAAACATGACATGGATTTGTAAAACAGTCCTATTTTAAGTCTGTCTTAGAATGATCACAGACAAATTAAATTTAAATTAGTCGAGTGGTTTCTGAGAAGATATTCAAAATGACTTTTAATAAAAATAGGTTTTTGGACAATCATCAAAATTTAAAATTTCACAAAAATTCTTATAGTACATGTATGTGTTAGAAAACTTATTAAAATTTAGGTTTTTTTAATTTTGGTTTAAAATTGTCAAAATTTCCACATTTTATCGTAAAATGTGGAAATTTTGACAATTTTAAACCAAAATGTTTTGTTTTAGTACATGTAATTCTAATAGTGTCGATCTTAGATATGGGACAGAACTCTGTGAGTTTTGACATGAGAGTGACCAAGATTATCAAAGGATCATCCCACCCAAATCTGGTTTAATTTAGCACAGCAGTTTCTAAGGAGATGAATAACATGTGAACTGTCAATGACGATGGACACCCAACTGATGGCTAAAACTCATTTGGCCTTTTGCCTGGAGAAGAAAAAAAGCCGAACTAAATTGGATTTCATTTCTTGTGGAAAACGTTTTAATCTAAATTGAAATTGGATCAATTATGTAAAAAAAAAATCTTGATACTGTCACTGACATATTGACTTTTCTAAGCTACAAATTGTCAACACCCACGCAATGCACTATTTTAAATTCCTTTAAAAATCCAATAGAAAAATGAGATGAAAATATATATATACAGTCAAACCTGCCCATGTAGTCACCTCTATTAAGTAGTCACTTGTATTAAAAGGACACATTTTGCTTGTCCTGTCATAGATAATTTCATATGAATTGAACCTCTTTTAAGAGGTCACCTGTCTTATAAGGCCACATTTTCTTTGTCCCAAAAGTAACCTCTTAATACAGGTTAGACTGTATATGTATCTGTTATAAAGAACTTCTGTGTCAATACAACCAAATATACACATGTTCATCAACCTGTACTCATGAATGAAAAATTGACAAATTCTCACAAAAATTATCAATATACCGATAACAAAAACAGTTCAATAAAAAAAATAATAAAAAGAGCTTGGTGTCTAGCTAATTATCAATTGACAGATCAACATTACGGGAAAAAAGATGTCAATACTGTACTGAAGTAAAAAGTTTAATCATATTCTTCTCCGCTAGCATTTGCGTCATTTTTTAATGGAATATATTTGTGAACAACGCGTAGTTATTGTTCTGTAGACTTGGGACTCTTGATGTGAAACCATTTAAAATAATAGGAAATTCTTGGTGCATATAAACAAAAGTTATGCCACTTCACCCTTAAAATTGTTTTTCCTTGTAAACTTTTTATTCCACCACAAATTATCATACAAAATAAAAATCTTATGGGAATTCTTTGTCTCTAAAATTCTAAAATGGTACAGTATGAGTATTCAAAATATTGAAAAATCAAATACTTTTTCATTGATTTTATTTTGCCAAACAAATGCTATTTCAAAAACACACTCTGAGTTGCAGTAGTATATACAATAGTAATGATGTCTTTTAATATCAAATCAACTTCGTCTGAAAATTACTGACGGTCAACTCCAAAAGAGGTGAAAGCTTCTTTCTTCATTTTGTAGGGAAATGAGTGATTGATTGTTGTTTAGTGCTAAGTGACCAATTTTTCAGCTACATAGATTTGGATGAGAAGATGGTGATATCTGTTTTGTACTAGACCAACACATGTAAAGTTTTGGGGAATTCCCATTTAAAATGTAAGCGGAGATGAACATAAAAACTTTTGTGATGGAAGGATGGTTGGACAGGATGAAAACAAAGTCTCCCCCTGAAGATGTGAGACTATAATATTCAATTTGAAAATCTACAAATAAGAACCTGAATCTCAAACCAAACAACTTAACTCCATCAACTATCATAATTTGAATTTTTTTAAAAGTGTAAGAAGGACACAGATGCCCCTCGCTTCCAGCTAAAATAAATAGGGGCATAACTCCAGAACGGAAAAAGTGGTAAAGTCAGAAATCAAACTTATATGGTCCTTGACCTTGCGTATAATTTAAAATGATTTTCTAAAGGGTAACTTAAGTTATTGAGCTAAAACCAAATGTGGGATGGATGGAGAGTCATGAACCATACAGACAGGGGTAAAACTGACCCCCCCCCCCCCCTCCCCCCCACCCTCATCCCCCTATGCCTATAGCTAGCAGAAAGGGCTATCATGTCTAATTCCTGACCAACAAATGATTCTACATTTTTCTTCAATTATTCATCACCCTGTATCTATTATTTAATCACGTAAGCTTGCATGTTACACATATTTAAATAATCCCCCTATTATAAGATTTAATCAGTAGCCATAAACAATTAAACCTAATTAGAATGGAAGTCTAACAAATTGTTTCATGTTAATATAAAAAGTTTTTATAGCTATTGATGGCAGTCAAGAACATGCAATAAAAAAAAAAGAAACCGAGAGAGATCATTACTAATACTAAATCAATATTCTCCACTATCTGCTTACAACTTAAGAGAACATCAATTATTTATCTCACCTTTATATGGAGTTTGTCATTAGCATCAGCTGGGTTTTGACTTAGGAGAATATTTTCCAATTTCAAATCTCTATGAACTATATCTACAATTAATAAAATAGAAATGTCTGTAAGTCTGGAAAATGTATAAGCTATATCATCCAGTATTATTTGTACGTTTATCAGGTCCGTAGGTAGGAATTCTTGAGAGGGAGGGGGTGAAATTGTGATGCAACATGGTCTTGTGACCAGGGGTCAAAATCAGGACTTAAAATAGTCATGGTTCAACCAAATTCCTGATTTTAGTAGTCAAAATTCAACCAAAATCCTGATTTCAATAGTCATAGTTCAATGAAAATCTCAACTATATTAGTCCTTCTTACAATTGGATTACATTATCTTGGAAAAAACGTGGATAGATAGACCATTCCTACTTTAAAGTATTTTGTGAAAGAATATGTCAAACACTATACATTTCGTGCTTGTATTTTTGAAGAATATTTTACTATAATATATATGTGTGTATGTGTGTGTGTGTGTGTATCCTTGTTCGGCAGCATTGTTTTTCAGATTTAGTAACAGAATCAAGACTTTCAGAGCATATCAATGTTTGATATGTAACAATTCTTCATATTAGGATTACTTATAAACACCAGAACATTATTACAAACATTTCTATAAATACATACCTCTTTTATGTAAATATGACGTTGCCTTAGCCATTTTTGTCATTATGACCTTGGTGTCTTTTTCACTAAATGTCTGTTTTTCTCTTAACACATCACACAGCTCACCACCCTCACATAACTCCATTACAAGATACATTTTCTGAAGATGAAAAAAAAATCAAATTTAAGAATAGATTTTTCAACTAGTTTTAACCAACTTTTATCTGAAAAGAAATTCCCCAATGAACCAATGGCTGGCTTATGACTTATGGTGTTTAATGTCACTTTCAACAATATTTCAGCTATATCATGGCAGCAAGTTTTACTTGTGGAGGAAACCGGAGTATCCGGAGAAAAGCACTGACAAACTTTATCACATAATGTTGTATCGAGTACACCCCACCATGAACGGGGTTGGAACTCACAACTTTAGAGGTGATAGGCACTGATAGCACAGGTAGTTGTAAATCAAACTACCGTACGATCATGACCATGATGGCCCCAAATGAATCGATGAAAATGAGTCTGGTTGAAATGTACAATACTAACAAGGTGACTCTATAGAACATCGCTTATGCCTGATAATTTTCAATGACAAATTGTTGTGTTTTCAAGACAACCCACCAGCAATCAAAACAAACTGTAAGAGCAATCAGGGAGACATTTCATGGTGAATAGAATCTTACAATTACTTTTGATGCGGTGTCAATAACTGGGAAACATTGACAATTTTCGGTGTCGACAGCTGTGGATTAATTTCTATTTTTGATTATTAATAGTCTGTTGTTAATTGAAATAATTCAAGTTCAAAAGATGAAAGTATATTTAGCATTGTTTTAATTTGTAATTTACATATGAAGAGCTACTAAAAAATTAGAGTTTCGTAATTCGACAACTTTAAATAAAATAAAAAATTTGTGAAAATATTATACAACGTACTATACAAATCCTATAACACTCCTTTCAACTGTTTATTTCAAAGACACTCAGCTGCAGCTAACTGCATAACAGGAGTGAAATTAAATACATTGGATACTTTAAAGTACACTGTATCAAATAACAAAATTATTTATTACTTCTATATAACTATGATTATGTCATTAATACAAAAAATAAAATAACTTAGTTTTAAAAAAAATTGAAAGAACGCTGAATTTTTAATTGGACAGAGATTTCAACTTTTGACAGCCATAAGTAGTTAATTCAAAGAAAAACCGTCTCTTATCATTTTCTTTATAAAACACATGTGCTATTTTTATTACTTTGGTACTATTTAGTTCTCGTACCATTTTTACATTTAATTTGAAACAATATAATATGTCAATACATTTAATAAAAGCATAATTTAATTTTAACATGCTCATACATATTAAAATCTTAAGTCTTAATATTCATTTTAAATTACAATTATTTCTAAGAAATTTAAAAAACGGATCCAAATTTCTGTAAGCGAATAAATTAGTCATATTATCTTAAAAATCTGTGTGTTAAATTGATGTTATTGGTATAAAGTACATTTAAATTATATAATTAACTTGTTCTAAAGTTAACATTGTACTATTCCCTACTGAACTAGTCTTAACAAACTTAGATTGGTATTTCTCTAAAGACATGTGCACTAGTCCATACTTATTAACGATCTCAAGGTTTTTTTTAAAGCCACTTTCAGCAATATTTCAGTTACATGTATTTCACGATGGTCAGTTTTATTTGTGGTGATAACCAGTGTACCCCAAGAAAAACCACCTATCCACCACAAGTAACCTGTACTCTTTATCACACAAGTTGTATCGAATACACCATATCACCGTCTTGAATCAAAGATATTGAATGCATCGGTAGATCACTAGATATCCTACTACAATAGTCCTCCTCTTGTGAGGCAATTCCTCCCATCATGCATGATAACAGATGCACTGAGATCATAAAATACTACTAAACTGTTGCCCTCAAACAAGTCAAGAGAGGTCACCCATCTTATGAGTCCACTTTTTCATTACAGAAGGGATCATTTCATATGAGGGAGATTACTGTAACATACGATAGTGGCCAAAACAGCCTCTCAAAACATTTACATTGTATTTAATTTAGAGGGTGTTATGGTAATTAATGCCTCTTTCAACAATATTTCAGTTATATCATGCAGTCAGTTTTATTGGTGGAGGAAATCACCGACCTGCCACATGTCACTGACAAACTTTATCACATAATGTTGCATCGAGAGGGAGATATGTGGACAGAATTAAAATCCTTCATTTGGACGGACATTGAAAATACTACCTTTTGTCTGGATTTTAAAACAGAGGAATAAAATACAAAATTTAATATTTAAAAAAAACATTTGACAATCAAGTAAACATCATAACTGATATTTTTTTAAAGCATATAGTGATTTTAAGCCATGTACATTCATTAATTATAAGGTCACTCAACGAGGCACAATAATGCATTTAAAATCTCATGAGACTCGTCTTCAACTGCACTACTTTTGTTATGAACTCTGATCGAGACACGCTTTTGAGTAGTGTTCATAATTACAGTTAAGACCATGCATTTATTCATTTCTTAAACTTTTGTTTACAATGTCAAATGTTATGCTTTTCCTAGCTAGGAGTTGTTCATTTTCAGTCATTTAAAAAATAGATATAAAAACAAATAATATATATATATATATGGCAGCTGCTTTGATTTTTTCCAATGTTGTAAGATCTCCCACGCAGCAAAAAGAACTAGAGGCTCAGCCCACTGAGCCTGTATCGCTCACCTGACAATAAAATGATACTGAAGCAAATTTCAAAGGGAGATAATCATTACCTTAAAAAAACAGCAGCCATCTTGAATGGAGGGTGGGGCTGTCGGACACAATTTTGAAAGGGACACACCCAGGACCATCTATGCCAAGTTTGGCTCCATTTGGCCAAGCTGTTTCAGAGGAGAAGATTTTTTTTTTAACATTAGCCAATCAGAAAAAAGAATTGCCCTTGGCGGCCATATTTGTTGGCCGAATGGAACCAAATGAAGAAGCTTTATAGAGGATCTTACATAGATGCTTACTGCCAAGTGTGGTTCCATTTGGCCAAGTTGTTTCAGAGGAGAAGATTAAAATATGAAAAAGTTAACAGACGCCAAGTAATGGCAATACCTCAAATGGCCCTTTGAGCTAAAAAATGATGAAAACAGGGCAATAACTTCTAGACGGGTAATCAGATTTACTTCAAAATTGCAGGGCATGTAGATCTTGACATGCTGCACATGTTTGCTGTTTAAACTTAACGTCTATCTCTTATAGTTTTTGAAATAAAGGATGAAAAGTATTAACATTTTGAAAATTTGACGAAAAAAGGGCAATTACTCCAAAATGGGTACTCAGATTTACTTAAAAATTGCAGGGTAGGTAGATCTTGATATGCTGCACATTTTTGCAATTTAAACTTAACCTTTTATCTCTAATAGTTTTTGAAATATCAGACCAAAATGTTTAAATTAAAAAAATAATAATGAAAAAAGGGCAGTAACTCCTAGAAGGGTAATCAGATTTACTTCAAAATTGCAGGGCATGTAGATCTTGACATGCTGCACATGTTTGCTGTTTAAACTTAACGTCTATCTCTTATAGTTTTTGAAATAAAAAACGAATAGTATCAACATTTTGAAAATTTGATGAAAAAAGGGCAATAACTCCATGATAGGTAATCAGATTTTCTTCAAAATTTCAGGGTAGTTAGATCTTCCTGTGCTGATCATTTTTACCCTGTCAGATTTCTGATATTATTAACGGTTTTTGAGTTATTACCAAAAACGTGCAATTTTACCATGTTCTATTTTTAGTAACAGCGGCCATGTTTGTTGGCCGAATGGAACCAAATGAAGAAGTTTTATAGAGGATCTTACATAGATGCTTCCTGCCAAGTTTGGCTCCATTTGGCCCTGCAGTTTCAGAGGAGAAGATTTGTTTAACATTAGCCAATCAGAAACAAGAATTGCCCTTGGCGGCCATATTTGTTGGCGGAATGGGACGAAATGAAGAAACTTTATAGAGGACCTTATATAGATGCTTTCTGCTAAGTTTGGTTCCATTTGGTCCAGTTGTTTCAGAGGAGTAGATTAAAATATGAAAAGTTAACGGACGGACGACGGACGTCAAGTGATGGCAATACCTCACATGACCCTTTGGGTCAGGTGAGTTAAAAAAGGGGGAACCAATCGAGGAGATCTAATACTAATTGGGTTGATTTATATGTATGTGTTTTTTAATGACATAAATTACAAGTTTGATTTTTAAAATCAATTCTTTAATTTAAATTATTTATTTAATGGTTTAGAAACTATATTATTAAAGTTATAAGCCTTGGTAAAATTCCCTATAAATATACAATAAAAACTAACCATTTAAAAAAAGTAGTAGAAATAAAAAAAAAAATGTTCAGGTATGTATTTTTCTACTTAACAAGATTTAACAAATACACTTTTCACAGTCATAAATTACACATTTTCTTTGTGTAAATGAAGTGTTTTCTCGAGGCAATTTTAGCATGGTACAGCACCATGCATTCCTTTTCCAGCACCATGCTGCTCTCACAATGGAAGTGTGACTGTGTCTATGCCCAGTCCTCACGATGAGGACCGGTCCTCCGGCCAAAGACCAGTTAAACTTTGTTTGGACCAGTAAATTTTTCAGTTTTTATTTAGATATATATATAAAATAAATTCAAGAATTTGATTCGGACCAGTAAATTCAAATATTCATTTCGATGACTGTATACTATGCCCTTGTCCAATTTTGTTTCTTTCACCTTTAAAGTGCTTCTTGTAATATAGTAGTATAATAACAATATCAGAATAAATATCGGACAATTAATAAAAAGTGCATTCATATCTTTACATATGTTGCCCATCAAATTCACAAAATGATGAATAACTGCCCTCTGATTACACAAATACCATCTCTTTCTAAATTACTAGGGAAAACACTAAATTGGCAACACTCTCTAAATTACTGTGGAAAAACTAAATTGGCAACACCACTATAAATTAGATCAATTCAAATTTCAACAGGTAAAAACAACGCTGTAAATCTGCCAGGGTTAATGTAAGAGCTTAATTAACATACTTTGCTGGTCTCAAAAACTTCATTTAGTTTGATTATATTATCATGGTCAACCATCTTCAGTATATTCACTTCTCTTTCCAGTAACTTGATCGCTGAACTTCCAGCCTGAAAAAATAAAATAATAAAATACATCACAGAACATAGAAATAAGAAGAGCTTGAAGATACCAAAGATGTAATCAGAATCCGTAAATCTAAGATACCAAAGGTGTAATCAGAATCTGTAAATCTAAGATACCAAAGGTGTATTCAGAATCTGTAAATCTAAGATACCAAAGGTGTAATCAGAATCTGTAAATCTAAGATACCAAAGGTGTAATCAGAATCTGTAAATCTAAGATACCAAAGGTGTAATCAGAATCTGTAAATCTAAGATACCAAAGGTGTAATCAGAATCTGTAAATCTAAGATACCAAAGGTGTAATCAGAATCTGTAAATCTAAGATACCAAAGGTGTAATCAGAATCTGTAAATCTAAGATACCAAAGGTGTAATCAGAATCTGTAAATCTAAGATACCAAAGGTGTAATCAGAATCTGTAAATCTAAGATACCAAAGGTGTAATCAGAATCTGTAAATCTAAGATACCAAAGGTGTAATCAGAATCTGTAAATCTAAGATACCAAAGGTGTAATCAGAATCTGTAAATCTAAGATACCAAAGGTGTAATCAGAATCTGTAAATCTAAGATACCAAAGGTGTAATCAGAATCTGTAAATAAGTCATTTAGAAATATTATATTCTGTGGAAAGTTCTGATAAGATTTTTAAAATGTCTACTTGAAACTTCTGTGTCTGTCGACAATAATCCATCTTAAGAAACAGAAAAAGAATTATTTTTATAGTTACTAAAAGCATACAGGGTGGCCTTATAAAGGTGGGGGGCTACTATAATATTTTGTGTGTACATATTTGCTTGTTTTTCTTCCAGGCATGTACAGAGAATTATTTCTCATTTTGTCCTAAAACTTTATACTGTGGTAAAGATTTCACAGTAACTTAACCGACATACAAGATAAAAATGTACTTTAATTTCACCAACCGAATTACAGAACAGAATGCATATCACTTCTTTTTGTTTGTTGTCAAAATGTCATTTCCAGATTAACATTTCTTTTCTTTCAAAAGATTGAATGTAACACAAGGTGACAGTCGCCTCCAATTTATCTTATCCCCGTATTTAATAATCACGTAAACTTCATCATTACGTAAAATCAATGACCCCAAATTGACAAGTTCATTTTCCATACAATTCAAATATTTTACGATAAAAAAAATATCATGCTTGATAAAAATTGAAATAAAATTATACAGAAAACGTCAATAAGTTCTTAAGATAAAATTTCAGTTTACACAACACAGTAATACATTTTCTTACATAATATTGTTATTTTATCTACAAATGACTGGGCAATGAGAATATCTGGAAAAAGTTTATTTGAGAGAGAATTAAATCCTGTATTTTTCAATGGATTAGGCTAGTGCTAAACTTGCTACTTTCAAGTTTAAAGAGAAACACAAAAAATAAATAAATAAAGGACTATGCAGAGCGAAGCATGATATGACCACAGTAAGTCTACAAGGGAAAGTTAAACAAGTGCTTATTAAAAACAACAAAAGACAACAGAATATAGACCCTTTCTGATGGTGAAGCTACTTTCAAGTTTATAAGAGAAACACACAAAAAAAAAAAAAGGGCTATGCAGAGGGAAGCATGATATGACCGCAGCAAATATACAAGGGAAAGTTAAACAAGTGCTTATTAAAAACAACAAAGGACAACAGATGGCAGACCCTATCTAATGGTGAATGCTCACATGGACTTGGTTATTATTACCTGACATGGATGAACCCCCAAAATAACTGTTCTTATTTGAAGTATGCTTCAATTACGACAATCTAAGATGTACATGTTGGTAAAAACTATGT
This sequence comes from Bathymodiolus septemdierum, assembly GCA_963383655.1. NCBI lineage: Eukaryota > Metazoa > Mollusca > Bivalvia > Mytilida > Modiolidae > Bathymodiolus > Bathymodiolus septemdierum. Next base: position 127,090,460 of record OY726517.1, read on the forward strand.
ACATTTCTATAAAAAGTGGTGACTATATTTTTTCTATTTCATTGTCACAGTATTACTACATTCAGCTCACTTCTGCCACTACATTCAGCTCACTTCTGCCACTACATTCAGCTCACTTCTGCCACTACATCCAGCTCACTTCTGCCACTACATCCAGCTCACTTCTGCCACTACATCCAGCTCACTTCTTCCACTACATTCAGCTCACTTCTGCCACTACATCCAGCTCACTTCTGCCACTACATCCAGCTCACTTCTGCCACTACATTCAGCTCACTTCTGCCACTACATCCAGCTCACTTCTGCCACTACATTCAGCTCACTTCTGCCACTACATCCAGCTCACTTCTGCCACTACATTCAGCTCACTTCTGCCACTACATTCAGCTCACTTCTGCCACTACATCCAGCTCACTTCTGCCACTACATCCAGCTCACTTCTGCCATTACATCCAGCTCACTTCTGCCACTACATCCAGCTCACTTCTGTCACTACATCCAGCTCACTTCTGCCACTACATTCAGCTCACTTCTGCCACTACATTCAGCTCACTTCTGCCACTACATCCAGCTCACTTCTGCCACTACATCCAGCTCACTTCTGCCACTACATTCAGCTCACTTCTGCCACTACATTCAGCTCACTTCTGCCACTACATTCAGCTCACTTCTGCCACTACATCCAGCTCACTTCTGCCACTACATTCAGCTCACTTCTGCCACTACATTCAGCTCACTTCTGCCACTACATCCAGTTCACTTCTGCCACTACATTCAGCTCACTTCTGTCACTACATCCAGCTCACTTCTGCCACTACATTCAGCTCACTTTTTCTCACTCCATAGATGTAGGCAACATAATCCTATAATGTTTGCTGATTGAGCATTTCTAGTTGTATTGTATATAATAATGGAATCTGTTTAAGATAATCAAAGTCTACAGCAGTACAACTGTCCCCCTCTTATAAGGCTACCCCTTGTGCAATATGAAAAAGTGACCTTATAAGAGTCTCTTAAGCGGGATAATTTAGTAGTATTTTACTACCTTAGTGCATTTTAAATCTAGCCTGATAAGAGGGGTGGACTTTGGTGAGAATGGCCTTATAAGAGGGGGCATTATTGTACTTGACTCCAATCCGTAGCAAGGTGTAATCAAAACAGCCTAAATATAATAAAATTGTTTGTTTTCTACAGGTAATCCAGTTTTTTCCACAATTAAAATTACCTGACCACCATTATATTCTGTAATTGAAATATTGTGGAACATGGTATTAAACACCAATTGGTTTAATGGAATGGTTGGTTGGTTGATTGGTGTTTGATTGGTGAATGGAATGAAATGTTCCAAGTTATCAGTCAAAATGGAGATGGAAAACAATAATATTTTTAAGTGTGGCCTAAGTAAGGAACACTTGACAAATTTGAAATATTTTATCACAATTAATTTCAAATTATGACCGTCATTTAAATACATCATAACTAGCAAATGAAAAGCCACATATAATTATATATACAAGGCCATTGAAAGGTTTTTAAAAATATTGTTTTTAATACTTTAGAGTCAAATTCTTCAGAACCATAGCAATAATATGTATTGTCAGGTTAGGTGGGAAATTGAATACTAAATACTGAACTGAAAGAAACAAATATCAACTGTGAAATAAAAGCTCTGTTAATTTACTTAAATTGTGGTTAAGTGTAAAGTTAGATAGTCTCTCATGTTCATTTACATCCATATCATTTCTTACTACAATCTGTTCCTTTACTTTATTTTGTGTCTAAGTGTAAAGTTAGATAGTCTCTCATGTTCATTTACATCCATATCATTTCTTACTACAATCTGTTCCTTTACTTTATTTTGTGTCTAAGTGTAAAGTTAGATAGTCTCTCGTGTTCATTTACATCCATATCATTTCTTACTACAATCTGTTCCTTTACTTTATTTTGTGTCTAAGTGTAAAGTTAGATAGTCTCTCATGTTCATTTACATCCTTATCATTTCTTACTGCAATCTGTTCCTTTACTTTATTTTGTGTCTAAGTGTAAAGTTAGATAGTCTCTCGTGTTCATTTACATCCATATCATTTCTTACTACAATCTGTTCCTTTACTTTATTTTGTGTCTAAGTGTAAAGTTAGATAGTCTCTCATGTTCATTTACATCCTTATCGTTTCTTACTAATTGTCCAGGGGCTTGGACAAAGACATATTGCTTTTGTGGCAGACTTTAAGGAATTTAATTAAAAAATTTATAATTTTCAAGATATAAAGCATTTAAATCTTCAACTTTTATAATGCATTGTATGTGAAATGTATAAATTCTCCTCAAAATTCTTGAATAGCGAAAAATCCTGTCATTAAAAATTTCTAAATTTTTTATATATGGTGCATTTTGTTTTATTTTCAGAAGTGTAAGAAAAGTCTGGGGTCATAATATTAAAAACTTGAATATTTAACAAAAACATGCAAAACTCATCATATTTTAATATCATTTGAGACATGATTACCTCCCTTGACAAAATGCTTCATATAGCATTTTACACATATGATGTATTATTGCCAAGAAATTACTCAAATACTGTATTGAATTTGTATTTCAGTTTAATTTGATATGTAGAAAATTCAAAAAGCAAAATACCTCGTAAGAAATACTGCAAACATAATTAATCATTATTACCACATTTTTATTCAATATTCTTAAAAGTCATGTGACTAGTGTCAGTCTCTACCTCAATTCATATATTTTTAATTAATCATGCTGTAATTGAGGGTAAGGGGTTGTGGTGTTTAATGCCACTTTCAACAATATTTCAGCTATATCGTGGCAGTCAGTTTGATTGGTGGAGGAAACTGGAGTACCCAGAGAAAACCACTGACCTGTTGCAAGTGACTTTAATAGTCACAGACAAACTTTATCATGTATGTTGTATCGAGCACATGTCGCCTGAGCGGGATTTGAACTCACAAAGTTAGTGGTGATAGGCACTGATTTCATGGGTAGTTAAAATCCAACTACCATACGATCACGACCACGATGGCCCGGTTGTAATTGAATCAATGTAATGAAATAAATGTCTTGTACAAGTTCCTGTAGTTTGTGTATTATTCTATAGTACTAAGTCATTGCAGGTTTTAAAAGTTGTTGTGATGTCAGGATTTTGCATTCTTGCTACTGTTCAGTCAAAGAAGGTGGAGGTTCATACAAATCAAGAAAGGTTACCAATATTCAAGTAAATATTTTGGTTGAATTATGATTATTTAACTCGAGATTTTGACCCCAGCTGTAAGACCATGTCACATTGCAAGTTCATCAAACCCCCCACCCCCACCCCCGCTCTTACTACAGATCTGTGTGCTGGTAGTACATGAAAGGTAAAGGCAAATTATACAATTTGATGGACTTTCCACCTTTAAAGTAATTTTTACTATGTTTAACCTTGGAGAGAAATCATTTCTCCTACTATATCTTGAGGATTATATGATATTGCTGACATTACTTGGGGAGAAATCATTTCTCCTACTACTTCTTGGGGATTATATGATATTGCTGACATTACCTGAGGAGAAATCATTTCTCCTACTATATCTTGGGGATTATATGATATTGCTGACTTTACTTGGGGAGAAATCATTTCTCCTGCTATATCTTGGGGATTATATGATATTGCTGACATTACTTGGAGAGAAATCATTTCTCCTACTATATCTTGGGGATTATGATATTGCTGACATTACTTGGAGAGAAATCATTTCTCCTACTATATCTTGGGGATTATATGATATTGCTGACATTACTTGGGGAGAAATCATTTCTCCTACTATATCTTGGGGATTATATGATATTGCTGACATTACTTGGGGAGAAATCATTTCTCCTACTATATCTTGGGGATTATATGATATTGCTGACATTACTTGGGGAGAAATCATTTCTCCTACTATATCTTGAGGATTATATGATATTGCTGACTTTACTTGGAGAGAAATCATTTCTCCTACTATATCTTGGGGATTATATGATATTGCTGACATTACTTGGGGAGAAATCATTTCTCCTACTATATCTTGGGGATTATATGATATTGCTGACATTACTTGGGGAGAAATCATTTCTTCTACTACATCTTGGGGAATATATGATATTGCTGACTTTACTTGGGGAGAAACCATTTATCCTACTACATTTGTACTTCTTGGGGATTATATGATATTGCTGACATTACTTGGGGAGAAATCATTTCTCCTACTACATCTTGGGGATTATATGATATTGCTGACATTACTTGGAGAGAAATCATTTCTCCTACTATATCTTGGGGATTATATGATATTGCTGACATTACTTGGGGAGAAATCATTTCTCCTACTACATCTTGGGGATTATATGATATTGCTGACATTACTTGGCGAGAAATCATTTCTCCTACTATATCTTGGGGATTATATGATATTGCTGACATTACTTGGGGAGAAATCATTTCTCCTACTATATCTTGGGGATTATATGATATTGCTTACATTACTTGGGGAGAAATCATTTCTCCTACTATATCTTGAGGATTATGATATTCCTGACTTTACTTGGAGAGAAATCATTTCTCCTACTATATCTTGGGGATTATATGATATTGCTGACATTACTTGGGGAGAAATCATTTCTCCTACTATATCTTGGGGATTATATGATATTGCTGACATTACTTGGGGAGAAATCATTTCTTCTACTACATCTTGGGGAATATATGATATTGCTGACTTTACTTGGGGAGAAACCATTTATCCTACTACATTTGTACTTCTTGAGGATTATATGATATTGCTGACATTACTTGAGGAGAAATCATTTCTCCTACCACATCTTGGGGATTATATGATATTGCTGACATTACTTGGGGAGAAATCATTTCTCCTACTACATCTTGGGGATTATATGATATTGCTGACATTACTTGGGGAGAAATCATTTCTCCTACTATATCTTGGGGATTATATGATATTGCTGACATTATTTGGGGAGAAATCATTTCTCCTACTACTTCTTGAGGATTATATGATATTGCTGACATTACTTGGGGAGAAATCATTTCTCCTACTACTTCTTGAGGATTATATGATATTGCTGACTTTACTTGGGGAGAAATCATTTCTCCTACTACATCTTGGGGATTATATGATATTGCTGACATTACTTGGGGAGAAATCATTTCTCCTACTACATCTTGGGGATTATATGATATTGCTGACTTTACTGATAGTTAAGTACTTCAATTCTAACAACATCTTAGACTTTAATATGAAAGAAAATTTAACTATCTCTAGAGGAGAAATTTTGTAATCCATTCAATGTATCAAATATTAAAATCTACATGAAGCTTCTCGCCTCAACTGTTCTTTATATAAAGTACACGTACCTGTTCACAGTTGAAACAAATTTTAAGCAGTAAATTAAGCAATAACCTGTTTTGATCAAGCTAACATTACATGAGTTTAATCCATTACTTAAATATTCAATTCTGTATAACTTAATGACCTTTAATAAAAACTTCTTTTTTTTAACAAAATTTGTCTTATCCTTTCATAGATATCTCTTTAATAATGTAAAGACGGTCTATACCTATACAATAACAAATAGATAGTTACCGATGAAAGTCAATAAAAAACAAATTCCCAAAAAGGACAGGCGAGAGGATTACCTATTTCTTTCATAAATAAAAATTTGATAATATACATAAAATAAAGGAAGAAAAATGATATAAATTCTTCTGAATAATACTTTGTACCATGATATGAAATCTCAAAGTGTTAAAGTTTGTAAGAAATTAAATAAATTTATGTGGGAATTTTTTTCTATAGTCAGTGAATTTGTAAAAATGACACATTTTAGAACAATTGATTGCATGGGGAAAAAAATATCCTTATCCAAGGTTATAAGGATATACTTTGAAAAAGCCCCCTCTTAAATAATTCATTACAGTATAATTTCCTCTCATATAATGCCTCTCCCACCAAAGGCCACTCCTCTTATAGGGACAGATTTCACATGCAGAGATAGTAAAATACTAATAAATTGTCCCTCTCTTTTTATGCCACTTTTGCATAGCAGAAAACATCACCTTAAAAGAAGGGGGGGCTAAGCACTGTATTCACAATAGTTTGTTGTAAAAGTTACACAAAATGTACAAAACTGGTACCTTTTCTTTATTGATGACCTTCATGGCCCAGTATTCCCCGGTCTCCTTGTGTTTTACTTTAAACACTTTACCAAACATCCCCTGGCCAATCTTTTCACCGACTTCATAATATTTATTTATCCATGATTCTTCATCTATCCTTGTATGTGGAATACCAGTCTTTTCTGCACTGCCTTTCCTAGCCCCCATGTTCGCCATGTTCATGGAATTACAATATGAAATTCTGGAAGAAAAAAAATATTCATTTGTCAGATTAAGAACAGATTTATGTTACATGTAAAACATTATATACAGTGGGCACATCAAGATTTTCCCACGTTTATTCAATCGTGGAATACACGTTGCAAAGTCAATCATAGTAGGTTATTTATTTACACATTATACTGATAACCATATTTCTGAATGTAAATGTATTGTCTATATCTCTCTCACACAATATCAATATTAAAAAGAACCAGAAAATCCAGGTACATGATACATGGAATTCTGCCATATCTATCCATGACATCACCTTGTTATATCATTCTTTTGGTTTCCTGTCAAATAATCTACTGGTAGTCTTAAGAAGAAAGAGATACCAGATTCTTGTTCATCAACTGATACAAAAACTGATCTTAGACATAAACTTTTAAGTTTATATACCGGTAAAACAAACTATCATTTCCAAAATATATAACATGAAAAAGAATTCTAAAATACGATCTCATATCATCATAATAATAACCATAAACTTTTCAACAATCATTTCTGTTCTCTGAAATATTTTTTACAACATCCCAGATTTCCGTATCTTCATAAATATTCTTATAAAGTTTAAAATAATTTTCCATCATAGCTATCAAGACAACTTGTATGTCAAACAACAACAACTTTAAACCATCAATTTTTTATGTTTACCCAAGTATTTCAAATTATTCTTGTGTGCCTGCATCAATTTTCAAACAGAGAATGGTGATTGGTCATCAATTCTGAATATTTATACATTTACCACTGGTTTACACAAAGAATATGACCATAAACTGACCAATCAAAAATGCTTGACGTCATAATAGATTTTTTTGTTAATTTAATGTACAGGTATAGAAAAAAGGACATTAATTTACACGATGGTTCTGAAATAGTATTATAGCCAAAGAGTAATAAATGAGATAAATGAAACAGATTATATCTTGCGTGCTGTGCAGTTCGTTTCATCTTTATTAGTACTAAAAAAATTATTTGCACTTTTTCAAAAAGGGTAATTTTACTTTTTTGCTAATTAATTCTATTTTTTAACAAAAGTTACAGAAAAAACAATGTTTATGAGCATGCAATTTATTATAATAAAGAACTAGTAGTATTGAAAATAAATTTAATATCAATCTGATGTTCCATACGGCTACAATGCATTGTTTGTTTAATTGCTTAACAGTGGATGTTCGCTACATGCATTTTTAAACAAGACCCCATCTCAGTTGCTTGGTTCAAGGGAAAGAGGGGGCAACAGGGGTTGATTTTGATCATTCCAATGTATACATTTTAGCTTATAATAATGAAAAAAAACTTGTTATAATGTTAGACAAGGGGCGTGTGATAGGTGCAACTCCATCTGAATTCATATTAACTCAATCGATTTATTGAAGAAATGACTACAGAGAATGCTTACAGACCATTTGCCAAGTTACAAAGTTGTTCAAGGGTAATAACCCTTTCAAACTACTCATTAATAACTCTTGTATTCTGGAATACATGTACAAAGATTTTGTATAAATTTTCATCCCATATGATAATTATACAACAAATATTAGCTAGAGCAATACGGACGAAAGAATATGTGTCCATCATTTCTATATTTCATGCTACGAATGGTGACTGTGGGAGGATGAAAGGCATCTACATTTGTATACTGAAAATATTATTACAAATGTACCTCACGGTTTCAATGTATTTTATTGACATACAAAGGATACCGATCTTGTTCCACAAAACTTGTTTGATGAAATCCAATTCATAAAATGGATAAAATTTAAAATTAGGCTCTCTAGTCCACAGCTCTTAAATTTTGGCATGGTCTCAGATATATTAAATATAATTTGTTTACAAAAAGCTAGATAAAGAACCCCCAATTAATTTGAGGGGATACAACCTACCGGTGTCTAGCAGGCATGATTCAAACAGTTGTCTGTCAGTTTTTATCTGCTAGCGATTCAATTCCAGGTGCACCACAAAGTTTTTAATTTGAAGTTTAAAAAATAAAATAATTTGTAATATTGTGTATATCTTTATAATTGTTATGTAAAAACTTAATGGTTATTTTCTGGATTAACAACAAAACATATAAATAGTCCTTAGTACAAATCTATTGTAATATACCCTTTAAAGGTTAACACCAAAATGAGTCGTAACATTGTTTATAGAGGTGTTTCAATTATTTCTTAATGCTAATTACCTTCAAGAAGCCATGAACCATGATTATAATCTTTAGACTTTACCGTTAATTTCTAAGTTTTAAATTTTGATTAATGTTTGACATGTAAACCCTATAACTAACTTTTGTATATAAAGTGTCTATACAGAAAAACTTAAATGTTTTTATTTGCTCTCCGTCAATTCATAGATAATTAATTCGAAGTTACTTTGCCATTGAAATTGATTACAAAGTGACTGACTGACCTATTTACAAATATACACACAATGTATATAAAATATATAGGTATTCAAAATAAAATTGACGAGTGTTTGTTTTCTCCTATTGGTGGTCTTTTAACCATTTAATACCGAATATGAAATCGTAAAAAGAAATAATTTTATATTGGGTTGGAAGAAGCCTTAAATTATACCTAAATGTTTAGTATGTCCACGAAAGAAAGGTGCCCTCCTAAACCCAGTCCTTGAAATGAAAATTTGAATTTACTGGTCCGAATCAAATTCTTTAATTTATCTATATATATCTAAATCAAAACTGAAAAATTTACTGGTTCGAACAAAGTTTTACTGGTCTTGGGTCGGAGAACCGGTGCTTATCGTGAGGACTGTTAACCTTAAATAATACTACTAATTATAATGAAGTGTACTCATGAATATCAATGTACTTATTATGTCCTCAAAATGTGGTTATTTAAGAGACTGTACATGTATTTCTATTCAAATACTCTTTTAGTTTAAGTAAACTATTTTGTATTTGTCTAGCTGTGATCTGTTCAGAAGGCACTCAAAATTTTGCACCCAGCAAACTTACCTTAATATTTAATCAATTATGAAAAAGATAGTTTAAATAGTGATGGTCAATAAATCCACCAATATCAACAAAACGAGCAATCACATCTCATCTCAACTCATTGAACATAAAAAAGACCATGACATATGTCAATAGAAATCCATGTCCTAGCATCAAAATTGTTGTCAAGATTGAAAGTCATGATTTCAAGAATGATCGAAGACGAATAAAAACTTTATCGAGTAGAAGCTGCAGTGGTCTATGTTTTTTCTCTGGTACAGAGGACTTGTCCACCACAAAACCAGATTGCAACTGTATACATTGCAGCTAAACAATTGATAAAGGTGGTAACCATTTCTTAATTAATCATACAACAATGAGTATACTGAGTATTCGTAGTCATATTTAGACAAATTTGAAATTGTCCTTAGCCTGTGACCCTAACCTTGATAGGGTAGCCATGAATTTGCATCAAAAACATGTACAAAAATGTTTAGTGGTTTATATTTCCATGATTACTTTCCGTTTTCTGTTAGACAATGCCTGAGTATGGTAACATATTAATAATATTGGCGGTCTTTCATGCCTTTCAATAAGGGACGGTACCAGGTACTTTTACCCCCATAAAATGGTCTTTGGTACCTCCTAATTTTAAAGAGTGGTGTATAAGATATTCATGAAAATTGTTCAAATTTTAATAAAAAGTATCACCTATAAATAGTGAAGTACTGATAACTTTGAAAAATATTGAAAGCCCTTGTCTTTATTTTGGCATTTGCAATAAAAAGACCAAAATAAGCTAAAATTTACATCCTGCAAAAATAAACCACTACACGATATCAAACAAGGTTGTAACAAGTACACCTTACCACAGACGAGAGTTGAACTTGTAAACCCCAGGGGCTCTTTCTTCCTCTAAAGATCAGGAACCCTGCTTTTGTATCTTACATGGACTTTAAAACTTTGAAATAGGCATGATAAAGTTTATGTTTTATGTGATTATTTTGATAAAATTTCTAGAGTTGACATCAGAGTGAGACATAAATATTTTGTGATGTTTTAAGATTTTAACCTTTAACTTTGAAGGACACCCCAAATTTGTATCTACAAAAACTGGAAACAAAGTATGGTCCAAAAAATAACCTTTGAAGAGAGCATCCTGCTGTTTACCACTAGATTATTTGTATATTAAGTAAAATTTGTTTTATATGGCAACTTCAGCCTACCACAACTATCGCAATTTTTTGTGTGAATAAATAAAACATGGCTGAATTACATATATATATATATACTGACATTGTAGTAAGTACATTTGAAATAAACATTTAATGCAACACGATACAATGTACAAAGACAAAAATACAACAACAAAAACCTACATACCACTTTGGAGTTAAAAAATCTCATTATGGCTCCTTGGTATATTCTCATATAGTACAGTAAATATTATGTTTCTTGCATAACTATGGGAAGTCAATAGATGAACTAACACGACATACAAAATGTAGCCTTCTTACCAGATATTGAACCAAAATTTAGACAAACCAGCACGTTATAATACAATAATATTGAATATTTTATTTAAACATTGTTCCGTAACAATGCGACCGTTGACTATCTGATCTAAGTTTTACAATGGCTTTATAGGACAGCATTTACACACTTCAGTTATTCCACAATCTCAAGTAGTTATATTTGATCGGGTCAACTGACGATTAAATTGTCCTTTTGATGATGAGGTATCAATAGATCAAGAAATATGGGATATATTTATAATTCAAAATTGAAATAAGCATTTTTAATAACAAGGCAAACTAAAACAAAAATAAGAGCTATATGATAATAGTTTTAGAGCTTTATATGCTTTTAATTGAAAAAATTTGAACATTTTCTTTATTTCGTAGTCAGTAACAGTTTTACACTTGATTAAAATAAAGTGGATTTTAAAACGGTAAATATCTACATTGACATTATACCGTATTTTCTTCCAAATATGTGTAGTACAAAAATGTAGACATACATTTGTAAGTATTAAAATTCTAAATACCACCACTTATATAAAAAAAAATTCATTCAAAACAAATTTGCACTTATGCAATAAACAGCATAAACAAGATATTTTTGCTTCACCCCATGATCAGATGATCATGAGTTTTGTCTTACGATCATGAATAATTTCAGAAATATCTCCACTACAGACTAGACATGTACCAATACATGTAAATATTCAGGCTAAGGGTTTTTTGGGGGTTTTTACCTTTAAGTTTATACAGTAATTGTTTTTTCCCCCGTCTAGATAATTCCATCAATCGAAAATCTCTTGGACACTGTGCATTTGTCTCAATGTAAAACAAAATATTTTCACAATATATAGTCAAGCCTGCCCATGCGGTCGTCACCTCTATTAAGCAGCCACCTGTATTAAAAGGTCACCTTTTTCTTGTCAGATCATATAAAATTTCATAAGAATTTAACCTCTTTTAAGAGGTCACCTGTCTTATAAGACCACTTTTATATGTCCAAAAGGTGACGTCTTAATATAGGTTTGACTGTAGTCAATTAATGTCTGTCTTACAAAATGTACAAAAAAATGTCTGTTCATACAATTACGCCACTACCCACCGGTATATTGCAACATCCTTGTATTGTAGGTTCCCCTCTACAATATGTGTTCTTCATATTTAGTAAATTACATTGTAGATACAAAGAAAAGCAGCAACATCCATGTATTGTTGTTCCCCTTTACAATATGTGTTCTTCATATTTAGTAAATTAGATACAAAGAAAAGCAGCAACATCCATGTATTGTTGTTCCCCTCTACAATATGTGTTCTTCATATTTAGTAAATTACATTGTAGATACAAAGAAAAGCAGCAACATCCATGTATTGTTGTTTCCCTTTACAATATGTGTTCTTCATATTTAGTAAATTACATTGTAGATACAAAGAAAAGCAGCAACATCCATGTATTGTTGTTCCCCTCTACAATATGTGTTCTTCATATTTAGTAAATTACATTGTAGATACAAAGAAAAGCAGCAACATCCGTGTATTGTTGTTCCCCTCTACAATATGTGTTCTTCATATTTAGTAAATTACATTGTAGATACAAAGAAAAGCAGCAACATCCTTGTATTGTTGTTCCCCTCTACAATATTTGTTCTTCATATTTAGTAAATTACATTGTAGATACAAAGAAAAGCAGCAACATCCGTGTATTGTTGTTCCCCTCTACAATATGTGTTCTTCATATTTAGTAAATTACATTGTAGATACAAAGAAAAGCAGCAACATCCGTGTATTGTTGTTCCCCTCTACAATATGTGTTCTTCATATTTAGTAAATTACATTGTAGATACAAAGAAAAGCAGCAACATCCGTGTATTGTTGTTCCCCTCTACAATATGTGTTCTTCATATTTAGTAAATTACATTGTAGATACAAAGAAAAGCAGCAACATCCGTGTATTGTTGTTCCCCTCTACAATATGTGTTCTTCATATTTAGTAAATTACATTGTAGATACAAAGAAAAGCAGCAACATCCGTGTATTGTTGTTCCCCTCTACAATATGTGTTTTTCATATTTAGTAAATTACATTGTAGATACAAAGAAAAGCAGCAACATCCGTGTATTGTTGTTCTCCTTTACAATATTTGTTCTTCATATTTAGTAAATTAGATACAAAGAAAAGCAGCAACATCTGTGTATTGTTGTTCCCCTCTACAATATGTGTTCTTCATATTTAGTAAATTACATTGTAGATACAAAGAAAAGCAGCAACATCCGTGTATTGTTGTTCCCCTCTACAATATTTGTTCTTCATATTTAGTAAATTACATTGTAGATACAAAGAAAAGCAGCAACATCCTTGTATTGTTGTTCCCCTCTACAATATTTGTTCTTCATATTTAGTAAATTACATTGTAGATACAAAGGAAAGCAGCAACATCCTTGTATTGTTGTTCCCCTCTACAATATGTGTTCTTCATATTTAGTAAATTACATTGTAGATACAAAGAAAAGCAGCAACATCCGTGTATTGTTGTTCCCCTCTACAATATGTGTTCTTCATATTTAGTAAATTACATTGTAGATACAAAGAAAAGCAGCAACATCCATGTATTGTTGTTCTCCTTTACAATATTTGCTCTTCATATTTAGTAAATTAGATACAAAGAAAAACGAGAATTTCACACTTCAAAAGATAAGTGTTTACTTTAACATAATTGATCTTCTGTCTTATAATATTTCAGTCTTGTCATACCAGTATATATCATTAAAGGGCTATTTCTAGGTAATATTTAGATAAGGAAATAATGTGTTCACAAAACTTTTGATGACTATAATAAATAAATATTGACACTTTAAACAAACTTTATTTCAGTTTTGAACTCGATTTTGGAGTCAATACAAGACATTTGTATTTATTTCAGGTCAACACACCGAAGGAATTAACGTGAACAGTAGCAATAGAAGTTTATTATAGGTCAACACACTGTAGAAATTAACATGAACAGTAGCAGTAGTAGAAACTGTTTATTACAGGTCAACACATTGTAGAAATTAACATGAACAGTAGCAGTAGAAGAAATTGTTTATTACAGGTCAACACATTGTAGAAATTAACATGAACAGTAGCAGTAGTAGAAATTGTTTATTACAGGTCAACACATTGTAGAAATTAACATGAACAGTAGCAGTAGTAGAAATTGTTTATTACAGGTCAACACACTGTAGAAATTAACATGAACAGTAGCAGTAGTAGAAACTGTTTATTACAGGTCAACACATTGTAGAAATTAACATGAACAGTAGCAGTAGAAGAAATTGTTTATTACAGGTCAACACATTGTAGAAATTAACATGAACAGTAGCAGTAGAAGAAATTGTTTATTACAGGTCAACACATTGTAGAAATTAACACGAACAGTAGCAGTGGAAGAAACTGTTTATTACAGGTCAACACGCTGAAGGAATTAACATGAACAGTAGCAGTAGAAGAAATTGTTTATTACAGGTCAACACATTGTAGAAATTAACATGAACAGTAGCAGTAGTAGAAATTGTTTATTACAGGTCAACACATTGTAGAAATTAACATGAACAGTAGCAGTAGAAGAAATTGTTTATTACAGGTCAACACATTGTAGAAATTAACATGAACAGTAGCAGTGGAAGAAACTGTTTATTACAGGTCAACACACTGAAGGAATTAACATGAACAGTAGCAGTAGAAGAAATTGTTTATTACAGGTCAACACATTGTAGAAATTAACATGAACAGTAGCAGTGGAAGAAACTGTTTATTACAGGTCAACACACTGTAGAAATTAACATGAACAGTAGCAGTAGAAGAAATTGTTTATTACAGGTCAACACATTGTAGAAATTAACATGAACAGTAGCAGTAGTAGAAACTGTTTATTACAGGTCAACACATTGTAGAAATTAACATGAACAGTAGCAGTAGAAGAAATTGTTTATTATAGGTCAACACATTGTAGAAATTAACATGAACAGTAGCAGTAGTAGAAACTGTTTATTACAGGTCAACACATTGTAGAAATTAACATGAACAGTAGCAGTAGTAGAAATTGTTTATTACAGGTCAACACACTGAAGGAATTAACATGAACAGTAGCAGTAGTAGAAATTGTTTATTACAGGTCAACACATTGTAGAAATTAACATGAACAGTAGCAGTAGAAGAAATTGTTTATTACAGGTCAACACACTGAAGGAATTAACATGAACAGTAGCAGTAGTAGAAATTGTTTATTACAGGTCAACACATTGTAGAAATTAACATGAACAGTAGCAGTAGTAGAAATTGTTTATTACAGGTCAACACACTGAAGGAATTAACATGAACAGTAGCAGTAGTAGAAATTGTTTATTACAGGTCAACACACTGAAGGAATTAACATGAACAGTAGCAGTGGAAGAAACTGTTTATTACAGGTCAACACACTGAAGAAATTAACATGAACAGTAGCAGTAGTAGAAATTGTTTATTACAGGTCAACACAGTAGAAATTAACATGAACAGTAGCAGTAGTAGAAACTGTTTATTACAGGTCAACACACTGAAGGAATTAACATGACCAGTAGCAGTAGTAGAAATTGTTTATTACAGGTCAACACATTGTAGAAATTAACATGAACAGTAGCAGTAGTAAAAATTGTTTATTACAGGTCAACACACTGTAGGAATTAACATGAACAGTAGCAGTAGTAGAAATTGTTTATTACAGGTCAACACACTGTAGAAATTAACATGAACAGTAGCAGTAGTAGAAACTGTTTATTACAGGTCAACACACTGTAGGAATTAACATGAACAGTAGCAGTAGTAGAAACTGTTTATTACAGGTCAACACACTGTAGAAATTAACATGAACAGTAGCAGTAGTAGAAACTGTTTATTACAGGTCAACACACTGTAGAAATTAACATGAACAGTAGCAGTAGTAAAAATTGTTTATTACAGGTCAACACACTGTAGGAATTAACATGAACAGTAGCAGTAGTAAAAATTGTTTATTACAGGTCAACACATTGTAGAAATTAACATGAACAGTAGCAGTAGTAAAAATTGTTTATTACAGGTCAACACACTGTAGGAATTAACATGAACAGTAGCAGTAGTAGAAATTGTTTATTACAGGTCAACACACTGTAGAAATTAACATGAACAGTAGCAGTAGTAGAAATTGTTTATTACAGGTCAACACATTGTAGAAATTAACATGAACAGTAGCAGTAGTAAAAATTGTTTATTACAGGTCAACACATTGTAGAAATTAACATGAACAGTAGCAGTAGAAGAAATTGTTTATTACAGGTCAACACATTGTAGAAATTAACATGAACAGTAGCAGTAGTAAAAATTGTTTATTACAGGTCAACACATTGTAGAAATTAACATGAACAGTAGCAGTGGAAGAAACTGTTTATTACAGGTCAACACATTGTAGAAATTAACATGAACAGTAGCAGTAGTAGAAACTGTTTATTACAGGTCAACACACTGAAGGAATTAACATGAACAGTAGCAATGGAAGAAATTGTTTATTTCAAATCTGCTTGAATATTAAATTCAAACACATAAATTAAGTCAAAATTAACCTATTTTCTCCATTCGAAAAAAAATCTATTTCAATACAAAAGGTAGTGGCAACCATTTTGGATAGAGGGCAGGGTTGTTATACACAATATTGAAAGTGGACCAACCAAAAGTAATCTAAGCCAAAATAGGTTTAGTGGTTTTATATTTTATGTGATTTTTTTAAACAAAATATCTAAGCCTAATTTGAATAAATCGACTAAATAATATTTGCACAGAAAAACTCAGAAGATACATGTTTGTATATTGAACTATTCATCAACATGCAGAGCTGTAGTTTAATTTTTTTTTGGCCATATGCTAACATCGAACACCAACATACTGCATTGGGTAATGCCAGGGTTCATATTTTCAACTAACCAATCATCAAGGAATCTATCAATTAAAACCGACCACAAGTTGACAGATGTTCTAAAATTGGACAGTGAAAGATGAAGGAAAGGTTACTTCATGTGATCCTATACAGAATGTTGTTAGATGTTATTGTACAGGCAAAACAAAATTAAAGAAAACTGGTACAACAAACATCTAATTTTAATTAGATTGAGTGTCATCGTGGTCGTGATCGTATGGTAGTTGGATTTATAACTACCTATGCAATCAGTGCCTATCACCACTAAAATTGTGAGTTCGAACCCAGTCTGTGGCGATGTGTACTCAATACAACATTACGTGATAAAGTTTGTCCGTAACTTACGAAAGGTCGGTGGTTTTCTCCACCAATAAAACTGAAAGATTGTTGAATGTGATGTTAAACACCATAGATTTCTCAAAGCCAAACAAAATAAATGCACAGATCACATCAATTTTTATAGAAGACCACATACATTTTGCATGGTAAATTTAGTTATCAAAATTCCCTACAAAACTTTCAATGATCAAATATCTTATAATAACAGCATTTAATTCTATACTTCAAAGACCTCAAGCAGAGTTTTACAAATACCGATATTGCCAATATATACACCAAATAGGTATTGATGATATACATATGTATACAATGTACAACTGTTCTTTCAGACAAGAAATATGAAGGATGGGATGATTTATATTATATACAGTCAAACCTATATTAAGAGGTCACCTTCGAAACAAAGAAAAAGTGGCCTTATAAGACAGGTGACCTCTTAAAAGAGGTTCAACTCATATGAAATTTTCTATGACAAGACAAAAAAATATTACACTTAAATGCATGTGACTGCTTAACAGAGGTGACTACATGGGAAGGTTTGACTGTACATTGTAGGGTTTTGCATCTTTCCTAAATGACCTGTTAAATGTTCAGTTGAATGCATTAGCATACAAATTATAATATATAAAATTATTAGATATATCATAACACTTAATATAATTTATTTATCATGTTTATACATTTTAACAAATAACAAGCCTATTAACAGCTTGAATAGTTTTAAAAAAAGAAATTCAATTGTAACATGTTAAAGATAATGATTTCAAATGTCAATGTACATTGATAATCGATGAAGCATATGGAATGCAAAATATCAATTACTGCAAAAAGTCTTAATCAAAATATTTGTTTACTACAAAATATATTATATCTGCAGCTACAGTATCCATTAATTTATATATATGTTCAAATACTAGAAAAAACATTTTTCTAAAATCTTTAATTTATATATACAAAATGTACATGTTTTTTTTATACAGGATTGGATTAAGTTTTTACGCCACTCACTATCAACAATATTTCAGTTATGTTGTGACCGTCAGCTATAAATAGTAAAGAATATAAAATACCCTGAGAAAGAATACCACCGACCTAATACGGTCCAAGAAATTGATAATTTCACAATGTAGAGTTGTATCGAGTAAACCTCACCATCAGCGGGAATCATACTCACAATTTTTTTTTAGTACTGACAGGAACTGATTGTATAAGTAGATGTGCTGGATAGTGGTGAATGTTCACAGGGTTCAACTCACAGAGCTGCCCAGGATATTCCTGAGTAGTGAATAGGGGGGGTGTCCTCTAAATGGGGGTTGTCAGGTTATATGGAAATCCTGACTGCAGACCATAGTGGGTAAAACGTTTGGAGAGTACCACACTCTCTGCATGTTGAGGGCCTCTTTTGTAGATTTCAAAAAAGAATAGGTGATTGTTGCAGCTAGGAAAGGCTAAATTTTTCATCCTTAACCAACTCTTCCACTGGCAGTCAAAAGTTGTTTCCTTTGGTTGTCCCATTCCTCCCCGATTTCTGTGTCTAATATTATTTTATGTTGCTGAACTAGATCTTGCCTTCATAGGTAGATGTTAATGCACTTATCAAGCAAACACTGCCACGAAAGACCCTTATCCATTTTTTTCTGTATATTTCTGTACATAATTTCGTAAGTAACACGTCTTAATGACTTGCTTAAAACCACAATTTTTTAGAAAGTACAATTGAAAGTAGGTAATTTAAACAACTTGACTAGCCACAACAAGACACCAACATATAACACAATTTAAATTTAGCTCTAGCCATTCCTTTAATTTTTCTTTTTATTTGTTAAGCAACGGCAGACATTCAAACTCAATTTGAAAGTTCAACTTGAAGTTCTTAAATTAATCATTGAATCAATACCACAATAAAGTACTTGAGATTAATTTGAATATACTAGTTTATATATATATATATATGACTTAAAAATGCCATACGAGAAAACAAAATGATCAACAAACAAAGAAAAATTTTCATAAATACCGAAATCTAGAAGTGTTTAAGAAATAATCTAGTAAACAAACAAACTGATTGAAACAGTTACTAAACTTGTATTGTATACACTAATACACAACAGTTGCCGAAAGATTAAGTCAGATTAAAAGATAAAAATAAACTTCATAAAATTATAAAATGTTTTGTTGTGGCCAGTCCTTTATTCAAATTTGAAATCATAATAAAATATACATATGTACAAGGACAAATGGATAGAACATGCTTAAAATCTTGAACACGTACTACGACTCGAAAATTCACAGCAATTTCCTAAAACAAAATTATCATTATCATTCACTTCTTCTAGTTCTACATAATACATATACAGTGCTAAACATGTCCATCTCTTCTCTCGCTGTAAGCTTTCAGTTCTACATTCAAATCTAGTAAACTGTTCAATGATTTGAGGTTAGAGGTAGTTGTTAGTTTTATTTATATCTGTCACATTTCTGACCAATACTCGTTGATAGGAAAGGGGTTCCAGGACTCTCACTACTTTTAAATTAGAGGGAGAAGTAACTTCTCTTTCAGAGAGCACAAAGGGAGAAGTGGGAGACAACAGAGAGAAGTGGGGAGACTTCCGGGAGAAGTTCATTGTGATTAGTCGAAACCCCTCTGAAGTTACAATGCCCAAATTTAGTAAATACAGTCAAACCTGTCGTGCATTTTACTATATATTTTAATTCGATATAGCGGTCACCTGTTCAATGTGGTCAGCGGTCACCATTTATTAGTAATATCCAGTGTAAAACCTTTGTATAACGGTAAATTAATTTTTAAAATAATACCGGAAGTGATTTCGAAAGTTCGGTATTTTTCTCAAATGTACAAAAAATCCTGAGGTGTTACAAAATATATTGCTTAATTTAATTAACTAAATAAACAAACACTATTCAATTTTGTGAGTAATAAATTACATAAAGAAAAGTTTATACCCAGGGGTTATTGGAGATATTTATTCATCACGAGTAGAAATTCACCCACCAAAAATATTTTGTATTTAGTGCATCATGTCAAAATCATCAACATCCGTAAATATAGGAAACTGGGCGAGGAGAAGGGTGTTGGTCGTACCCAGATAATGAACATTCTTTAAAGAAAACGTGAGATTCAATCGACGATTTTGAAAACAATGTTTCCAGTTCAACATCGTGTTACTGGAAATTGTACTTTTGTTGATTAAATATCTTTCTTTCTTTATTTGTATGTTTTAATCAAATCATATCAGATTGAGATAATTTCATTCACAATAAATGTAAACAAGAGTAACATTACGACAGGAATAAAATAACGAACAAAACATAACATGTAATTAGAAATATTTATTTACAACTAATGTAGAATATTTCGTCGAATAATCAAACCCCTTCATATAAAGGTCACCTGTATATAGTGGTCATTTTGTCAATCTCACCCGGGTGACCACTATAGACAGGTTTGACAGTAGTTAAAAATCTGTCGCTAAACTAGTGATGACATGGTCTTTGGGCCAGGGGTCAAGATCTGGGTCAATTTAATTAATAAACAATACAATGTAGTTAAACCAAAATCCGAACTTTATTAGTCATAATTCAACCACAATCTTAACTTTTAATGTTCCTCCCTTTTTAAACTTCCTTTTCATACTACATGTGTATTCCTGTCAACTGTTCATTTACATATGTACCTCCTGTACTTATAAATGTAACACAAGTATCTTCATGTACTATCAAAAACAGGATGACTAACACAGTTAGTACAAACACTACTGTATCTAATTAATGGAACCATATAACATTCAGAAGGATCTCAATTCACAAAAGCAATGAACCATAACATTCAGAAGGATCTCAATTAACAAAATCAATGAACCATAACATTTAGAAGGATCTCAATTAACAAAATTAATGAACCATAACATTCAGAAGGATCTCAATTAACAAAATCAATGAACCATAACATTCAGAAGGATCTCAATTAACAAAATCATAACCATTTAAAACAAAAAGATTTAGGGACCTTATCCACAGTGAAATAGAGATTGTAAAAACTGGTCTAAAATCACTATTCTGTAAATCTATAATTTGGAGATACCAAAAGGGTTATCAGAATCTGTCAATCAAAGGACAGACAATACAATGGCCATAAGAAAAAAGGACAACAGGACAAAGAATGATTTACAAACCAGAGGCTCCCAGAAGCCTGTAATCGCTCACCTGGATCAAAGCTGCTTTCAATAACAACGCAACTGCACTGTGGCGGCCATCGTGGCGGGAGAGCGCAACTGCCGGACACAATTTTGGAAGAGGACCATCCAATGACTATTCCTTCAAAGTTTGGTTTTAATTGAGCTACTGGTTCCAGACAAGATGGTTTTTATGTGAATTTCCCATAGGGTCCTATGTTAAACTAAGTACAGCTGTGCAGCCATCTTGGTCAGAGGGCGGGACCACCAGACACAAATTTGGTTCAGCGGTTTCAGAGGAGAAGATTTAAATGTGATCTTTTATCAAAATATGCCTAATTTGCATAATCGGTATAAATCGGCTGAAAGAAAAATTTCAAAAAAACCCCCCGAACATATGCTAAACTACTCCTTGCCATGTAGCTGCAGTTCAAATTTGAGCTCATTTTGACTTATACTAAAGCAGCAATGGACAATTGAAGAAATTTCTATTTTTAGTAACAGCAGCCATCTTGAATGGAGGGCAAGGCTGTTGGACACAATTTTGAAATGGACCCACCCAGTGAACATCCCTGTCAGGTTTGGTTTAATTTGGTTCAGCGGTTTCAGAGGAGAAGATTTAAATGTGATCTTTTATCAAAATATGCCTAATTTGCATAATCGGTATATATCGGCTGAAAGAAAAATTTTACAGAAAAACCAGGAATATATGTTAAACTATTCCTTGCCATGTAGCTGCAGTTAAAATTTGAGCTCATTTTGACTTACACTAAAGCAGCAATAGACAATTAAAATTTCATCCCCCCTTTTTTCTATTTTGAGCTTGGTGGCCATCTTGGTTGGAAGTCGGGATCAAAGGACACAATTTTGGAAGGGGGCCATCCAAGAATCATTTCAGCAAAGTTTGGTTGATATTGGCTCAGTAGTTTCCAAGGAGAAGATTTTTTTTAATTTCATCCCCCCTTTTTTCTAATTTGCATAATCGGTCAAAATCGGCAAAAGTTCAGAGTTCATAAAAAATCCTGTAATATATGCTAAAAAGCTCATCATTATGCTTACACAGTTCAAATTTGGGCACATTCTGGCTTAAAATAGAGCAGTTTTGGTCATTTGAAGAAATTTCCAATTTTATTAACAGTGGCCATTTTGAATGGAGGGCGGGGCTGTCGCACACAATTTTGAAAGGGACCCACCCAGGGACCATCCCTGCCAGGTTTGGTTTAATTTGGTTCAGTGATTTCTGAGGAGAAGATTTAAATGTGATCTTTTATCAAGATATGCCTAATTTGCATAATCGGTATATATCGGCTGAAAGAAAATTTCACAGAAAAACCAGGAATATATGTTAAACTATTCCTTGCCTTGTAGCTGCAGTTAAAATTTGAGCTCATTTTGACTTACACTAAAGCAGCAATGGACAATTAAAATTTTATCCCCCCTTTTTTCTATTTTGAGCTTGGCGGCCATCTTGGTTGGAAGTCGGGATCAACGGACACAATTTTGGAAGGGGGCCATCCAAGAATCATTTCAGCAAGGTTTGGTTGATATTGGCTCAGTAGTTTCCAAGGAGAAGATTTTTTTTTAATTTCATCCCCCCTTTTTTCTAATTTGCATAATCGGTCAAAATCGGCAAAAGTTCAAAGTTCATAAAAAATCATGTAATATATGCTAAAAAGCTCATCATTATGCTTACACAGTTCAAATTTGGGCACATTCTGGCTTAAAATAGAGCAGTTTTGGCCATTTAAAGAAATTTCTATTTTTAGTAACAGTGGCCATCTTGAATGGAGGGCGGGGCTGTCAGACACAATTTTGAAAGGGACCCACCGAGGGACCATCCCTGCCAGGTTTGGTTTAATTTGGTTCAGCGATTTCTGAGGAGATGATTTAAATGTGATCTTTTATCAAAATATGCCTAATTTGCATAATCGGTATATATCGGCTGAAAGAAAAATTTCACAGAAAAACCAGGAATATATGTTAAACTACTCCTTGCCATGTAGCTGCAGTTAAAATTTGAGCTCATTTTGACTTACACTAAAGCAGCAATGGACAATTAAAATTTCATCCCCTCTTTTTTCTATTTTTAGCTTGGCGGTCATCTTGGTTGGAAGTCGGGATCACCGGACACAATTTTGAAAGGGGGCCATCCAAGGACCATTCCACCAAAGTTTGGTTGCAATTGGTCCAGTGGTTTCTGAGGAGAAGATTAAAATGTGAAATGTTGACAGACGGACGACGGACGAAAAGTGATGACAATAGCTCACATGGCCTAAAGGCCAGGTGAGCTAAAAACTACACAGAAAACTAAAAATAGAACAACATGAACCCCACTCAAAACCAGAGGTGAACTCAGGAGCTCCAGAAATGAACATATAAATAAGCAGTGAAATAATACCTTTTATACATAAAACTATATACAGTCTATATAAATTTCAGCTATCTCACACAATCAGTTGTGTATATAGTCAAATCTGTTGTATATAAAGGGCAGTCACTCGAGGGATCCTAAAAATGTGCCCTTTATGAACAGTTGCCCTTTAAATACAGGTTAAAATTATATGCACTATTCATTAATGAGGAAAATGAGACAGCTCTTTATAGAAAGTTATTTGCTTATATAGAGGTGTCCTTTAAGGCAGGTTTTACTGTACAAATAACAGCAGTTTGAAGGTCATTATCACTAGTATTGCAGCAAGTCATAAAGAACGAGTTGTGATACTAGTGATAATGTATATAAACTATAAAGACCTTCAAAACTAAAGTTAATATAAGATAATAGCAGTCTTGAAGGTCGAGACAGACAATATTACTAGTATCAATAGCTGTGATACATGAGAAAACCACCGACCTGTTACAAGTCACAGACAAACTTAATCAAATAATGTTGTATCGAGTACACCTCGACATGAGCAGGATTCCAACTCACAACTTTAGTGGTGATAGGCACTGATTGCACAGGTACATGTAAATCCAACTTCCATAAGATAACACCACAACTACCCCCTGAATGACAATAGGTGTCAGGATATTTTTTTCAATCTTCTTTCAGAAATGGAGGAAGTGAGTGATTGTTGTTTAACACCAATTGATCAAATTTTCAGCTATATCATGATGAGAACAAGTTACATCTGATAAGATGATGACGTCCACTTTGTACTAGACCAACATGCTTAATTAGTGCCAGCTCACTGAAACAACAGTCTGCAGGTAGACAACCCCTGGTCTGCAGTTGAGCAGTACTCTTTAAAAGATTTACTTCTGTCAATGAACACTACGCCATGACATCTTTGTTGTTCTGATGTTATTTATAGAACTGTACTTCCCAAGGGTTAGCAACAAGAAAACAAGATACACATAAAGTAATATTAACAAATATTGTCATCATTGTGTCTTACATCACATAACGAGGTTTCAAATAGTATACAGACCAAAAAGGCATCATCAATGCTCCTGTCCGGTAAATAGTAACATGACTCTGACTACTTTCAATTTAGACAGAAAAAGTACTTCTCTTTCAGAGATCTCACAGGGAGAAGTGTCAGATAACAGAGAGAAATGGGGAGACTTCTGAAAGAAGCTAATGGTGGTTAATCGAAACATTGTTTTGCAACCACTCTGAAGTTACCCTGTCCAAAAGGACATCTATTCAATGTCAAATATTTATTTCCATCTACTTTGACTATTGGAGTCTTTCATACATGTGAATTTTTATATGTAACCCCCCCCCTCCCTTTTTTTTTTTTTTTTTTTATACAGTAAATGCATAATCCATGTGAAAACTCAATGGAAACGATTGTAAACAGATAGAGTACTTAAAAATGTAAATACTTTAAAACAAGAACTAATCGTGAGATCAAGCTTTAGACATCTCTACAATACATGGGTTCACTGTCACGACTGTATCAATCTGGCCTGAAAGACAATTTTCCACTACAAAAGTAGCCTTCACCAATTTATACTAGACTGGGGTTAAGGGCTAGTGGTTTTTTGACAGTCTGTGGATCCAGTATATACATGTACAATTTGAAAATGGAATAAAATACCAGGAACAACACATACACATCTGGAAGAAGTCAACAGGATAGTAATATGCCTTAATATAGCAACTGGTACAAAAATGTATACTGAAAACAAACAGAATAAAGCTAATCGAACATGCATCATATATGCAGGAATTATTCTGGTTAGAAAATCAATGAAAATAGCAGAAACCACCTACACCCCCTTTCAAATTCTCCATTTGTGACCTGTTCAAACTGTGTCCTGCAAATTTCAGGATGGAAATCAGTTAAATAACTGAAAAAAAATCATCCCTGTATATGGAAACAGCATGATCTTAGAAAACTTTCTTTTTACTTGTAGGATGCTAAAATAATGTGCAAAGCAATAATGATAATCAATGATGGTAGTCAGCTATTTGTTAAATATCAATTTGCATTAGGACTACATGTATATGATATCACATACAACTCAGTTTATTCTTCATGCTCAGGGGCAAAACTATGCATTTTTACAGCAGTTGCCAGCTGGGCTCCCAAAAATAACAATTTAAATAGCCCAGTAAAAATCTTTAATTCCAGCAACTGACATTGCACATGAAATATTCAAAATTTCAGTGGCCAACTGGGCCAACTACTGACGTACTGTCTGAAAATTTTCAGGGACCCATGTGAAATTTTAGTGGTCTTGGGATACTGTGCCCCTGAATTCCTATAAATCAAATATATCATGCCTTCATGGTCTTAATATTCTAAGATTATTAAATTCCATACAAAGCGATATGAACTATAATGTATTCGACAAACTATCTCTTACTTACAAGATCAAAGAAAAAGCAACCGAGTATGTGGTGGATAAACAGCTTTATTTACCTGGACCGTCGAAAACTGGTGACACATGGTTTATAAAGACGCATGTGATTGTGTTGCTTTTGTGCACCCGTTTTGACACAGAAAGAAAATACTTGATTTTCAAATTATATATGGCAAACTTCAATTCCTGTCGGTTTATTGAGATATTAAAATGTGTTTTTAGACCATCCAAAACTGGTGATGATACCAGGCATGATACAATATTCCAAACCAGTATATTTTGCAACATTTTGTTAAATTTATATGAAATGTGATAGCAAGAAAAGGAAGAGTATATTGCAGTTAAATTACATTTGTGATTTCTGATCAGACATTTCTAAGATATGAGCTTGATGGCATGCATCAGATAAACACTGACTAGTACATATCTATGACAATGAGGGGAAGGAAGTCAAACTGGAACAATCAGATGGAGAAAAAGACATAGGGGTATTAGTTGACGAAACAATATCATTCAGTACGCAAAACCAGATAAATAAGGCAAACAGTATAATGGGACTTATCAGAAGGACATACACGTACCTAGACGAACAGAGCTTCAAATACCTGTTCCAAGCTCTAGTTAGACCACATCTTGAATATGCTGCAGCTGTTTGGTCCCCATACAAATCTGGCGAAATAAAACAAATAGAAAATGTGCAACGAAGAGCCACGAAACAAATACCATCACTAAAAAATATGGAATATAACCAAAGGCCAAGGAAACTAAACATGCCAATGCTAAAATATAGAAGGGCAAGAAGGAATATGATAGAGGTATTTAAAATTTTGAATGGAATTTATGACACGCATGTTACAATTGGAATGATGGAATTAAACACACAAGCAAACACAAGGGGCCACAACAAAAAACTAAAGAAACAGTCATGTAAACTAAACGTGAGGAAATACTCATTCACAAGTAGAGTGGTAGATATTTGGAACAGTTTGCCAGAAGAAATTATAGTTGCCAAAACAGTAAAAGAATTTGAAATTGGTCTCGACAATCACTGGAAACACCAAGAGTGCAAATACGACTTTTCGATGGACATAAATATTCGATCAAAAACCGGATGTCATGTAAAGTCACGCACAAATACGACAGAAAATATCACAGAGGCGGATATAGTGGCTGAGTAAGCCAGCATCCACAGTAGTTCCTATGGTATCCTATGGTACATGTATATCTACCAATTTCCAGTCAAATTGGCCCCAAGTCAAATCGGCTCCAGTCAAATCGGCCCCAATTCAAATCGGCCTCATGTCAAATCGGCCCCAAGTCAAATCGGCCTCAAAATGAAAGTCATATCGGCCCAAAAAAATAAAAATAAAAAAAGAATAAATAAATAAAAATTATATATTAATATAAATTAATATTATTAGTTAAAAGATGTAAAATTTAAATCTTATTGGTGAGCGGATTCTTTTGTAAGGATCAAAGAAATTAATTAATGATTAATTTATGGCATAATTAAGTGATTAGCAATTTACATAAAACGTGATTGGCGGCAATTATATAATGATTTTTATGTTGATTAGGAACATTCTTTGATGTTTTTTTCTATTTTCTATGGACAATGTACATGGAGGAAATGTGCATCATATATATGCAGACACTGAACTTTTATCGGCAAGATTATTGATTATTTTAAACATGGCTAGATATATTCAGACGTTTATATTTAGTTTATTTTCGTATCAATGGTAAACATTTACTGGTACAAAACACAACTGTACTTACTAGACAGTTTTAATTCTTCAATAATTAAAACGTATTGGATATATTTAAATATTTTGCTGAATAGTGTTCAAACTATTTAACTTTGCATGTTGACAATAGGAAACAACAAAATTGGGGCCGATTTGACTTGGGGTCGATTTGACTTGGGGCCGATTTGATTTGGGGCCGATTTGACTAGGACCGATTTGACTTGGGGCCGATTTGACTTTGGGTCGATTTGGTTTGGGGCCGATTTGACCTGCTTCCATATCTACCATAGCCTATGGCATAGGCATAGCCTATAGGATACCATAGGATCTTCAGTGGGCACTGGCTTGTTCAGCCACTACGTCCGCATCTATTCCTTCCATATTAATTTTCGTGGTACATATCTAATACTAGAAATAGACAGACAATAATAATGAATATTCTAATAATAATACTTTAATAGAGACCGAACATTTGCTTTCTGCGAGTCTAAATTTTGCCCTTGAAGTTTATACGAGGACAAATAATTACAACAAAAACAACAACAAATAAGTATCATCTGACATTACTATTTAAGGGTGTTATCTTTCAATTTGACTATAGTAGGGCACTACCGTGCTCCACCATTCATAATAATAAATATGAACCACTTGTTGAAGTTATCTCACCTTTTTACATTAGAAGAACTCTGTCAGTTAAATCTCCTTCTCGATTAAAAAATTACAAGAACAACAAATTATTTTTTTTAAATATCCAGTGATATATAACATACTGAAAATAAGTCATTATAAATCACATAACGTAAGTCTATTCGGCAATCACTGTAAATTCAGGTCGCCATAGGCGCTTGTTTTGCTACTAAGTATATGCGCATTTGTTCTACGCAAGCGGAAACACATACTTTCTTTCGTAAACTTTTAGGTTTTTTTAATAAGTGTTGAAAGACACCGAAAATATATTTTGAAAGTTAATTTAGCGGGGAAATTTAATAAATTTCTCATGCAAATGAAAAGAAACGTTTTTGAGATGTCATTTACAGAATTATGTGTGTGTCATCGCGAATTCGATACCAGAAACATATGACTGATGCTTCAAACCTACCGGTGAAAATGAAACTAGTTTTCTCAGTTTAATCAGACTTCAGACTAATCAGATTCAGAGTTATAAAAATGGGATTATTGGCGACTCTGGTTTTAAAATGTTTCTTAGGGTGATACATCTAGTGAACTGTTGATCTTTCAGTGATTATCTCTCTAAACTTAATTGAGGCGATATTGATTGATGGTCCCTTTATTGATTTAAAATCCAAAGGTTGGATTGTCATCAAACAACAACAATACATTCAACTACAGCATGCAGGCATACACAAATATAAACATTCAGATTATTTACAATGAAAAATATATAAAAATAATATTTAATATAATATTTTATATAATATTTCGACTGAGGAGGTTTGATGCAGAGACAATACCAGAAATATTATAGTTTTTCTTGCTCTTAAACAAATTACATTAATGAATTTCTGTATTTATACATTTCATTTATGCCTTTAATACAACACATGTTTATGTCATAATCAGTACTTCGAAATATAAAAAAGAATTTGTCTAAATCTGAAAAAATTGAAAATAAATGTACAATATCAGTTAATTTCTGAAAGAATTTCACTGAGTATCACGTATATCTTTGAGCTTATCACATATCATACTGAAATGGAATTCATCTTCTACTTCAGATCTGCATAAGGGACACATTCTATTTGCTAAGTTTATCTTTCTATGTCTGCCTTTTTCAATCATTAGAGTACTATTACTTATTCTTATTTTGATAAAGTTTGAAACATCTGATCTAACTATGTCTAATTTGAGAAAATTTTCAATTTCATAATGAGTAATGATTAGGTATTATGAGTAATGATTCAAATCTGAACCCATATATACTAATCATACAAAGTTTCGGAGTAAAAATTCCCATTTAAAATGAAGGAGGAGTTGCGCTTACAACATATCCTACAATAACTCCGCCAAAAGTAGACCGATCAAATGGCCGTCACGAGTGTTCAAATCTTCATGGTAATAAGCAAGTGCATGCATAAAACTTTCGAGAAATTTCGAAATAAAATGTAAAAGAAAAAAAAAGAGTTGCGCTTACAAACATTTGCGGAGGACGGATAGGGAGAAAACAATAGATCTCCCGAAGAATGTG
Source organism: Bathymodiolus septemdierum (assembly GCA_963383655.1). Classification (NCBI taxonomy): domain Eukaryota; kingdom Metazoa; phylum Mollusca; class Bivalvia; order Mytilida; family Modiolidae; genus Bathymodiolus; species Bathymodiolus septemdierum. The sequence goes on from OY726517.1 coordinate 127,120,629, forward strand.
ATGACAAAATTACCAAGGTATTCACAGAAAACAATGTATACACAAATTACACAATTAAACGTTATTGAGCAAATGTTGTAAAGGAGATACACTCTCTCCTATAATAATGTCATCCAGAAAGAGAATCCTATTAAATTTGTAAAATCAAAATCATCCCCAAAATCAGAAAGACAGTCGTCCCCAGGGAATAGAAATAAGGCACAGTGGTTTCTCCGCCAATTGTACCAGACAAATAAGTCAATTATGCAACTCGGCTTGTGATAATCGGCAAACCTAGTGTGATTCAGTGGTCTTCAATGTAGGTACGGAATCAGCCGCAGTTAATTTAAACATATTTTATTGTCTAAATAATGACAAAAGGATCAGACACAAGTTTTTCAACTTAGCATTGTCTTCTCCATATACTATATACAATATACAATATGATATGCATGATTATTACATAATTTCTCTCAAATTTTAAAATGAAGACATGAAACAATAAATGTAGCAATAAAGCAGAATGCGACAATGGAATACCATTAAAAGTAACCAATTAAACAGACACGAGTATAAAAAAAAAACTGGGACATATAGACAGTAGCACGTGTTGTTAAGTTATTGGATTGATAATACATTATTTCGCCAAATGTAAGTACTTTTAGTTCACTTTGTGTATTATAATATGGTATTAAAGATGAGTTATCCGTTGTCGCATACTGCCCGTTGTCACTATCAAAGTTTTCCATCAAAAACTTTGTCAAAGAAAACTTGGACAAAGTGTCTGTTGTCACTATCAAAGTTTTTTTATCATCTTTGTCAAAGAATTGGAAGGAAATCTTGTAAACACGAATACATGGCTCCAACTCTCACAAATTATGAAAACATTGCTGTCACTTTATGTCTAATGAGCATTGCAATCCTTAGAAAGAGACTCCGGGATCGTGCAAGGGTGAGAAGGAGGGCAACTAGATCTTGGTTGCTGAGAAGGAAACAAAGAAGCGCATACAATACACTTCTTAAAGAATTGCACACTGAAGACCCGAACGAGTTCCGAAATTATTTTAAAATGGACAAAACAACATTCAAGATGCTCCTTGAGAAAGTGAGACCACTGATAGAGAGACAGGATACCAAACTTCGGGAAGCCATATCTGCGGCAGAACGACTTGCAGTGACAATGCGTTTTCTGGCTACTGATTTTCCCTTTCCCGCCTTTTTATTACCATGTGCTTTTGTTTTGTTAACATCATCTCATCATTCCAAAACAGTATTCTAATTGGTTGATTTCCATCAAAGTCCATCAAAGTTTGAAGAAAAATAGGATGGAGTTCTATTCCATCAAAGTTGGTCAAAGTTTTTAATCAAAGATTTCTTTGACCGTTGTCACTATCAAAGTTTCATCAAAAACTTTGTCAAAGAAAACTTTGATAGTGACAATGGGCCTTTAAGCAAAAAGAAAAAAAGAAAAAAAAGAACAATAGAAATAATCTTTCGAGGTCAGTCGCGATATCAAAATACCCTATCATACAGTAGTCAAATTATGGTGAAACAACCTGTATCTTGAATGAATTTTTGAACTTGCAAGAAAATTTGTGTATTTTTTTCATCGTTGAGGATTTCATTGCCAAATAATAAAGTAAGCTCATTGTTAATTTCTCGAATTCCTATAAGAAAAATATTTCTTTGTACAATATAATTTTTACAATGTAATAAAAAATGTTTTGCTGTTTCATCCGATTTTCCGCATTCGGAATCAAATTAGCACTATATAGATCACTATTTATGCACTGCATCTATTTCTAACCTACTTTGCAAAACATTCAAAGATCTGTCACCTGACGAAAAATAACATGGTATTTTCTTATTTCTAAAATATTTAAATTGGAGCCTTTTTTTAATGTGAAAAAGGTTGGAACTTCTCGATTATCTAAATCAAGTGTATTCCATGTCTTTATAGTCGACGGAAAGAATGAGTTTTTGGTATGATGATAGTCTGTTTACTGGTTGACTTATATTGTGATGATTACGTAGTTATTCGATTCCGCAACTGTCGAAGTTGCGACGAGTGGGCTTGGGTGGGATGTTAACGAGTGCCTCGTGAATGGAGGGTAGCGATTCTTGCACGTACAAGACAATTCCTAGCATGTAATAATTGAACAACCGTATAATAGAAATGGTCATTTGGTGGCCTGTTGACTGAGGAGCAAAATTTTTCGACCATATCCATTATACCCTCTTTTTGCTGTATCAATCTAAAAATGTCCACCCATAGCAAGGACCATCCCAGTACCTTTTAAACTTTTCCTATTCCACCACCGTATCACAAGATATTCTTCTCCGTATCCTAGAAAATTTTAATAAATTTTGAACACATTCATGGGCAGCGGCATAGCAAGGGTTAAATGAAGTGTACGCACAAAGTAATTAAATGCGAACGGTGTGTGGGGCGCTGAATTAAGGTTATGGGAAAGTAGACCTATACCCATGAAAGCTCTCGACCAAACATTTATAAGTCTATAATTCATTAATTTGTGTGTTTCTTGACGTGTTTGATATCACCCTTACACCAAAGTTTCGAGTGTGTGATATTAAGGTTATCGATGTCCAGAACAACTACAGTGACTCCGTAGTGTGTTGTTATGTTTCTTTTAAGACAAACTTAACAAAATCGTGGATCTGTCATTGGAATGAGCATACTGTCCCTGTGAGCTCTTGAAAAAATGGACACTTTCAATATTCTTTTGTTTTTTATAAGCAAAACAGTCATTAACAACCATAATATTCCATGCGAATTAATATTGTGTATACATGTATAAGTTTCAAGTACAAGTAACGGTTGATATTTTCGCGACTACCCGGCCGCTCCAAATTATCAATGTTGTGGTCAAGTATCATTTAGTCCATGCTACTGTTGTTACATCAAAAGCGTCACAACATTCTTAATTTGCAGTTTTGCGATATCTGTGATTGTTGATATATGAGGACACAAAGCGGCAGCGTTACTGACCAATGAAAATAGAGGGTCGCTAACACTTCCTTTATAGGACTCCTGATCATCCGAGAAATATGTCTATTTCTATTGGACAGTTACAATGTATGTCGCTTTCTGTAACTTTATTTATCGACACGTTTATTTCCATATATGAATTTAACACAACACAACATGCACACGTGTTGTGACGCCAAATATGTTACGTACAGTAGCAACACGATCTGTTAAACCATTAATTGGATATACATTGTATTTGACTTGTAAAATAATTAGTAGTATGGAGCCGTCGGGATGATCCCGAAAATACCCGTTCCTGCGTTATAGAAACGCCCCCTGCGTTTTAGCTACTCCCCTCGATGTTTCGTCTGTACACTGTCAATATTGGTTTGGATAATTGAATAATATTAAAGCCTAATTTCAAACAAATATGTCGATGACTTAAGTTTTATTTTAAAGCAAAAAACCTCAAATGAAAAGTTAACATTTGTTTGTTGTGCAGATGATTTGTACGCAAGTATTTTTTTGCATGCGTCAATGTAGTAAGACCCTGGCGGGGCAACTTCACCTGATACCGTACTCCCATCTACTGCAAAAGGTCATGAGGGAGAGGACTGGATTTATCCGAGGTTTGTTAATATTGAGTTATCTGACTGAAAAAAATGCGATCTTATGTAAGAAGGGTGATAACTCCAAACACACAACGTGACTGAACTGCGACAACGTAATATTCAAGACGTGCCCGAATGTCTTTCATAATGTTTGGGTCCATAAAAATAGTTTAACACCGACTCTTTTCACTGTCCAAAGGTAGGAAAGTGAGTGGTCATGTATATGTGTCGCTGGGGGTATTGGTTTTGCCTCTAGCCGTTTCTACGATTTCTCGTTAAGATTTTTGAACTTGCGACAGTGTGGTATTTTGTTTCCATTCAGCGACACTGCGCAGGGGCTTAGCCAGAATAATGGAGAAGTATAGGCAAAAGCTGTTTCGGCGAGCGGACTGGGATCGATCAATGGGATCCATGGTGCAAAGCCCCTGGAAGCTCAAGGGTTATACAACAGAAAGGGTGACGTTTTTGATCATTTTTGAAGTGCTTTTAACAACATGAAATTCATATTATTTTCTCCCTTTTTGACAATGCCACTACGGACTGAGGTAGAACTTTAATGTCCTTGACTACCAAGACAGACCTCTCGCAGACGGACGGATGATCACGTTACTTTATACCCTTCGAAACTTCAATGCCGAAAGGAATAACAGAATTTGTATTCATCATGAATTATTCATTGTTTTCACTTGCATAAGTTTATGAAAAGTCATCAATAATCACATTCAAGTCGACATGCACATGTCTGTGTATGTGCATAAGTAATAAGTTGGACAGTCGTTCATCGCCAATAGTCGACCTTAAGTAGAATTTCACGCGTCTTATTGCACTGAAAGATCTCTCGCTTGTTGCCGATGACACCGACATTGTCAGTGTGTATTAGAATATATTCGGGTATAAGTCACGGTTTGTTGCATGCAGAGTGTCGAGTAGTCTCTCTGGCTTTTCATCTACGAGTGCCCGCCTGATTTTCCAGCGCTCAACCTCATCCATATAATCTAATTTCCTTGATAAATCTCTCTGATAAGTATTGAACAATCGATCAACTATTTCAGGTGTAAGGTTTTTCTGAAGACTTGCAGGGTTGTCGTAAAATGCCCCCTCCCCCAAAACTAACGCTCCTCGTTAACGTTACTTACTACTCGCTTTAATATCTCTTCCAGTAAATGATCCAAGAAGACAAGGCATAGAGATATTTTCCAGTAGTCAGATGGGTTGTCTACAGGATATTTCGCTCTGTACATTTTTATTATATATACATTATAGATTTAATCATGGAATAATATCTACATGCGTATTCCAGTAGGAAAGTGGAGCGTTGATTTATAAAAAAAAAGATGGTCTAATTTATGCATAGACACGTGCCTACTTGAGCCTAACGACGTAGCTACGTCACTGCTGCGTAATCTATTCAAAACGTATTTGTTTGTTGTATTTGTTTTTGTTTATAATTATTTTTTTTGCAATACACTAACATCACTCGTCGGCTGATTCCGTACCTTCATCATATTGAGGACGCGAAGCGGACTCACCCGAGGTTTGCCGATTGACACTAACATCTAACAAATTCCCGTTTGAGGTCATGTCAGGGTTTATATCAATCTCCCAATCAGCTGTTTTCGGAATGGTCGGCGATATGTTTAACTGTCTTCATGCGATTGGATGGTAAAAAATGCATGAAATGTTACCTGGCATAACCTAAAAGGTGATGTTGTTACATCAATATACATTTATACTGTTAATTGTAATTATTGAACAATTATTACTGTCTAATCGCAAATTTAATTGGCATGGTATTTATATTTCAATGGGATAGATAATATCTACGATTTTCTTTTGCACTAGGTATTTAAACTAGAAATTGCTATGATGTTCTCCTTTATTGTTCACCTCGGTACATTGTCACTGTCGTCAAAGAGCTCCGATCGAAAATGTTTGGTCAACATCCGGGATATTTTAAAGCGGTATTTTTAAAGCAGACACGGATAATTATCGTAAGTATTTATAAATATACTGTGTATATAATGTTTTGAATTATGATGCTTTATGATTGTTATTATTATTAATTTAATTTTTTGTCCAAATATCATTTATTTTTGCAGTGTAAAATTAGATTTTTCTATAAGTTATAAGGAATCCGGCTTCAAAATCATTACAATCAACTGAAATATCGCTATATCTTGCATTTACGAAGGAATTAAATGTTGCCCAAAAAGAAAAAAATATTGATGAATGATTGATTTTACTTAAAAATATTATTTTGTTGATGAAAAGTCAATTAGTAACTAATTATACCCTAAAACATGATGTCAACAGATGTTTTTGAAATCCGGTTTGGTCAAAATGTAAACATGTATAGAAACCGGTTGTGTCATTTATAAAAAAAACGGGTTTGTCAGTATGTAAATACCACTGATCTTATTGTTATTGAGCATTATATTGCAATTTAACAATAGTTGTGATTAAGAAATATCTCAAAGGCGATAGGTGTGTGGGTGGGTCGGTCGGTCGGTCGGTCGGTGGGTGGGTGGGTCGATCGATCGGTCGGTCGGTCGGTCGGTCGGTCGGTCAGTCAGTCAGTCAGTCAGTCAGTCTTGTTAAAAATCGGTCATTCAGAAACAAGAATTGTACGTGGCGACCATGTTTGTCAACGGATCGGGATGAAATGAGCAATCTTTATAGAAGACCTTCCATAGTTGCTTCCTACAAAGTTTCGGTTTTTATTGTATCTAGCTTTAGTGAAATAATGTGTACAGATTTTGTCTGTTTATATACTTATGAGTTTTGACTTTCCCTTTGGAAGATTGTTCGGAGTTCGGTAATTTTGTTATTACCCATATTCATTTGACTTAGCAGTTTGAGAGGAGAAGATTTGATAAAATCGGCCAATTAGAAACAAGAATCGCTTGTGGCGACCATATTTGTTAACGGATCGGGACGAAATGAGTAATCGTTACAGAGGACCTTCCATAGATGCTTCCTACTAAGTTTCACTTCATTTGATTGAGGCGTTTCAGAGGAGAAGATTAAAATGTGAATAGTTAATGGACGACAGACGACGAACGAAAGACGACGGACGACGGGCGTCAAGTGATGGTAAAAACTCACGTTGCCTTTGGCAAGGTGAGCTAACAACAGTTATTGGGTAGATATATCGCTCCACTCGGACACATTATTCTGATTTCGAGCCAACCAGTCTTTGCTCTTTCTCCTTAATGCTGCGTTCTTAGCGGAGAAGCAACAAATACCAATTTTATATTGTTTTGTTTGACAAGACCGCGGCTCGTACCCACAATCTATCGCACTCGAGGCGAGCACGCTGGCCATTACGCTACCGATGCGGTTCCCTATTTGTATTTAATTTTTATTTATTTTTTTAATCAAAATTTGTTATTGTCCTTCAATATATTATTTGAAAACAAAAATTAATCCAAAACAATAAGAGTTACTTGATATCGATATAAACAGTGAGAGTTCCTACTTTTGATCAAACACTCTTTGAATATGCAATAATCCAACTGTCTAGCAAATAAAGAAAAAGAATTATAAGTTCTATACAAAATCATGACCATTCTGTCGAAGGTGACTTGGTGAATGCCAATTCTGCACAAACCGTTTTGTATTTCTTCCTTTTAATGTTATACAAAATATCCACATGTAACATATTTTGACTATGTGCTGTTGGTTTTATTTTTCACAACTTTTATTCATTGAAGACAATTTTTTTTTTTATCAATTTGCAAGTCGAACATACCCTTGACAAGTGTTATAATGAACCTTAAATAAATTACAGAAAGGAAACATAATTGTGATATTGAGCTGTTTTCGCTATTCTTTCAATTTTTTACATAGACAAAACCGGTTCTACTGAAACACAATTTTTGCGACCCAACCGGAAAGTAGTGGCTGACAGAGCCGGAACGAATGTAAGTAAATAAGCATTGTGTTTTTCACTGTAGTAAATCTAAAAATATTCATGGTGGCACGCCAGTGCAAATTATCATGTATATAAGCATTACAAAGGGTTTGTGTACTTTAATTACACATATAAACTACTTTTTATAGCTTTATTTGATAATTCCAATCTCATTATTAGCATTTTTCATTGTTTATGTCCATCATTTTATCTATGTCTGAGTAATCGATGAAGATAACTACAGTAATATATAGGTAAAAACAAGCAAAAATAATCGACCCATAACGACATCTTCTGGATTCAAGATATAATAATACTATATGATCATAATACTTACTTTTTGTCGTCGCCTGTATGTCAAACATGCCTAATTGACTTGTACCGGAAGATGACAGAGCATTTCCGACCGTAGCTCTTTGACGACAGTGATTGTGTGATAATTTTAAAGTAATACGAGAGAAAGGACTGATATCATGTTCAGTTCAGTAGCGCTTGATAAACGGTCAATAGTTGTTCTCCGTCGGTTGGTGGTATAAGGAAGCATAAGAGATAACACTGTAGTGACCCGTTTTGCCCTTTTCATATGTCCTCTCAACGAGCCTTTCAAATTAAACCTTTGACCTGGCATTGTCTAATTAGTCACAGACTTGATTTTGCACAGTCGGATTTTGTTTAAGAAGTTCTTTTTATCGAAAGAAAGCGTATTTTATGGAGTGTTAAACATCGTCAATAAAAAGTAGATATTGGTAGAAATCTGAGTGTATTGACTGCTTTGTTAGTAATTTGTCCTCCCAGATGTCATAGATAATCTTCCGCTGCTACAGAATTATGGCGTTTAACGTCACTTTCAACCATATTTCAGTTATATCGTTGCGGTCAGTTTTATTGGTGGAGGAAACTGGAGTATCCAGAGAAAACCACCGACCTATCGCAAGTCACTGACAAATTTTATCACATAATGTTGTATCGAGTACACCTCGCCACAAGCGGGATTCGAACTCACAACGTTAGTGGTGATAGATAAATGTGTACGTATGTATTATAAGTCAATGGTTGAAGTTATATTATATATTACGAAATAGTAACCAATTTATTTCTGTAGTTAATTATAAACAATAGTTGTAATCTAAGAATAGATTCACGTGTGTATTCGTACACGCACGTAATCAATACAATGAAAGAGTTCCAAAAGTTGATTACGTAAAACAGCTAAGCACTAAATACCACGACACAATACATTTTGTTTAAACATCTCTTGAACCCCTATATTGTCAAATATTTAAAAACTTTATCTATTGAAATCAAGGCTGGGTTATAAGGTCGTATCAATGAGGGATATTGTTGGTCAAATTTGGCGGTATGTTGAGTATGGTGACAGCAAAAGTCGCAATCTTCCTCTGGAAGTCTGCGACTTAAATCTGGTTACCCACTTAGTCCACATTTGGACTTGGGATCTCTGAGTTGGCTTTCGGTTCCTGCCGGTTTTTGCTAATCATGATTTATATATTGTTTCCATATGTCTTAAAGGGATATTGTCTACCACAATCGTAATTTTCTCATACCCAAAATTATTGTCGTTTTCCGTACTGACCTTCATAAAATGAAGATTAAACACCGAATTATTGGCGAATACGCTACGAAACGTTGTTTTTTCGATATAAAAAAGTTGACCATCGTTACTGGAAGCTAATTAATTATTCACTGACCTGAGCGAGGCCAAATCTATTTTTATCTATTTTTATGCCAGTAGCCCGGATGCTGCAGCATGGATGTTAAAATTCGTGTTTGTTTACCTCGCAAATACGGCCGTTTTATGCTATTCATTGACAATAATTTGCTGTTGCCAGGTGCAAGATTACATATATTGAATAATATCTACCGAAAATGATCATAGGCATCATCATAAATTCATAAAATATGAAAAACGATTGAGAAAAGAAGGAAAAAACATGTTCGGCTTACCTATCAAGCAAAATATTTGCAAAGTCAGCGCGAGTTTGGACGCGTAGCACTTCCTTGAGTTCGTTCCAACGGTCCAACTGATCCCCTACATATATCCTGCATTTGTTCCATTTGGAAGATACTTCACTTCTATTCATCTTTCTCTCTGAATCCGTCAATGTCCGCTTTCTTCCACGCGTTGACACTTTCTCTTTTGCCCAAGAACCACATGTTGTTTATTGTTTCTAAACAATGCGCATGCTCAAGACGGGTTCACATAGAAGGCCATATCAATAGATTTGAATATTGTCATCCAGGACAATAATTCTGATAACGATAGTTTTGGGTCTTTTTTGTCAAAAAAAAATCGTATCTTTTGCAGCATAACTCGGTGTTAATCTTCATTTTATGAAGGTCAGTACGGAAAACGACAATAATTTTGGGTATGAAAAAATTACGATTTTAGTAGACAATATCCCTTTAAAGTGTTGTAGCAAATTGTTAAAATTTTGATTGATTATATAAAAAACTAGAAAAATATCGGGACCATATGGTACCGTTGTAGTTCTTTGAAAAGAACGGTAAAAATTGGTTGAAATATCACGCAAATGCACGGTACCATATAGACTAGAACTTCGACTAGCATTTCTAACACGTTTTCCACAAATCTACACATTTTTACATTCAAATTCAATACTCTAGCATAAACTGCAAATGTGAAATTTCTCCTTCCTCGTGTTATTCATGACAGAAACACATAAGTCGCTTCAAAAATAGACAACTTTTCTAATATTATGTGATAAATAGGGGAGTTCATAAATGAACACTTTACGTCACAAACTACAGGCGTGTGTAAAAATGAACACTTTACGTTAAATGCTAAGTTAGACAACCCCGTTTCGAAAACGAACCGAAACAGGAAATTATTTGTTTGTTCAGCACTATTAGAATCTACGATGCCTAATGACAAAGTCCTTGGCTTAAAGCCACACCAATTTGTTCATATTTTAAACTATGTAAGTAGATTGTAAAAGAGGAAGGCACATGTCTTTTCATTTGAATTTGCAAACGCCAAATTCTAAATTAATGTACACTATTCGATTTGTTTATTTTACAAATTAGCTAGTTTTGCAATTTCCATGCCAACAGGGAAATATTTTTGGTCTGTGTAACTTAATCACAATGCAAGTGTAAATTGAAAGGTTCAAATAAATTTTCAAACGCGTCTGTATTTATTTATAGATTTTGGTCAATATCATTATCATTATCAATGAAATTGCATTTTGATTTTTGTCACATGATTGTACATGCATGATACTAGGAATATACCTGTACATGCATATGTGATCTTTTGAAAAAGACTGAGAGAGAGATTTAGTAAATTTAATAGGGAGATTGGCCACCTTAAGACAGATTTTTTTTTGCAAAATAATTCCTCGAAAAACTTATTACGTCATGTACAGTACGCAGTACTACGCACAGAGGTTTTTAGCACGAAATCACCTTGGTCGGTGTTTTTTTTGTGGTGAAATGGCGGTTATATGTCATAAAATCTCCGTAAAATGTCGGTGAAATCACGGTGAAATCACGGTGAAACTTTCACCGCGAAAATATACAAATTAGAGCCTAAATGTCGGTGAAATATTTTAATTGTCTGTGACAACACCGCAGGGAAAATCATACGTGTATACACATACATGTAACTGCACTTCATGTGTTTTTTTGTTTGTTTAGTTTTGTTTTTTTACTATTTCGTACTGTATATTTCAATTTCTGTGAGTTAAACATGCAACATCAGATTACGGTACCCAAATTGTGCACATTGTGTTTGATTGACTTACGAACATGAAAAGATATAATCTTCAATTTTGAGATATGATTATTTGTGTTAGTACAAACGTGAATTGTAAAAACAATTTTGAGACATTGATGAACCTTCTTTTCCAATGTACGACAGCTTAGATTTGTAAAAAAAAACTGCTACAAACTGTGTGATTTGTATAGTTTTTATGTGAGTTTCCGATGTGACGTATGCATTTTGTATACTCGAGATACTTAAATACAAAAAGGGGAGGGAGATAATTAATTATGCGGGAATTGCGATCTATAAAAATACTTTAAATAGATAATCTGAATTATTGCAATTATTATCATACAATATTAGAAAGTGTGTTGGATCTTTCTTGAGCAACGTGCGTAACAACATTTTGGAACGTAGTGTGTGATAGCCGAAAAGAAGGGAAACTATATATTATGACGAAAGGGCTTCTTGTTGGACCATGGAGTAAAAAAATGATTGGCCAAGTAATTAGACATGTATTCAATAGAATATTGAGGAAAAAGCATGATTGGGCAAATAATTAGACACACATGCTACAGTGTATAGAACAGGTATCTGTCTGAATAGTTTTTGATTGATCTTAATTGGCTTTGATTACAATTAGCTATCGCCCACTTTCAAGCCACAAATCAACTTAACTACACCAGTTCAGAAGCCACAAATTAACAAGGGATACCAAGCTTTCATTCAAAAGATCAAGTTTATTTTAATTAAAAAATAATACAATACAAGCTTATAAATGGTAATGATCACATAATACTAAATGTTTGTACATTGTTTTCTTAACATAATAGATTAAAACAAAAGCAAATATCAGAATTAAAGAACGAAAATATGGTGACAGCTAATGCACACCTGAAAAAGAAAATAATTATTTGTTATGAATCATTCATATTATCAAAAATGACAGTTTTATATACAAATATCAAGAACATACAAATGTACAAATAAAAGTTAATATCCCATTTCTTTATTTCGCGGTGTCTAATCGTCGATGTCTGTGTTTTGACGGCAGTGTGAAAATGTTGCAAAAACAAACAATTTCCATCCTCTGGTCCACATTACTTTCATCAAAAACTTGACAAGCCTCGTTTCTGACTTAATTTTGTGAACCTTTGGGTGGAATTGTGCCATATCACATTCTCAACCATGACTGATTGTTTAAAGTTTAAATGGTCTGAACTGATCATTCCATTTCTGCTTTTAAATTATGGTCTTCCAAAGGTCTCCAGTTATAGTCATGAAATTTATCATATTTGTTTTAAAGAAAATGCTGAAAATTCACCAAAAAACATTTGAACGTTGATGAATGTTATTTTGACTATGAGCATTGGAAGAGGAGATATACAGAACAAGAAAGTTTGAGTAAACAGAAGAATTTAATTTTACTTTTATTTACTTTATATTTATATAGACATCCAATATTACAAGGATAGAGATAGGTCCACAGACTATTGTTTTAAAGACCAATGAATCCCTTGTGGCTGGACCATTGCCTATGATTGTTGTGCCACCAGGCCATTTCTGTGTCGTCCATAATCCTGTAAGGTATGTGATTTATTGTCTACTAATTGGTAAATCCTAGTTTTAGAGACATATTACAGGTAGTTCTTTGACTATGTGGCTGGACCATTACCAATGATTGTTATTCCACCAGGCCATTTCTGTGTGGTCCATAATCCTGTAAGGTACCGGTATGTGATCAATAAATTACGTCTATGAGTTGATAAACCACAGATTCAGAGACATGTGAGTCGTTTGACCATGTGGCAGGAGCATTACCAATGATTACCAATGATTATTGTTTCCATCAGGTCAATAATCCTGTGAAGAACATGGTTTTTAGCTCTTGAGTACCGATACTACTCCTCAGAACATAGGTTTGGAGACATATGAGTACTTTTAGCAGGACAATTACCAATTATTATGGTTAAACTGGACCATTTCTGTGTGGTCTGTAACGCTATAATAAATGTGTTGTGTAATCTTGGATCCACTAGTTTGTGGACCACTATATGGATGATTAATTATTCCTTCTTGCCGTATAAAATCCCAAGCCATTCTTGTGTTGGGCAGCCCATAATCCTGTAATATGTGTGAGCGTTTGTCCAAAATATGGACTCTTGGAAATCGGACCAGTATCAACCAAGTCCATATTCCTGCAAGGTAAGTGATCTTTGGTCCAAAAACCACTATTTTGAGTTGACTTTTAGACTAATGGACCCTGAAGGGGTGATCAATGATTGTTGTTCCACTAGGTCCATAATCCTAGAAAATAACAATGTAAAACCAATGGACCTTGTAAAGATAACAAGATTCGGCTATACTTTTCAGTGTTTCTCAAGGTAAATTGAAATTGAATGGGCCTTCAGTCCAGTAAAGGAGTATGAATTACTGGACCCAGCATCAATGTCCACTGTCCAGTAATGAATAACCTTTTACTGGACCAAGCAAATTTTTACTGGACATTGCTACATGTACGACAGACCTTGGGAATGACTGACTTATTGAATAACTTAATATATACATGTATAGATAAAACAAAAAATATATATTTCAGCAATTACGTTCCTGGTCTAGCATGTGAAGTAAAGTACGGGGAAAAGGCTATTCATTTTAATAAGGTAATGTAATAATTTGTGTGATTCTTCTTATAGTATTTATCAGCCTTATCAAGACTACAAGATGTATTGTAGGAGGAAAGCCTAGACAGCTTAAACAAATGGTGAAACATATTTTATCTATATCCATGTACATGCATCCACACCACTTCTTGTGTAACTTTGAAGAAATACATTGTGCAACACCAAATAAACAATTTCTAAGCTATAACCTGACATGAACAAGTTTCATTTTTCATGAGATGATGATGATTATGTCTGTTTTGTACTACACCAACAACGCGTAATTGGATTTTTATAGTGCTAGTTCATTGAATAAACAGTTCACATGTAGACATATCACTCCACTCATGCACATTATCCTGACTCCGTACCAGTCAGTTTTTGCTCTTATTCCTTAATGTTGCATACTTAGCAGAAAACCAGCAAATGCCAATTTGATAGTCTTTGATTTGACCTAACCGGGGCTTGAACCCATGATCTATCTCATTCAAGGCAAGCATCCTAACCATTACATCAACAAGGTGGCGAGTTACAAAACTTATAGCCATACTTACTCATTAGTCATATTGTATACTATATTGTTTAGGAACCTTTTCCCTTGTATCCTGGCGAGATTCTAGAAGGGGCTACAGACGTCCTCAAAGGTGGCCGTGGAGACTATCAGAAGGCCATACAGAAGTTACCTGTCGTACCTGTCAATCATGGAATTAAACTGAAAGCTGTCTTAGATTGTGAAGATGAAGCAGGGCCACATCAAGCAGGAGAAGAGTGGCAGTTAAATGGTCCACGTACATACATTCCAAGACCAGAAGTTGTAAGTTATTTACTTAAAATAGAATTTGGAAGTGAAATATTTAAGAAATAATTCATGGAAGCCATAGTTTGTATCCAGTTTTAACATGGGTAACATTGTTTTCGTAAATGTTTTATCCCGAGTGAGTGAGGGATAAAATGGAATGAAAATAATGTTACCCATGTTAAAACATTATACAAACTATGGCTTCTGTGAATTATTTTGATTCTAGTAGGAAAAATTTAACTTATATTTTGAAGTGGAAATCAGTAATGGAAATGTAAGTAATAACAAAATCCACTAACCTTCATGTTTACAGTTGTTTTTCCTACATGGATAACTAGATGCCTAAGACAGAGATGTAATTAAATTAATGATATTTTTCAGTTTTATGGAATTTTTAATTTAGCTACTTAAACAAGTAAAATGCTCACAAAATCGTTAAATAAATCAGAAAGCTTGTTTCAATGTCACCAGAGTTCCTTGTAAACTATGTCACAGGACAAACTACAAACGTCAAAGTCGATAAAGGTTGTCTTAAGTATATTTTTTTTTCGGAAAAAGTTATATGTCAAGAAACAATTTGAGAATGTTTATGTTTGTATGCACCACAGTCACATGAATTTACTTAGGAATGATGTTTATAATTTGTTCGTCAATATGCATGTGCGAATTAAAATATATTGAGTGTTTTATCATGGTATTATTTATATAGTCAACGAAGGACGTCATGTTAGAATAAAGGATTAATTATTTGTACAGTAGTCGTACTTGTCATTACAATGTATTGATCTTGGGGCCGTCATGGTCGTGATCGTATGTTAGTTGGCTTTACAACTACCTGTGCCATCAGTGCCTATCACCACTAAAGTTGTGAGTTCAAACCCCATTCATGGCGAGGTGTACTCGATACAACATTATGTGATTAAGTTTGTCAGTTACTTGCGACAAGTCAGTGATTTTCTCTGGGTACTCCAGTTTCCTCCACCAATAAAACTTACCGCCACGATATAACTGAAATATTGTTGAAAGTGGCATTAAACACCATAAACCCAAACCCTCTCTTTGATCTCACATCTCAGGCATCGCCCTTGACGTGATATTGCTTTAAGAAATCCATTCTTGAAAAACAAACCAACCATAGTATATATCTATCAGTAATTTATCTTATTTATTTATGTTTATTATTAAACCTTTCTAAATTGACCATTAATGAAACATTTTAGCTGATACAATAGGGTGGCCAATTTCAGTTTGGATGCAATTACAGTAAATTTGAAGTTCTAGGCCGTAATAAGTTTCCCATAAGCTGACTGAAAACTATGCTTAAATGGACCTGTTTGTATAAGTCTCATTGTAAATTGTGCATAAAAAACTAATTTTGTTTAAAAATTGATGATTTCAGGAAGTTCAAGGAATTGTAAATCCAGTACTTATTAAAACTGGAGAAGCATTGAGACTGAAGGCTAGACAGGGGTTCATTGATAGATATAATAAGTAAGTTATATTTGAGACTGAAGGCTAGACAGGGGTTCATTGATAGATATAATAAGTAAGTTATATTTGAGACTGAAGACTAGACAGGAGTTCATTGATAGATATAATAAGTAAGTTATATTTGAGACTGAAGGCTAGACAGGGGTTCATTGATAGATATAATAAGTAAGTTATATTTGAGACTGAAGGCTAGACAGGGGTTCATTGATAGATATAATAAGTAAGTTATATTTGAGACTGAAGGCTAGACAGGGGTTCATTGATAGATATAATAAGTAAGTTATATTTGAGACTGAAGGCTAGACAGGAGTTCATTGATAGATATAATAAGTAAGTTATATTTGAGACTGAAGGCTAGACAGGAGTTCATTGATAGATATAATAAGTAAGTTATATTTGAGACTGAAGGCTAGACAGGGGTTCATTGATAGATATAATAAGTAAGTTATATTTGAGACCGAAGGCTAGACAGGGGTTCATTGATAGATATAATAAGTAAGTTATATTTGAGACTGAAGGCTAGACAGGGGTTCATTGATAGATATAATAAGTAAGTTATATTTGAGACTGAAGGCTAGACAGGGGTTCATTGATAGATATAATAAGTAAGTTATATTTGAGACTGAAGACTAGACAGGAGTTCATTGATAGATATAATAAGTAAGTTATATTTGAGACTGAAGGCTAGACAGGGGTTCATTGATAGATATAATAAGTAAATTATATTTGAGACTGAAGGCTAGACAGGGGTTCATTGATAGATATAATAAGTAAGTTATATTTGAGACTGAAGGCTAGACAGGGGTTCATTGATAGATATAATAAGTAAGTTATATTTGAGACTGAAGGCTAGACAGGAGTTCATTGATAGATATAATAAGTAAGTTATATTTGAGACTGAAGGCTAGACAGGAGTTCATTGATAGATATAATAAGTAAGTTATATTTGAGACTGAAGGCTAGACAGGGGTTCATTGATAGATATAATAAGTAAGTTATATTTGAGACTGAAGGCTAGACAGGAGTTCATTGATAGATATAATAAGTAAGTTATATTTGAGACTGAAGACTAGACAGGAGTTCATTGATAGATATAATAAGTAAGTTATATTTGAGACTGAAGACTAGACAGGGGTTCATTGATAGATATAATAAGTAAGTTATATTTGAGACTGAAGGCTAGACAGGGGTTCATTGATAGATATAATAAGTAAGTTATATTTGAGATTGAAGGCTAGACAGGGGTTCATTGATAGATATAATAAGTAAGTTATATTTGAGACTGAAGGCTAGACAGGGGTTCATTGATAGATATAATAAGTAAGTTATATTTGAGACTGAAGGCTAGACAGGGGTTCATTGATAGATATAATAAGTAAGTTATATTTGAGACTGAAGGCTAGACAGGGGTTCATTGATAGATATAATAAGTAAGT
Source organism: Bathymodiolus septemdierum (assembly GCA_963383655.1). Taxonomy (NCBI): domain Eukaryota; kingdom Metazoa; phylum Mollusca; class Bivalvia; order Mytilida; family Modiolidae; genus Bathymodiolus; species Bathymodiolus septemdierum. Next base: position 127,138,255 of record OY726517.1, read on the forward strand.
TATATTTGAGACTGAAGGCTAGACAGGGGTTCATTGATAGATATAATAAGTAAGTTATATTTGAGACTGAAGGCTAGACAGGGGTTCATTGATATATATAATAAGTAAGTTATATTTGAGACTGAAGACTAGACAGGAGTTCATTGATAGATATAATAAGTAAGTTATATTTGAGACTGAAGGCTAGACAGGAGTTCATTGATAGATATAATAAGTAAGTTATATTTGAGACTGAAGGCTAGACAGGGGTTCATTGATAGATATAATAAGTAAGTTATATTTGAGACTGAAGGCTAGACAGGGGTTCATTGATAGATATAATAAGTAAGTTATATTTGAGACTGAAGGCTAGACAGGAGTTCATTGATAGATATAATAAGTAAGTTATATTTGAGACTGAAGGCTAGACAGGGGTTCATTGATAGATATAATAAGTAAGTTATATTTGAGACTGAAGGCTAGACAGCGTTTATTGATAGATATAATAAGTAAGTTATATTTGAGACTGAAGGTTAGACAGCGGTTCATTGATAGATATAATAAGTAAGTTATATTTGAGACTGAAGGCTAGACAGGGGTTCATTGATAGATATAATAAGTAAGTTATATTTGAGACTGAAGGCTAGACAGGGGTTCATTGATAGATATAATAAGTAAGTTATATTTGAGACTGAAGGCTAGACAGGAGTTCATTGATAGATATAATAAGTAAGTTATATTTGAGACTGAAGGCTAGACAGGGGTTCATTGATAGATATAATAAGTAAGTTATATTTGAGACTGAAGGCTAGACAGGAGTTCATTGATAGATATAATAAGTAAGTTATATTTGAGACTGAAGGCTAGACAGGAGTTCATTGATAGATATAATAAGTAAGTTATATTTGAGACTGAAGACTAGACAGGGGTTCATTGATAGATATAATAAGTAAGTTATATTTGAGACTGAAGGCTAGACAGGGGTTCATTGATAGATATAATAAGTAAGTTATATTTGAGACTGAAGGCTAGACAGGGGTTCATTGATAGATATAATAAGTAAGTTATATTTGAGACTGAAGGCTAGACAGGGGTTCATTGATAGATATAATAAGTAAGTTATATTTGAGACTGAAGGCTAGACAGGGGTTCATTGATAGATATAATAAGTAAGTTATATTTGAGACTGAAGGCTAGACAGGGGTTCATTGATAGATATAATAAGTAAGTTATATTTGAGATTGAAGGCTAGACAGCGGTTCATTGATAGATATAATAAGTAAGTTATATTTTCTGTTGATCCTACTGTATAATTGTTGATTCGGATGCTTATTTTTTTTTTTTTTTTTTTTTTACAAATTTTCACTAATCTGCTATTTAATGTCTCAAATGTGAACAGAACAAAAAAAAAAGAGCAACATAAACAAATTGAAAAAAAATGCCCTTCCCCCCCAAAAAAGAAAAAAAAGAAAGAAAACACAAAAAAAAAAATAGGAAAATAAAAAAAAAATGAAAAAACAGTAATATTTAAAATGTCCATTAATTTTGGTATGTAGGTTTCATAAAGAGTTTGTCAATTTTGATTTTTTTTTAATAGCATTTGTTTTTATTTCTTAAATGATTATCATACTTAAAATAAAGAAAGGCAAATTGTAGTACAATGTTGTTAGGAATGTCAAATTAAACAACCTGTCTATTATAATGTTTAGGTATTATGTCCCTTGAATTTCTTTTTTTCTTAAATTATTGTCAACACATTTTAAACAGGATTACTAGAGCTGTTGAAATATGCTAAAACAAGGTTATCCTGCCCTGACTTACTTTCTTTTAATAAATTTTTTCATCAGATATAATATCAATTCCAGACTTGTGGCAGGTCTGTGGTTTCCTCTGGTTTCCTCCACTAATAAAACTGACCACTATGATATAACTGAAATATTGTTGAAAGTGGCATTTTAATAAAAAAGGGAAAAAAAGAAAAAAAGTTCCAGTTTTGTTTTTGTAGGTAATAGTTTTTAAGTAGCTCACAATTACTAGATTTCTCTACACAAAACGACCAATCCCATTTACCACCAATAGAAATAATTTTTGATTTAAATTTGGTAAATAGCTGCATTATTTAGTGAGAATAAAAATGATATGATTCATTGTCACAGAACAGATGATCTGATGGAAATAAAGGAAATTGAAAAGGTATATCATAAATTATATAGTATAGGTTTAGGTTTATGGTGTTAAATGCGGCTTGCAACAATATTTTAGTTATATCGAGGCTGTCAGTTGTATTGGTGGAGGAAACCGGAGTACCAGGAGAAAACCACCAACCTGTCACAAGTCACTGACAAACTTCATCACATAATGTTGTATTAAGTACACCTCACCATGAACAGGGTTCGAACTCACAACTTTAGTGGTGATAGGCACTGATTGCACAGGTAGTTGTAAATCCAACTACCATACAATCACCACCATGATGGTCCCCCATAAATTATATGAGCTGATAAACAGTTTATATATTGTTTAACAAATTTACACAATATTTTAATTCTCTTTTTATCAGTGAAAGAGTGACATCAGAAGAATGGATTATATGTGTACCAGGAGCCTACCTACCTGATGTATATGAAGAGGTAAATTCTTTAGCTTAGATATTTCGTGGAATTTTCCAAATTAAGTTTTCAAATAAAGTGACAGTTTATTATAAAAAATGGTTGATAATTGAATCATTAGTAGACTCTATTCAGGCATGGATGCAGGAAATTAAGTAAGAAGGGGGTTTGGGTGCACATTTTGTAGACGAGGAGTCTTAAGATTCCAATTGTTTCCAGGGCAGCACCTGGTGGGGCACCCTCTAAAGGCCCTATAAGTTCTTGAGTATTATTTATTTGACAATGTTAATAGTGGTTACTGTGGTTTTCTCCACCAATAAAGCTGACTGCCATGATATTGTTAAAAATTAACATTATTTATCGTCCACATCAACTAATATTCACAACAAATTATTTAAGGATTGATCGCCCCAAAGGTGCCTCATTTAAAGAAAATCACCTGATGACAACTGCCGTGACGCCTTGAGAACGACGTCTATTTTTAGATTCCGCTCATTGACAAATAACCTCAACTTTTTAAACCAATCAAAACACGTATAAAATGACACGTGACTCTAAGATTAATTTATTACTGATTGTCTACATTAGATCATGTATACACATAATGTACTGACTGTCCACATCCCTTAGTGTTTACATTATTATGTTACTTATTGTCCACATCAGCTAATGTTCACAACAAAATGTTACTGATTATCCACAGTAGATAATGTTCACACATAATAATACTTATTGTCCACATAGCCTTGTGTTCACACATAATGTTACATATAATCCACATCAGCTAATGTTCACAACATAATATTGCTTATTGTCCACACATGTTACTGATTATCCACTTATCCACATAATGTTAAATATTGTCCTGATCAGAATATGTTCACCCACTTTACTGATTATCCACTTATCCACATAATATTAAATATTGTCCTCATCAGAATATGTTCACCCACTTTACTGATTGTCCACATTACTTAGTGTTCACACATTATGTTACATGTTGTCCACATTTCCTAGATATGACACTTAATGTTACATATATGGTCCATATCAGCTAATGTTCACACATTGTAATAAATATTGTCCACATCCAATAGTGTTCGCACATTATTTTACATTTTGTCCTGATCAGATAGTGTTCACGTCATGATATTACCGATTGTTCTTATTAGATAGTATTAACAATAGAATACTATTGCTTTAAGGTTGTAGATCTACTTAAGAAGATAACATTGACAATTGATACTGGATTGAACTTGAGAGCAACACAAACTGTTAAAGACAGATATGGTATAACAAGGTATATATTTTACCAGTATTACAGGATATTTATAGGGTGTTTAATTTATAGTTCTACATTTAGGTGATTACGAGGCAAGACAAACAATGTACAGTGTACATACTTTGTGTTTATCCGCTAATGTTAACCAAATCATAACTTTGTCATATTAATGGAAAGCGGATGTTGAAGAGAACACCCTTTAAACTGGATTTTTTTTAATAGCCTCTGCTCTACATAAGAGCAAGGTACCAGGAGACTTTATACAGTCAGTGGGTGTATAACATCAAAATATATATATATATCCTTTATTTAGTCAATGGGGAGCTCATTGCAGGATAAAATATAGCATGATGGCAATTTAGATGATCATTTTCCTATAAGTTAAAATGGGGTCATTTTTCCTGGTTAGAATTACAGTGTCAGTATCAGACATGGTATTGTATTAGTTAAATGTCCACATCAACTAGGTATGTCAGTATTGTATTAGTTAAATGTCCACATCACCTATGTATGTCAGTATTTTATTAGTTAAATGTCCACATCAACTAGGTATGTCAGAATTGTATTAGTTAAATGTCCACATCACCTATGTATGTCAGTATTTTATTAGTTAAATGTCCACATCAACTAGGTATGTCAGTATTTTATTAGTTAAATGTCCACATCAACTAGGTATGTCAGTATTGTATTAGTTAAATGTCCACATCACCTATGTATGTCAGTATTTTATTAGTTAAATGTCCACATCAACTAGGTATGTCAGTATTTTATTAGTTAAATGTCCACATCAACTATGTATGTCAGTATTGTATCAGTTAAATGTCCACATCAACTAGGTATGTCAGTATTTTATTAGTTAAATGTCCACATCAACTAGGTATGTCAGTATTTTATTAGTTAAATGTCCACATCAACTAGGTATGTCAGTATTTTATTAGTTAAATGTCCACATCAACTAGGTATGTCAGTATTTTATTAGTTAAATGTCCACATCACCTATGTATGTCAGTATTTTATTAGTTAAATGTCCACATCAAGTAGCTATGTCAGTATTTTATTAGTTAAATGTCCACATCAACTAGGTATGTCAGTATTGTATTAGTTAAATGTCCACATCACCTAGGTATGTCAGTATTGTATTAGTTAAATGTCCACATCACCTATGTATGTCAGTATTTTATTAGTTAAATGTCCACATCAACTAGGTATGTCAGAATTGTATTAGTTAAATGTCCACATCACCTATGTATGTCAGTATTTTATTAGTTAAATGTCCACATCAACTAGGTATGTCAGTATTTTATTAGTTAAATGTCCACATCAACTAGGTATGTCAGTATTGTATTAGTTAAATGTCCACATCACCTATGTATGTCAGTATTTTATTAGTTAAATGTCCACATCAACTAGGTATGTCAGTATTTTATTAGTTAAATGTCCACATCAACTATGTATGTCAGTATTGTATCAGTTAAATGTCCACATCAACTAGGTATGTCAGTATTTTATTAGTTAAATGTCCACATCAACTAGGTATGTCAGTATTTTATTAGTTAAATGTCCACATCAACTAGGTATGTCAGTATTTTATTAGTTAAATGTCCACATCAACTAGGTATGTCAGTATTTTATTAGTTAAATGTCCACATCACCTATGTATGTCAGTATTTTATTAGTTAAATGTCCACATCAAGTAGCTATGTCAGTATTTTATTAGTTAAATGTCCACATCAACTAGGTATGTCAGTATTGTATTAGTTAAATGTCCACATCAACTAGGTATGTCAGTATTGTATTAGTTAAATGTCCACATCACCTATGTATGTCAGTATTTTATTAGTTAAATGTCCACATCACCTATGTATGTCAGTATTTTATTAGTTAAATGTCCACATCAACTATGTATGTCAGTATTTTATTAGTTAAATGTCCACATCAACTAGGTATGTCAGTATTTTATTAGTTAAATGTCCACATCAACTAGGTATGTCAGTATTGTATCAGTTAAATGTCCACATCAACTAGGTATGTCAGTATTTTATTAGTTAAATGTCCACATCAACTAGGTATGTCAGTATTGTATTAGTTAAATGTCCACATCAACTATGTATGTCAGTATTTTATTAGTTAAATGTCCACATCACCTATGTATGTCAGTATTTTATTAGTTAAATGTCCACATCAACTAGGTATGTCAGTATTTTATTAGTTAAATGTCCACATCAACTATGTATGTCAGTATTGTATCAGTTAAATTTATTAGTTAAATGTCCACATCAAGTAGCTATGTCAGTATTTTATTAATTAAATGTCCACATCACCTATGTATGTCAGTATTTTATTAGTTAAATGTCCACATCAAGTAGCTATGTCAGTATTTTATTAGTTAAATGTCCACATCAACTAGGTATGTCAGTATTGTATTAGTTAAATGTCCACATCACCTATGTATGTCAGTATTTTATTAGTTAAATGTCCACATCAAGTAGCTATGTCAGTATTTTATTAGTTAAATGTCCACATCAACTAGGTATGTCAGTATTGTATTAGTTAAATGTCCACATCAACTAGGTATGTCAGTATTGTATTAGTTAAATGTCCACATCACCTATGTATGTCAGTATTTTATTAGTTAAATGTCCACATCACCTATGTATGTCAGTATTTTATTAGTTAAATGTCCACATCAACTATGTATGTCAGTATTTTATTAGTTAAATGTCCACATCAACTAGGTATGTCAGTATTTTATTAGTTAAATGTCCACATCAACTATGTATGTCAGTATTGTATCAGTTAAATGTCCACATCAACTAGGTATGTCAGTATTTTATTAATTAAATGTCCACATCAACTAGGTATGTCAGTATTGTATTAGTTAAATGTCCACATCAACTATGTATGTCAGTATTTTATTAGTTAAATGTCCACATCACCTATGTATGTCAGTATTTTATTAGTTAAATGTCCACATCAACTATGTATGTCAGTATTTTATTAGTTAAATGTCCACATCAAGTAGCTATGTCAGTATTTTATTAGTTAAATGTCCACATCACCTATGTATGTCAGTATTTTATTAGTTAAATGTCCACATCAACTATGTATGTCAGTATTTTATTAGTTAAATGTCCACATCAACTAGGTATGTCAGTATTTTATTAGTTAAATGTCCACATCAACTAGGTATGTCAGTATTGTATCAGTTAAATGTCCACATCAACTAGGTATGTCAGTATTTTATTAGTTAAATGTCCACATCAACTAGGTATGTCAGTATTGTATTAGTTAAATGTCCACATCAACTATGTATGTCAGTATTTTATTAGTTAAATGTCCACATCACCTATGTATGTCAGTATTTTATTAGTTAAATGTCCACATCAACTAGGTATGTCAGTATTTTATTAGTTAAATGTCCACATCAACTATGTATGTCAGTATTGTATCAGTTAAATGTCCACATCAACTAGGTATGTCAGTATTTTATTAGTTAAATGTCCACATCAACTAGGTATGTCAGTATTTTATTAGTTAAATGTCCACATCAACTAGGTATGTCAGTATTTTATTAGTTAAATGTCCACATCAACTAGGTATGTCAGTATTTTATTAGTTAAATGTCCACATCACCTATGTATGTCAGTATTTTATTAGTTAAATGTCCACATCAAGTAGCTATGTCAGTATTTTATTAATTAAATGTCCACATCACCTATGTATGTCAGTATTTTATTAGTTAAATGTCCACATCAAGTAGCTATGTCAGTATTTTATTAGTTAAATGTCCACATCAACTAGGTATGTCAGTATTGTATTAGTTAAATGTCCACATCACCTATGTATGTCAGTATTTTATTAGTTAAATGTCCACATCAACTAGGTATGTCAGTATTTTATTAGTTAAATGTCCACATCACCTATGTATGTCAGTATTTTATTAGTTAAATGTCCACATCAAGTAGCTATGTCAGTATTTTATTAATTAAATGTCCACATCACCTAGCTATGTCAGTATTTTATTAGTTAAATGTCCACATCAACTAGCTATGTCAGTATTCTATTAATTAAATGTCCACATCACCTAGGTATGTCAGTATTTTATTAGTTAAATGTCCACATCAAGTAGCTATGTCAGTATTTTATTAATTAAATGTCCACATCACCTATGTATGTCAGTATTTTATTAGTTAAATGTCCACATCACCTATGTATGTCAGTATTTTATTAATTAAATGTCCACATCACCTAGCTATGTCAGTATTTTATTAGTTAAATGTCCACATCAACTAGCTATGTCAGTATTTTATTAATTAAATGTCCACATCAACTAGGTATGTCAGTATTTTATTAATTAAATGTCCACATCACCTATGTATGTCAGTATTTTATTAATTAAATGTCCACATCACCTATGTATGTCAGTATTTTATTAGTTAAATGTCCACATCAAGTAGGTATGTCAGTATTTTATTAATTAAATGTCCACATCAACTAGCTATGTCAGTATTTTATTAATTAAATGTCCACATCACCTATGTATGTCAGTATTTTATTAGTTAAATGTCCACATCAAGTAGGTATGTCAGTATTTTATTAATTAAATGTCCACATCAACTAGCTATGTCAGTATTTTATTAATTAAATGTCCACATCACCTATGTATGTCAGTATTTTATTAATTAAATGTCCACATCACCTAGGTATGTCAGTATTTTATTAATTAAATGTCCACATCACCTATGTATGTCAGTATTTTATTAATTAAATGTCCACATGACCTATGTATGTCAGTATTTTATTAGTTAAATGTCCACATCAAGTAGCCATGTCAGTATTTTATTAATTAAATGTCCACATCACCTATGTATGTCAGTATTTTATTAATTAAATGTCCACATCACCTATGTATGTCAGTATTTTATTAGTTAAATGTCCACATCAAGTAGCTATGTCAGTATTTTATTAATTAAATGTCCACATCACCTAGATATGTCAGTATGTTATTCATTGATAGTTTGGTGTAATGTTGTACTAAATGATTGAAATAGGTTTAGTGTAGCATTAATTCACTTTATTAATTAATTTAATTGATGATCATCTGTAGAATCAACTTGCTGTGAAGCATAGGTTTGCTCCCCCTTGAAGTCTTCAGAGAAAATGCAAAATGCAGCAAGAAAAGAATAGAAATAAAATCCATGTTTTGTTCCATTTCACTATAATTACTCTTGTATCACTAGATGTTAATTGTATTTTAGATTAGCAGGAGAAGAATGGTTATTGACTGGTGAAACAACAGATGAATATTACCCAGAGATTGGAGTTGTAAGTTACTATCTCATATTCGTTAGTATGTTTAATTAGTTGGTTAAATTTTCGTAGTATTTTGAATTGTCACTGAGGTTGAACTTCTGCATGAGAATTCCCCACAATTTCCTTTCAACCGTCATTAACGAAGGAAATTAACGATATAAATCTTTTTGGGACATTTTTGTCACAGGAGAAACCGACTCCTTTCTGCTACTAGTGAATTACAATATTCCTCCACTCTCCGGTAGTTGATTTTGTAAAATTTCACTATACCATGTGTTGAAATATCGTAATCCACTGGTAGCAGAAGAAGAATATATATATATCAATAATTATAGAAGAAATCACTAGTATTCTCAATCTTTTTTTAAGAGAGCACATAGTGTTTTAATATATGGGTTCAATATATGCATTCTGAACCTTGTGTTTAGAGTTTAGACTTAACATTTCACATAATATGATGATAAATACATCTTATCTTATTTTAATCTAATTTTTAAATGGCACCTGCTATCAGAATGTGGGATTGTTATAGCATTTTATTTAATGATTTTTAATCTATATTCAAATACAAAGGTGTGATCTACATGTAGACTACTTACTTATTTATCATGAAGTTTGAATGATCGAGGGATTAAGTCATCATGAACACTCTATTTTTGTAATCCAAAGCTATGGACATGATCTTGGATGAAAGTTTTCCTCTGATCAATGGATTTCATCTTGTTTGATCAAAATATTTGGAAATAAAATGTGTCAAATTTGGTCTCAACTGCTAGAAAATGTAGATATAGGAACTGCATTCTAATAAGAAGTAGATGTTTGGTAGATCTATTGCTATCTTTGCACCATCATCTAGCAACACTTTACATAGGCTCACCTCAGGCATAGGCTCACCTCAGGCATAAACTCACCTCAGGAGTCATATTTTCAACTGACTTATCAGCGACAAGCTTACCAAATCTTAAGGTATTGAAAATTGAGGGCATGCTGAGAGCTGTTGTTCGATTAGTCAATATATTGTATTATTATACCTCACTAACTTCCCATTGGCTTAAATTAAATCACATGACCTGAAACAATTTTAATGTTTTGTGAAAATTAACACAAACGGGAAACAACTAGTTGTTTACCGGGTAACAACCTTATTGTTTCCCAGTAAACAACCCATTGCGTGCCTCAAAAGGAAAACAACTCTTTCAAAAATTTCATAAAATTTCAAAAATTTTCATAATTCTAAAATCAAAAAAAAAGAAAAAAAAAGAAACAAATATTCAAAAAATTTCAGTATTTCAACAATTTCAAAAAATGTCAAAATTTCAAAAATTAAAAATAAATCAAAATTTTAACAAGATATCAAAATTTGTAACAAATTTCAATATTTCAAAATTTTCAAAAAGTTTCAAAAATTTCAGTTTTCATAAATTTTCTAAATTTTATTATTTAAATAATAATATTGAAAAATGATAAGATAATTATAGCCTACCATTTCGGTCAATACTATTGCCTTCTTCAAAAAGAATGAAGATTACCTAAAATTGAAATTGACTGGTTAATAAAAGTATTAAGAAATGGATGTTTTCATAATGAACCGGTTATATGTCCAAGGTTAGTCATAATGGCTCAAGGAAGGTTGTATTGGCCAGAGGCAATTTTTGAAGTTATTAAACACACATTTTAAATCTGTTGAAAATATTACTGATGGCCGGTTTGTGCCCTATATCACTGGTTGTGTTGTGAACTTTAATATAAACATGAAATAGTTTAACATTTGTTAAAAATTTGTCAAAAGTTATTAAACACACATTTTGCTTAAATACATGTATTTATTTAAATGCCCAATCCTTGGTCTGTTGTTCGGTATAATAAAACAGTTATTGCCTTCAATGGATTGTAAACATCAGAATTGTTAACCCTCAAGGGGTTGTTTCCCTCGGGCTAAGGCCCTCGGGAGAACAACCCCCATCAGATTAACAATTCTGGATGTTTACATCCATTGAAGGCAATAATTGTTTATTATTATACCTCACTTACTTCTCATTGGCTTAAATTAAATCACATGACCTGAAACAATTTTAATGTTTTGTGCAAATTAACACAAATGGGAAACAACTAGTTGTTTACCGGGTAACAACCCTATTGTTCCCCGGTAAACAACCCATTACATGCCTCAAAAGGGAAACAACTCTTTCAAATATTTCATAAAATTTCAAAATTTTCATAAAAATTCTAAAATCAATAAAAAAAAAAAAATATTTCAAGTTCAAAATTTTCAAAAAATTTCAATATTTCAAAAATTTAAAAATATTTCAATATTTCAAAAATTTAAAAATATTTAAAAATTTCAAAAATTTTCATAAGATATCAAAATTTTCAAAAAATTTCAATATTTCAAAATTTCATTTTTTTTTAAATTTTCAAAAAATTTCATAATGATAAAATTTTCAAAAAGTTTGATGGCTGGTTTCTGCCCTATATCACTGGTTGTGTTGTGAACTTTAATATAAACATGAAATAGTTTTAACATTTGTTTAAAATTTGTCAAAAGTTATTAAACACACATTTTGTTTTAATACATGTATTTATTTAAATGCCCAATCCTTGGTCTGTTGTTTGGTATAATAAAACAGTTATTGCCTTCAGTGGATTGTAAACATCAGAATTGTTAACCCTCAAAGGGTTGTTTCCCTCGGGCTAAAGCCCTCGGGGGAAAACAACCCCCTTCAGGTTAACAATTCTGGATGTTTACATCCATTGAAGGCAATAATTGTTTATTGTCTTGCATATGATTGGATGGTCAGAGACAAATGGAAGGTTGTTGTTAGGTGTTAAATTATTACCATAAAAATCGGACAACAAACATCCAATTTGAATTAGATTGAGGGGCACTTTATAGTGAGTGTCCTCTTTTCTTTAATCAGTGATCATGTTCATCTCTGATGATGAAGAAATATGATATTAGCATTAGGATATATGCTATTTTTTTGTCAGGATCCTTATTAGATAATAATATATTATTTATATGTTTTTTTTTAAAGGAAGTTACATCAAGAGCTAAGAAAATAGTGTTGAAAAAAGGGGAGTATTGTGTGGTGGAGAACCCCATTGACAAATCTTGTAAACCACAACTAGGAAAGTTAGAACTGAGGAAAGGTTGTTCTAGCTTCTTCTTACATCCAGGTTAGATTTAGTTTAGTTTCAGACGCTGACATTTTCTAGGGTCTTGTTTTAGATTTATTATAGCTATTGTTCTTTTAAATGTGGAAATATTTGATTTTTGTTAGTATGGTATGAAAAGAAAGTGTAAATTGTCAAAAATTCTACCAATATCAATAAAAAATGAACAGCTTTGTACTGAAAAAATAGACACACATCTACAATATAAAGATAATTATCAGTAACATGGGTATTTCTCTTTGATCTTGATGAGTGATATCTTCCGTATCAACAAACTGAATCTTACACTGAAAATTATCTGTCAGTGTGACATCAAACACATTATGACATTACAGATAAAAACAATATCATCAGTTTTGAATGTCTCGACATACATTAGCACTAGTATTGCAGCTAGTCCTACTGGACTCTCTGTGATACTAGTGATAATGTCTGTCGAGACCTTCAAAACACACATTATTCTATATTTATTTATTGCTTCTCTACCAGAGATACATGACTAATGAGTAATAACACAATATTCCCTATCAAAAATCTGTATTTATAACTTAAAGTATGGTGAATATTATTTTTGTTAATAATTTTTTTGGGATAAAATTATGACGGATACATTTTCGGCATTTGGCATGCTTTATCTTGTAGTTAGTTACATCATGACATCATCCTTTCAGTGTTAAGTGTAAACAACATTTTGTGGAAATGAAAATGAATGCAGCTAGGTCAACAAATCCTGGATAAATGATAATACAATATTAGTAAGACACAAATGACAATAGAGTTGATACACCATGAGGTCATGTCAGAGTTCATATTTTTAATGGACCAACTATTTAAAACCAAGTACACACCAAAAGCTGTTGTTCATAGGGTCAATATATTTGTCTTTCTTGCATATGATTGGACGGTCAAAGATGAATAAAAAGGGTTACCTGACATGACCCCAAACAGGACAGTGTTCTCCATTTTTGCTCAGTGATAGGTGGTTGTTTTTTGTTGCTGACTTTTATAGTGTGTTTTCATTTTTTCGCCATTGCGCTTAAGTACGCGTAATCGTGACAAAAATAATACAAAGAATACTTTATGTTTCCAATTTTTGCTACATTTTTGTACTACTTGCTACAGCAATTTTATTTTCTTTTCAACATGTCTCTCTTAATTCTTCTGTATCTTGTAATTTTCCTTAGCAAAAGAGATTTCAACACAATTTTTTTTCAAAAGTTTTGATTTTTCTGTTGATTCCTTTGCTTTTTCAACCAAGATATGTCTCTTTCTAAGTTTCCCCCAAATGTTCATGGCTGTCCTGAAATCAAATTCTGAGTCATCCGGTCCATGTATTGAAACCATCATTAATTCTTGTAATATGGTGTTAGTCAGCCTGTTTGTTCCTCAATGTTTTCTTCACTCTGGACATTCAACTGAATCCCCTTTCACATTCAATACATTAGACAAACGAGCCGTTTAATTATGTAATCAGAAGTGGAACAGGGATGTTAACGTGTCCATTTTATCAAAAAAAGTTTTTGCACATATCAACTTAGAATCGGAACAAAATCAGTTTTTGAATTTCATAATTATAGATCAGTGTTATTTCATGGAATTTGAAAATTAAAAAAAAGCATCAGAAATTACTTTATGAACATGTACTGTATATATTAACAATTTCCGTCGATACATGTAAAAAAAAAGAAAATTGTTTTTTTGTTTTACAAATATTTTAGTCCATTTTATTTTCAATTTTTTTTTTTCACAACTAAAAAATAGAACAAAATTATTTTTTTTCTCATTATGACAGGTTGTACTTTTAAAATTACTTCAACATGTTCGATCTTTCTTCTTCCAATTTAGGAACCGGATTCACACGTGAACGTATAAGGTTCCGCGAAAACTTTGCGCAGTGTCGGGCAACACAGCAGTCTTCTACCGACTATTTACAGGTAAAACTATATACAGGTGGGAGCTGGTCTAGTTGCTGTCAGAACGCGCCTTGAGGGCGCTCCTGAATCCCTCTACTGTGTTGGCCGGTGTTGTATTAGCTGGCAGTTGGTTCCAGTCCCTGATGGTCTTGGGGAAGAACAAATTTCCGAAGGCCTCACTGCTCGTTCTTTCTTGATAAAGGCGATCTTTGCCTCTAGTCCTGTTGTCGTTGGCTTGGATATATTGGTGGCTGTCTATATCAATTAATCCATTTTTGATTTTATACAGCATGCATAGTCTATTAGACTCTCCTTTCTTCTAATTTTTCCCACTTCAAGGACTCTACCATTTTAGTAACACAGCCAGGTGTTCGGTCTGTGTAATTATTGAAAACGAATCTTGCTGCTCTTTTTGTACTTTTTCAAGGTTGCCAATCTTTTTCCGGTTTGTCGGGTCCCATACTGAGCTTGCATACTCCATTGTTGGTCTCACCATGGATGTATATGCTGCTGATTTCACTGGTTTGGTACAGTCTTTTAAGTTGCATCGAATAAATCCCAATGTTTTGTTGCCTTTGCCAATTGTATTGTCTATGTGCCTGTCCCAGGTGAGGTTGGTAGAGATGGTGACACCTAGGTATTTACTTGTGTCTACTGTATCTAATGTGTGTCCATGTAGTTTGTAAGTTGTTGGCAATGGTGGTCTGTTCTTAGGTGTTATTCGAATGACTTGGCATTTCTTGGCATTGAAACTCATTTGCCATTTGTCTTCCCAATCTTGTAGTGATGCTAAGTCATTCTGTAATAATACGCTGTCAGTTTGGTTGTTGATGATATGGAAGAGTAGGCTGTCATCGGCAAATAGTTTTGTTTCTGATGATTTAACCATTTCTGGCATGTCATTGATGTAGGTCAGAAACAGTAATGGTCCCAAGACGGTTCCTTGGGGTACACCAGACAGGACTGGGGCTTGCTCTGATGCTGCTCCTTCTAGTATGACTCTCTGCTGTCTCTTTTGTAGGAATGATTGAATCCAGTTCTTTGTCTTGGCGTTGACTCCGTAATATTCTAATTTATGTAGAAGGCGTTGGTGTGGCACTTTGTCGAATGCTTTTGCAAAGTCTAGCAAGATGATATCTACTTGTGAGCCTTTTTCCAATTTTGAGCTATTTCATGGATGGTTACTATGAGTTGGGACTCGCATGATCGTTTTTTGCAGAATTCATGTTGAGCATTGGTGAGGATCTTGTTTTTGTCGAAATGGTCCATGATGTTGCTGTGGACTATATGCTCCAGTATCTTACATGTGATGGAGGTGAGGGAAACAGGTCTATAGGTCCTTTTTAAATAATGGTACAATATTAGCATCTCTCCAGTCTTGTGGTACTTCTCCTGTGTCAATCGATGTTTGAAATATGTCTGTCAAGATTGGAGCTAGTTGGTCTGCCGCTGATTTTAAAATAAACGATGGAATTGAGTCTGGACCAGTTGCTTTGTGTATGTTCTGATTTTTCAGTAGTTTGGTTACTCCTTTACAGTTGATTTTTATGTCGGACATTGTTTGGTATGGACTATTTCCTTTATTTGGGCAGTTATTCAGGTTTTCTTTTGTGAACACTGATTGGAATTGTTCATTCAATATTTTTGCTTTGCTCTTGTTATCACTTTGTAGGAACCCCATTTTGTTTTTCAATGGGGCAACTCCAGTCCATTCTTGACCCTTGCTCTTGATAAATGACCAGAATTTATTGGAATTTTCTTTGTAGTCAGTGCTGACATCTTCCATATACTTTTTATTTGCTTGTCTTACTTCATATTGAACTTCTTGCTGGAGTCGTTTATATCTATCAACATCTCTTTTCTTCTGGGTTTTTCTAGCTTTCTTATGAGCTTTTTGCTTCCGGTTGATCTTTCGCCTGATGGTTGTATTAATCCAAGGATGTGTGTGTCACCCTTGTGTCATTTTCGAAGGTACTCTTTTATCAATGGTGTTTTGGATTGCGTCTTTCAAAGCGTGCCAAAGTGATTCAATATCTCTCTTTCCGATGTTTCGAAATGTGTTTCCAAATGATTCTAGATCTTCCTTTATCTTGTAAATATCTGCTTTTTTCCATAGATATATTTTACGTCTCACTTTCATTACCCATTGTCTCGGATTGAAACCACTCGTAATTGTGTCACAAAATTAATCCTGACCAGGGGCAAATGTACAGTTAACTTGCACTTAATTGTTTAAAGAAAGTTGATCAAATATGCTAATCGAAGGGTGTTATAATTTAAAAGAGAAATGTTTATACAGCACTTACATGTAAAAGTGTGTTACTGTTAGTGTATAGTTTGGATGTAATTTTTTGCCGGAAATTGTTAAAATCTTTTCACAGATAATTATTTCTGTCATTTTACAAAGTCAAATAATTCAAAAACATTTGCATGTGGATTATAACCCATTAAAAGGTATGCTTGTACTTATTTCGTCATTAAAATTGTCAACTGTCCCCTGATTCAATATACATTTAAAGGCATTCTGACGATTGTAACATAGGAGCCACATGAAATGCAACACAGGATTTTAATTGGGATCAATACGCAAATTGGGAAAACAATGTTAATTTTCCGATCAGCTTTGAAAAATGAATGCCGGTCGGAAGAGAATTATAGCTGGTCGGCGAAGCCGGCTATAACCAGCAATGGAGAACACTGCAGGATGTTACTAGATGTTAGTGTATTGCTAAAGAAAAACAATTAAAGAAGATGCAACAAACGTAGAATTTCAATTGATCCTGCATTCACCCGAGACATTTATGAGTGGTAATAATACCCTTTCCTGTAAGATGACGTCGTAGAACAATTAAATGCGTTTATGACATCACGATATTTCCCGCAACATCGTCATTTTTCCACTCCCAATGTCCTGCATGACCGCAGTTATCGTGAAAGGGTAAATTTGATTTAGTTTTGGATGGGGTTTTTTCGTGTTTGTTTCCATTAACATCCATTTGTTATAATTAATTAACTACAGTTTAATTCTACATGTATATTCTATGCTCATTATACTTTTGTTTTTCAGGAGAAGCATTACAAGGAGGAAAGGTTAAATCCACCTATATCTTGTCTGACCAACAATCCCTAGTCCTTCGAGCTATATGTGAATTCTTTGATCAGATGTATAAAAGTAAGTTGTAAAATATAGTTTAAGTTTGGTTTGGTTTATGGTGTTTAACGTCTCTTTGAACAGTATTTCAGTTATATTGTGGTGTAACCGGAGAAAACCACTGACTTGTCGCAAGTCACTGACAAACTTTATCACATAATGTTGTATCGAGTACACTTCGCCATGAACAGGAGTTGATCTCACAGCTTTAGTGGTGATAAGCACTGATTGCACAGGTAGTTGGGAATCCACCTACCATGCGATCACGACAAAGACAGCCCCCAATGGTGTTACAACAAAATGAGAAACAGTTCTCATGCACTGTAACATCCCCAAATACATGTATAAATAAACGATAAAAAACCTGCACATATTGATTTTATTCGCTTCCGCTCCAAAAGACCACATACTATCACAAAAACGAATGACAACATAAACATGAATAGTACAATAGCAGGGTCAATGAATGCTGATAGTTAAGTGACATATGATAAGGAATTATATATAAATGTACTAATTTAATTGTTAGTTGTACCTACTAGTTGTACTAGCAGATTGTTTATAAACCTGTCTCAAATAGTGAACTATAGTAGCTAAGTCATAAACCTTTAAGAATAAGATTTTTCAAGGAATTTACAAGTTTAGTTGTGTCAGATTTATATTTATTCTTGCCCTTATCAAATTGTTATTTTATGTAGCAAAGGTTTGAACATATATCAAATAAATTGTAGATAAGAAACGATTGCCAGGAGACACATGGATGATAAAAGGACCAATTAATTATATACCACCTGTTGAAGTACAAGTTGTCACACAAAGGTATATAGATATACAGTCAAAACTGTATTAAGAGGTCACCTTTGGGACACAGAAAGAGTGACCTTATAATACAGATGACCTCTTAAAAGAGGTTCAATTCATATGAAATTTTCTATGACAGTACAAGAAAAAGGTGACCTTTTAATACAGGTGACTGCTTAATAGAGGTGAACACATGGACAGGTTTGACTATAATCCAATACTATGGTACCACAGGTTTTATGGTTCCCAGTATTCATGTGCTATTTCAATCAATTTTTGTCACAATATTTTTAATTTAACTTCCACGGTACTATTTGACCCCGATATATATGTTATCTATCATGGTATGTGGGGAATATCCTCCTCTTATAGGGCCTCTCTAACCAAAGACCACTCCTCTTATCAGGCCAGATCTCCTAATATACTATTAGACTGTCTCCTTCAAGAGAGACGAACCCTGTCATAGGTTCACTTTTTCAATGCAGAAAGAGTGGCCTTACAAGAGGGGGACTAGTGACACAAATTATTTTATACTTTAAACCACAGTAATCAAATTAATATTAATCCATAAATAAATTTCAAGCTAAAAAAAATTAAACAGCTCAACATTTCTCTAATTTTAATTGCAACCTTTTCATGAATGTTAAGATCAATTTCTGTGATGTTAATTTCCTGTGATTTTCATATAGCAAATCTAATTGAAAAGATGTATAGATACATGTATTAAAGGCATACAGGCTGTCAGAATTTAATTTTTTTTTATATTAAAAATTGCCAATATTCGATGTTTTATACTAATTCCAGTTGAAATTTTTCATAATATCATACGTAAATAGCCTAGAACGAAGGAAATACGTCGCTGTTTGATGTTTACCCACACAATATTCATACGACCTACACAGTGAACTCATTCGGTAAAGCGTTTGCGCATGTGCGAAATTGTTTGTTGAAGAAAAAGCACAAGGCACAAACAAAAATATTGACGGATTCTTCACGAAAACGACACAAAAAGAAGGATTCAGCAAGCTTTGTGTAAAAATTAAAAAAAAGATGTTATAGCGACCTACTCCATTTTTCAACACGTAAGCATAATTTAGTATCTTTTTTCAGCCGAATCATATTTTGACAGTAGAATTGCATCGTAGTTTTTTATATATTCCTTTTTTCAAGAGAAAACGCTAGGTGATATCTCTTTTAAATTAGAGACTAAAATAATGAACTTCATGTCTGTTTTTTTTCGAAAAAAATATAATCAAGCCAACTCAAGTGTTGTCAATAATATGCAATACAATTTGTTTATAATTTTCCCTTTATCTGGCCCCTTTGCAGAGTTTGGGTTTGTTTTTATTGATTTCATCACGTATTTCCGATTTTAAGTGTCATTCTTACTAAGTACCATTATATGATATTAACTGATTACCCCAGGATCCAATTTCATAGATATATTTCTTAAATTATATTAATTCTAACGAATTTACATGTAACATACAGAAGAACATGCTTCCTGGTTATTTATAGCAGTTATCAATTTTTGACAAACTTTGGAAAAGAAACCGACTTATAATTAGGTGTGTAAATAACGATTCCACCGACAGACATTCAAATTCTTTTCGCTAATTACGACATTATGACATATTTTTTATCCCCTCGCCAATGAAGTTGTGAAGGGATATAGTAACGCGTCCGTCCTTCCATAACATCCTTGTGAACACTCTAGAATCAACATCCTTCAATGGATTTTGACCAAACTTGATACATACTTAGTCCTTAAGAGAATCTGAAACCCTATTGATTTTCAAGGTCAAAGGTCAAGGTCACCATGTCAAATTTTTACCACATAACATCCTTGTTAACACTCTAGAATCAACATCCTTCAATGGATTTTGACCAAACTTGGTACATACTTAGTCCTTAAGAGAATCTAGAATCCTATTGATTTTCAAGGTCAAGGTCACGGTCAAATTTTTACCCCGTAGCATCCTTGTGAAATATTCTAGAATCAACATCCTTCAATGGATTTTTACCAAACTTTATACATCGTTATCCCCTCGCCAACAAAGTTGCGAAGGGGATATAGTAACGCTACTGTCCATCTGTGCATCTGTCCGTCCTTCCGTAACATTTCTTGTGAACATGTAAACATAGTTCAATGGATTTCAACCAAACTTGGTACTCAAGTAATACTAACAAAGATCTGGCACCCTATTGATTTTCAAGGTCATAGGTCAAAGGTCAAGGTCACAGTTGAACTTTGAATTGTTTAGAGGTTTAACGGCAAGGGGATACGCCACGCTTTGCATTGCCCTTGTTAAACCTGGCTTCTTGTTCAGAACATTTTATTAGTATGAAACATCGAATATTGGCAACTTTCAATATATATAAAAAAAATCAATTCTGACAGCCTGTATGCCTTTAAGTGACCATGGTCTATTTTCTTAAATAATTCTTTCACTAATGATGTTTGAGGGCAAGATACTAACTTACACTAGTTGTTTTTCTGCCTCGATCAATCAACATGGTTGCCTCAATATAATTAATTAATGTCTGAAAATGGCATCAAACAACATTTAAATCTGCCATCAATCAGTAAAATTATATAGGTAGATATATGGATAGTGATATCTTTTTTCTATTTTTCAGAAACCAGATACCTCTGAGTAAAAATGAAGGAATTTATGTCCAGAACAAACGAACAGGCAAAGTATGTAGAAAAAATAACTTTTTTTCAATTGAATATTATTCTGAATAATATTAAATCATGTACAGTAGAGTTCGTTTATAGCGAACAGGCTTGTAACGAAATCAGGCTTATAACGAAGTAAAGATAAATCCCTCGTCCAATCGCTATTTAAACAATGTATTTTTGAAGGCCTATTACAAATTTTTTTATAGCAAAAATCAGGCTTATAACGAAGAGAATTTTAAACCCAAACAACGTTTTTATTACTCAAAATTGACATGATATAACAAAGAAAATTGCTGAACAAACAAATCGTTTACCTGTCTTCCGTTATGCACGGACCATCACATTTTAGAATGGCACTTGACACTTCCGTTATCGGTAATTGAAAAATCAATAATCCCACCTGTGATGTTGTTAATGATGTCAATCAAGACTTTTCTTTAAAATATTCAAACAATAAAATGGGTATTATGATTAACAAGTTGTCAATTAATAACACACATCCTAATTTATTGCATTAAAAATTAATAAAGCATAATCTAAATTTTAATGAATGGATGCAC
Organism: Bathymodiolus septemdierum; assembly: GCA_963383655.1. NCBI lineage: Eukaryota > Metazoa > Mollusca > Bivalvia > Mytilida > Modiolidae > Bathymodiolus > Bathymodiolus septemdierum. The sequence continues at coordinate 127,159,723 of OY726517.1, forward strand.
AAGCTAAAGAAATTAAAAACAAGGTCATGTGTGAGATTAATTCATTTGCTATTGTTTATTTTTTCTTTGATGATAGACTCTTCAATTAAACAACAAAGTGGTTTTTAAATTTTAATTCTACCGTTGTTTTTCACACTGCAAGCCGAACATTGTCATAAATATGATAGCACATCCTCGTGGTGATCATTCAGTAATCAGTATGGCTAGCAGAAAGAGAAAGGCAATAGATCTTGATACAAAATATCAGATCAGATCAGTTTTATTTTAACTTCTGAATTAATAAATTTTATTCAACAATTCTTGTTTTTGTTTTTCTCTATTCAGAAAAACGATGTCATATTTTAACAGTGTAGATCACGTTAATTTATTCCTCAACATAGCTTGCATTATGAATGGTGTTACAAAAAAACAAAGACTCACAAAACAAAATCCACTGAAATTATTTTATTACAACAAAACCATTGAAGTAAAAACATTATTATCTGTCAAAAAATAACAAAACAAAGCAAACAAAACAGTTAGGGATCGTCTCAAGATGTGACAGTTTTTTCAAATGAAGTTAGTTTCATTTGGCTCAGACCACCCACCCACCCCCTCCAAATGAAAGTGTGAAAAACAGAATACCGATGTATTATAAACCAAACTCCACCTAAAGATATAGGGTTTAGAACCATGTATTCTCCATATGCATGTCATGATAAAGGGTCTATCTATGAACTTTATCCTTTCAAAATCCCAGACACTTGATTTCATCTAAGTGTACATATAATTCAACAAGCATACTGTACCAATAAAATGTATTATTTTAAATTGACAACAGTAAACATTCCAAGAATCGAAAACATTATTTTTTTAATTTGCAAAAGAAGACCCGTTGCTTTTCGTTGCATATGATATTTAGTTGTACCGCAAACAGGAAACCAGAGCTGTGTACATATACACCCATTACTTATTCAGTACTAAAGAAACAGTACAATATACAGACTCGAAAGAAATTAAAGCGATGTTCCATTCAATTTTATGCCATTTTTTAAGTGCATTTTTAAAGATTTATTGACAAATCTCAATGTGCGATTTTTTTTTTTTTTCAATCGTGACAGCTGAAAACCACCCACCTACCAAACGAAACTAACTTTGTTTGAAAAAAACTGTCACATTTTGAGACGATCCCTTACACATCACTTGAAATAAATTTTTTGAAATACATCATTTTGCAAAAGGGGGGGTAATTCTACATTATTTCTCTTATAACAAACGATGCCTATAACGAAATAAGATCCGAGAGTTCCCTGGACTTTGCTATAAACGAACTCTACTGTACATAAAAAAATGTGTATTATTGAAATAATAATAACGAGTAATAAATTAAGGAATATTGAAATAATAATAACGAGTAATAAATTAAGGGACACAAATTTAACAGTAAAATATTTCTCCATGTCTGAATGTTAGGCTTCAAAATATGAAAATTAATATTAATTTTCATGAAACCAAAGTAATTAATTTGTCTTCATTAGTCTAGAAACTGTATAGGTCTGTACCAGTTAAATATTTTTTGTTCTTTTTCTATAGGTTCGAGCAGTAATGGGACCAATGTCTTATATGTTAACAGAAAATGAAGAATTATGGGAGAAAATTTTGGATCAAAATATAGAAAAACTATTAAAGTAAGCAATAACAAATTTCTTTTTTTTTCAGAATTTTTTTTTGTTATCATCAACTATATGTTAATCGATTGTTTAAATTAGATTTAAAACTTGTGTTGATTTTGATTGAATCATGTTTATGTCTTAAAATAATTTTAAAAAATGTATAGTAAGTAAAATGTTATAAAAGATGAGATGATACAAAATACTGAACCTTGAACCTGGCTTTGGAATATATTTTGGAAGATTTTAGACTGGCAAGTATTAAAGATAAAAATATGGGATATGAGCAGTGGTACATGATCATATCTTGAATCTCTGAAGACTGACCTCTTAATAATGGGTTTATTAAAAAATTTTCAGACAAGGTGGCGGAGATGGCTCAGGTGATATCAGAAAGATCGCTTATTTTGAACAAAGCATTGACCCACAAATGTTGAAGGTAATGTTAGCTCTATTAAAATCTGACTAAGCATGTTGGTCTAGATCTAGTACAAAGTGGACATTATTATTTTTTCATCGATTGTAAGTTGTTCTCGCCATGATATAGCTGAAAAATTTATTATTTGGCATTAAACAACAATCACTAATACAAAAGAATATAGATGTAAGTGCACATGAAAGTAAATTCACCTAAAACTCAGAAAAACAACAAATGAAACTCAGATAAACATCACCTTGAACTCAAATAAACATCAAATGATACTCAGATAAACATCACCTTGAACTCAAATGAACATCAAATGAAACTGAGATAAACATCAAAGTCAAGTAATAAAGATTTCTATGATTTATTTCATCTCCCTATCACCCTTAGTGAAAGTGGGTCTGACATGTAGCTATGATGAGTTTTGAAAACTATATATAGTTACATTAACACTTTAAGACAATGTTAAATCAATGAAAAGTAATCTTATGTTTGCCAGAAATATGGAAAAAAAATAGATCAATAAAAATACATTGAAACCTGTATTATGTGACCTTCCAAGGAACATTGAATTATGGTCACATAAGACAGGTGGTCGCTAAATATAGGTTTAATTTATGTGAAATGCATATAAGTTATTGCTATAAAGTAGAGGTGGTCATTAAAGCAGGTTTGACTGTAATAAGTTTTTGCTAAGTAGAGGTGGTCACTAAAGCAGGTTTGACTGTATGCATAAGAGCATATTTGTTATGAATCAGTCATGTTCTACTTCATTTTCAGGGACGTGACAAGACTAGAATTATCTCATACAGATGTCCTGGTAATACAGCTGTACAGGTACAGTTTAATCTTATTATCTAGTTTGTACTAATTAATAAACCAGGAAGAAAAATGTAATGAAAGCATACATGTGGCAAACTATTTTAGTAATATTGAAAAGGTGACTTTTTTCTTAGATTTAATGTGTCAATCTAATATCCCAAAAAAACAAAACATTTCAGTATTTAATGGAACAAGATTTTTCCACACTTTTTTCTGTCTGCTTTATTTATTTTATTTTACAATTGCATATTAATGGATGATAGCTCATAACAAAGCAAAGCATAATATCAATTTAAAATCATTTGGAGGTCTGAAAAAACATCAAAACCTTGACAGGCCCTGGACAGGATATTAAGCAGCTCCCAGGATTTGTCAGTATTTTCCTCCAGTATTTTCACAAAGATTAGTAAACAATTAAATATGATTGAGTTTGAGTTTAATTTTAATATTTTTACAGGTTTATAACTACCTAGAGAAGACAGCCCGTGTTGTGTTTGGACCAGATTTAGTTATTTTGGGACCACATGAAAATTTCAATGTACTTAGTTTGAGTGGTAAGTTACCATGGTTACTAAATAAAAGGTCTATATAATAATATTCAGGGCAGATAGAGGGTAACATTTTTATATATTTTCTAGTATAATTGTGTTTTTGGAAGCAAATATGTGAAGCTTTCAAAAAACAAACTAATGTTAAACCTGTATTAAGAGGTCACAAAAACAAAGAAAAACTTGCCTTTTAATACAGGTGACCTCTTAAAAGAGGCTCAATTCCTATGAAATTTTCTATGACAGGACAAGAAAAAAAATTACCTTTGTATACAGGTTATTGCTTAAGCAGGTTTGACTGTATTTTTTTTATGTGTCCATGACTTTGTTGGTGAATGCTTTCATCTAGTTTTTAAATATAAGGAACAGTGTAAATTCATCCACATTAATATTCCAGCTACCTCAGTGATGTTATGCTTAGTGTGCTCATCTTGAATATGGGAGATTCTAGGTTTGTTTCCTGATATAAAGCAAAGACTATGATATTGGTGTCTGCAGCATTAAGGAGTAAGAGGAAATACTGGTTGGCTCGTAGTCAGGATAATGTGTTCTGGTAGACCGACACTGTCTACAAAAGACTGTTGTTTAAGTAAGCTAACACTATACAAATCAAGCTCATTGTAATGGCATAGTCCAAAACAGCCACCATCTTTATTATCTCATTAGAAGGAAACTTGTCCTAATGATTAGCTGGCTCACTTGGCAATAATATACTGGTACACTTATTGACTGGTATGAGGGTAATAGCAAGTTTATTGTTCCCCGAGACACCAACTATTGCTATTACCTGAATATCCAGTCAATAAGTGTTTTATTATACTGAACAGCATAAGAGACTATGATACCATGGACAAACACAGAACCTGCTTGCCATGTTTGTTGTTGTTGTCTGTTGATTTGGGATTTTAGTTTTGCATAGGAAAAATCTAGAGAATTTTGAATGTCCATTACTGTGCTTCCTTCAATGAATCAAGATCATTCATAATTCTGCAGAAATATATTGTGTCTGTGGTGAATAGCACAGGAGAGGTGAATAGTTCATTACACAGTTTATCAGCAACAAGAATATTTATGAGCCTGACTTTTTCATAGGAAGACTTCTACTGAGGTATAATAAATAGCATGATGTCATTTAACACTATTGATATAATAATACCTGTATCGTTTCAGCTGGTAAACCAAAGCAATCAGATGCTATGAGATCATTGTGTTTAATGTTAGGACCAGACTTCATTTCAGATATCATTGAGGTAAACATTATTATCGTTGATTTGTGCATTTTCCTTCTATTATCAAGGAACTAGCATGATATAAACATAATATCACTGTTTTTAATGTGATATTATAGTGATGTCGCTGGTGTCATCTCACCAAATCCTTAATAAACATATAGTTGATATGTTTTGCTCAAAATGGACTTCTTATTCTGAGAAATCTATTCTCGCAAAACAAATCACCAATAGTATATTCATATTTACATATTATTCTTTGGAGTAATGGTCTACAACGAACAGATTATACCTTCATAGCTAGTACTAAACTAGCTACAATCATTCACTCTGCTTTTGTACTGTCCATGTGTATGAAAGTATGTTTGTTTTTTGAGCTGAGATGAATTGTTTATTTATTTCTATTTTGTCAATAAAGATCTACTATAGATATCAAGAGGGAAGGGGTTGGGTATCCCATTAAATGGTTTAACCCTGTCACATTCCTTTTCCTGTGCCATGTGAGAACCCTAATTTCTAATGGCGTCTTGTTGTTAAGTCTCCCAAACAAAGTTTGGGAGACTTTTTGTTTTTGCTCCGTTTCTTATTATTATTATTATTATTATTCTTCTCTTTCTCTTTCTCTTTCTCCTTCTCCTTTCTTTCCGCGGACCATGAACTTGTCCACGGAAGATCTCAGGAACTACTGGACAGAATTTCATGAAACTTTGTGGAGTTATAGATATATGTTTCTAGTTGGTCATAAAGTTTTCAGCTTTGTGGTAAAGGGGGTCAAAGTCATATTTTGAGGGGTTCAAAGGGGGTGGGTGTTACTATAGAATCCTATGGGAAAGTTTCGTACATTAATGTTGATAACTTCTAAATGAATAATGATAGAGACATAAAATTTGACATAGTGATGGGTCACCATTAGAGGAGCAATTCTGTGTTTTCAAAATGGCTGCCAAAACACGGTATAAAAAATGGGAGGTAAAAATTCAATATTGCCCGATATCATCAAAATTTGATATGTGGGTAGATAATGATGTCCCGAATTGATTCCCAACATTGAAAAATTTCTACCGGTCGCCATTTTCAAAATGGTCCCTACAATACTGCAAAAATTCAACATTGTCCGATATCATCAAAATTTGATATGTGGATAGATAATGATGTCCCGAATTGATTCCCGACATTGAAAAATTTCTACCGGTCGCCATTTTCAAAATGGCCACCACAATACTGCACAAATTCAACATTGTCCGATTTCAACGACATTTCATATGTGGGTAGATTATGATGTCCCGAATTGATTCCTGACATCGAAAAATTTCCATCGGTCGCCATTTTCAAAATGGCCACCACAATACTGCACAAATTCAACATTGTCCGATTTCAACGACATTTCATATGTGGGTAGATTATGATGTCCTGAAATGATTCCTGACATCGAAAAATTTCTACCGGTCGCCATTTTCAAAATGGCCACCACAATACTGCACAAATTCAACATTGTCCGATTTCAGCGACATTTCATGTGGGTAGATTATGATGTCCCGAAATGATTCCTGACATCGAAAAATTTCTACCGGTCGCCATTTTCAAAATGGTCGCCACAATACTGCATAAATTCAACATTGTTCAATTTCAACGTCCTGAATTGATTCCTGACATTGAAAAATTTCTACCGGTCTCCATTTTCAAAATGGCCACCACAATACCGCACAAATTCAACATTGTTCGATTTCAACGTCCTGAATTGATTCCTGACATTGAAAAATTTCTTAACGGTCTCCATTTTCAAAATGGCCACCACAATACCGCAAAAATTCAACATTGTACGATTTCAAAGGTAGCTTTTAATTTATTTTTTAAACCGGTTGTCTGTGGCCGGTTTGGGAGACTTCATAATCGTTAGATTATAATGATATCTTGTTATTTTTGTATTCAGAAGTTTGAGGTTTATCAGAGGAATGATTTGTTTTGTTGTGGTTGATTATATAAATTCATGACAAAAAACAAGTTAGCAAACATTTATTCATGTAGGTGAAACAGTGTCATTGCCTATGGACCGATGTTGTGATTGGCAGAAATAAGATGGTAGATAACTGATAGGTAAGTGACCTTCTCCATACACGAAGGACGAGTCATGTAGTAGAATTTTTTCAGCAAAACTAGCAGGTTGAAGGGATTGTAGAGAAACTAGGTCAAATTACTGAAATATTTTATTTTATTTTTGTAGGTAGAAACATCTGATCATGCTCGACTTCGACTACAGCTTGCATTCAATAATCATTTTGAGGTACGAGTTATAAATTGGAAATAGGGAAATTAAGTATTCATTTTTGTATTATTAATAATTCTAATATGAAGTCCTTCATTTGCTTTATAAACCATGTCATGATAGAACTCCTGATATACTTTGCTTCGCACATGAGTATAGCAGCGAAAATTATGGACATCATATTCTTTGGCGATTTCATGTATTTATACAGGACTATGGGGATAACATACTAACATCCCATGTTAAATCCCCCAACAAAGAAAGTGTGAATTCCACATTTTTCAGCCTGCCATAATTAAATATTTTCTTGACAGTCACTGAATAACTTCTGTTTAATTACTCAATAAAATTGGGAGGGGATGTTTAATTTAATTTGGGTCATATGTCCATTCATTCATTCATCTGACTTAATTTCTGATTAACTTCTAAACTTGATGTTAACATTCTAGTTGATTTGTGGTTCAATATTTAGATACATATTGAAAAATCATAATGTTAGAGCCATCTGACCTTGAATAATATATGGGCTATGATTCAAAAGGAATATTGGTGTTTAATCTGAAATATGAACATGCAATCAGCTTCATCAATTTGGTCAAATTTATTAAATTATTATCAAATGCCATGGTCAATATCATCGAAATTGTTCGTAATTGCGTCCGGTGAGGCTAACGTGTACGGATCATCATATTATTGAAATTTTAGAACTTCGTCCTTCAAACAGGTTGCCTGTCTCATATTTCCAACTAAGTACCAGTCTAACTAAAATCAAGTGTTATAATACACTACCAGATGAACTCATGATCAGCCAATGAAATTTTGCTAGCAAAATCGAAACAGTGCCTTTCAGGGGTTAGGGTTATGGTGTTTAACACCACTTTCAACAATATTTGAACAATATCGTGGTGGTCAGTTTTATTGGTGGAGGAAACTGGAGTACCCGGAGAAAACCATCGACCTGCCGCATGTCACTGACAAACTTTATCACATAATGTTGTATCGAGAAGACCTTGCTTGAACGGACTTTGAACGTTAGTGGTGATAGACACTGATTGCATAGGTTGCTGTTAATCCAAACACCATATGATTACAGTGGCCCCTCAGTGCCTTTCAAACTTTTTTTTAAATTACCTCATCACAAACATAAAGTTCTCTGATTAGTTGATAATTTATATATACGAAAGTTTATCTATATATGACCTCTAATCTAGTTCTGTCAGATGTTAAGGGGAGTGTAACACATATATAACAGTCGATTTTAATCAGATTTACCAAGTACAGAGGAAGGTTTTCACTTTAGAGCTGTTCGTATATACAGGTCTTTACAATTCATACCAACACCCACTAGTCCCTGGCTACAGTGTAGTAAGGAAACATTTTTTACTCCCCAACAAAAGAATGTCACTTGCCATAATTCGTACTATATATCTCTAATATGTATTTATTTGTACATAATTATTAATGCCCTGAATGACACAGAAGATTTTACTAATTTAGTTGAGGAATGGGCTTTTTCTGATACCACATTGAAACAATTTTAATGTTTCAGACTTTTAGTTTTATTATGATAAACAAGACTTTCACGTTTAAACTTTTTTCCAGTGACAAATTCGGCTTTGCCATCAATATCTGGGCCTGCCTTTCTGCAAACATAACAATACATAACTTCGTTATTGGAATCATCAATGAGCCACAAAAACTCAGACATCCAGACATTTTGGAAAATACACTTTTCAACTTTAGAACCTGAACCTTCATCAGTATTTTGGCTTGCTACCTCCATCTGTGTTGCATCAGGCAGGCTATCTTCGTAATCAGTTGATTCAACCGGTATATTTTTTGCAAATAAGTTTGCGAGAAGGTTTTGTTTTTTGCTAATCGTGGTCACTTGCAAGCATCAAAAGTACGTGATTTAAAGCTTTTATGTCTGAGTCAATTGCATGGTTTAAAAGATCGGATAATCAAAGTCGGAATTTAAATTGAAAAAAAATATCGATGAGGGAATGAAAATGTTCCTGAAATATCAACTCGCCATCTGGCTATCAATACTGAATTTTTACTCGCATTTTACAGAAGTAACTCGCAAATGCGAGTGGTTTGGCCCTGATATTTCAGAAAGGGTCTGCAAACAACACTTTACAAAATTTACAATATTATCAAAGTACCAGTAATTGTTTACTAAATATTTAAATTTTGATAGCTGTTCTATTTATTTACAGTACGAGAAAGGAAACTTTGAAAGTGAAGCCAAAATATTTGCAGTACCAGACTTTATTGGTTTTGCCTGTAGACAAATTGGTTTGTATTATTAAATTATTATTAGTTTGATATTAAACCAGATAGATATTTACAACTCTTTTCAACGAAAAAAGACATTTTATGTTTTAACATGAATTCTTCTTTATCTTCTTGTTCTTTTGATTGAACAAAAACTGAATATGAATAACCAGTTGGGCCTCTTGTTTACTTTGTCTATTGCCACTCTTTTTTAGCTTACCTGGTCATTGTCAGATTTTAGTTTTCTCTGAAACTTCTTGCCCAATTTAAATCAAACATGGTCGGGATGGTCCTTGGGAGGTTTACTTTCAGAAAACAGATACTGAAAATGAAGTATCTTATTTTAAGACGAAAGATATTTCCATTATTTGGTGAAATTAACTGAAATTTAAACTGTAACAATATGAAAATGAGTTGTTTAACAAATATTCACTTTTTTTCTGTAATTGTTATAATTTTGATTATTTTTGACAAGTGTGTACTGCATTACTAATATTTTGTCCAAAATTATCTTTTTTTGAATTATTTCCTCTGAAACCATTTGGTCAAATTTAAGAGCTCATCCTGAATAAAGCTGAAATATTGCTTGCAATTGCAAATTTGGAAGATAGAACAATTTTTATTTTTTATCTAATTTTGATGCAGTTTTTTTTCTTTGAATTGATTTTGACGAGGGCTTCATGTATTTAAGTTGATTTCCTTTACCAACTATGGTTTTCGAGTTAAACTTGATTGCAGTCAAACTGTTGTAGGAGGTAGCCTGTGTCGACTTTCTGTGGTCGCATCGTTCTGCACCCAACATAGCCCTTTATTGCTTAAGTAGGAAAATAAGTTTCTTGACAAAACCACAGACCTGCCGCAAGTTACTGACAAATTTTATCACATAAAGTCTTAAACAATACAACTATGAACGAGATTCAAAACTCACAACCTTGTTGGTGATTTTGCGCCGATTGGTAAGATAAGATTACGGCCACTTTTAGAAAAGTGAATTCTCAGCATTTTATTTTAGGTGGTAGAATTAGAGGACAGGTAGCACAGATTGCTTTTGATGAATTCCACAAACATTCAGCACAGATCATACAGACAGCAGTATTTGGTTTGGACCAAGATGGAAATCTCATCATACCACTGAAATTTGCTGCAAATAATTTGGTAGGTATTTTTGTGTATTTACTTGTATTATACTTATTCAGTAAAAATAGGGTTAATATTATGCATTTCTCAGATTATGCGCATTTCATGGCACTTTCAGTTATATTGTGGCAGCCATTTTAATCGTGATAGAAACTGCAGTAATGAAAGAAAATTTCCATCTTTTTGTAGGTAACGGACATATTTAGTCGAGTTGCGACAAAGTCGAACTCGGCTTATAATATGATGAATGGCGTCCGGGCGGCGCAATCGTTTCCGCACAATATCTTAAGAATGAAATGTCTGATCTAATTGAAACTTGGTACACACATGCCAGGTGGTGAGAGGAGGAAGCCTATTGATATTGAGGATCGTAGGACAAAGGTCAAGGTCACAACTTCTAAAAATAGAACAAAAATTTGATACTTTTTTCGTTTCCGCACGATATCTAAGAACAAAATGTAGGATCTAAATGAAACTTGGTACACATATGCTTGATGGTGAGAAGAGGAAGCCTATTGATAATGAAGTTTATAGGACAAAGGTCAAGGTCACAACTTCTAAAAATAGAACAAAAATTTGATACTTTTTTTGTTTCCGCACGATATCTTTAGAACGAAATGTCGGATCTAAATGAAACTTGGTACACACATGCCTGATGGTGAAAGGAGGAAGTATATGGATATTGAGGTTTGTAGGACAAAGGTCAAGGTCACAACTTCTAAAAATAGAACAAACATTTGATACTTTTTTCGTTTCCGTCCGATATCTTAAGAACAAAATGTAGGATCTAAATGAAACTTGGTACACATATGCCTGATGGTGAGAGGAGGAAGCGTATTGATGATGAGGTTTGTAGGACAAAGGTCAAGGTCACAACTTCTAAAAATAGAACAAAAATTCAATACTTTTTTCATTTCCGCACCATATCTTAAGAACGAAATGTCGGATCTAAATGAAACTTGGTACACACATGCCTGATGGTGAGAGGAGGAAGCCTATCGATATTGAGGTTTGTAGGACAAAGGTGTCAAGGTCACAACTTCTAATAATAGAACAAAAATTCGATACTTTTTTCATTTCCGCACGATATCTAAAGAACGAAATGTCGGATCTAAATGAAACTTGGTACACACATGTCTGATGGTGAGAGGAGGAAGCCTATCGATATTGAGGTTTGTAGGACAAAGGTGTCAAGGTCACAACTTCTAAAAATAGAACAAAAATTAGATACTTTTTTTGTTTCCGCACGATATCTTAAGAACGAAATGTCGGATCTAAATGAATCTTTGTACACACATGCCTGATGGTGAGAGGAGGAAGCCTATTGATAATGAGGTTTGTAGGTCAATGGTCAAGGTCACATTGTCCATCCACATGTTTGCAACTCTGCTTTCGCACCTTTGCTGCGTTACTGATTTTTTATATGATAATCTGTCGCATATACCTTGTCATGGTCAGGCGTCAGACTGACAAGCCTTTGTTATGATTGGTATTTTCATTTATTTTTGTTGTTCACTGACATTTAAATTATACTTGCAAATGAATTCACTGGATAATTATGCCTTTCATTGCACACTAAATTTTGTGGTTTGATCGAACCAACGAAAACCACAAACAAATTTATTCAACGAATAAAAATTGAATTCCCACTACTACCATATGATCATGGGTAAAAAGGCTACACCATAATTTTGAAATAAAAAACCACATTGGTTAAAGGAATGACAATTTATGTTTATAGGTAATTAGCAGTGTAGATATACAGAGTATTGAACCTGTTGATGTTAAGATGAGAGACAGCTTAAGTAAATCTGTACAACTAGCTATTGAAATCAGTACAAAGTAAGAATTAAATACAGACTTAGTAATAATTTTTTAACCAATATATATAGTTCACCTGACTCAAAGGGTTATTTAAGCTTTTGCCGTCATCTATAAAAATTTGAAAAATCTTCTCCTCTGACATCACTGGGCAAATCTGAACCAAGCTTTGCCTGAATAATCAGGCAAAGTTGGATCCTGATGGGCCCAGTGATGTCAGTTGCCTGAATAATCGGGCAAAGTTTGGTTTTGATTGGCCCAGTGATGTCAGTTGCCTGAATAATCAGGCAAAGTTTGGTTTTGATTGGCCCTGTGATGTCAGTTGCCTGAATAATCAGGCAAAGTTTGGTTTTGATTGGTTCAGTGATGTCAGTTGCCTGAATATGTTATTCAGGCAAAGTTTTGGTTCCGATGGGCCCAGTGATGTCAAAGATTTTTGTTTACACATTTTTGTATTTTATGGAATGTATATGTTTCACATCTCATTATCATTCAGCTAGGGTTCCAATATCAGTTGATTAAAGCATAAAATAAAGTCATTTAAAGACATTTCTATATATAGTTACTGCAGCCATTTAAAAAAAAAATGTGTCTGTTAACTCTGCCTTCCAATTAACGAGGGCCCGGATGGTTCAATGAGTTCGGTAGTTGGATTACCTAACAACTCATACAAGCCTATTACCAATATGGCGTGGGCTCGCGCCCGGCTTTGTAAATTACAAAAAAGGGTGCACTTGACTCACAGCCGCAAGTGATAAAGTTTACCAGTTGCTTGCACATGGTCGGTGGTTCTCTCCGGGTACTCCGGCTTCCTCCACCACTAAAACTGGTGGCTATGATATAGCTGAAATATTGCTGAAAGTGGCGTTAAGCACACAATAAAACAAACAAGAAACAATTCAATGGTTGATGTTACTATTAATAGAACATAGGGGGGTAAAGCACACATATAGAGCTAAGAATGCCACATTTTTGCTCTAATAGATATTAAATATGACCAATATTTACATTTTTTATTCTTATTTTGACATATGTTACAGGGTTTGCCAAAAAGCTTTTTTGTTTTGCTGTTTTTTTTTCCGGAAAATATGAAAAAATTAGCCTGATTTTGACAAAGTAATCGTTTGAAAATCTATTTCTCTGAAAACACTGTGCCAAATTAAATTAAACTTTGCAAGGATGATCCTTGGGTGATACTCTTTTACATTTGTGTCCAACAACCCCACCTTCAACTTCAGCTGTTATTGGAACTGTAGCTAAACAAGTTTTTCCATAAAATATAGGTGATTTTTACTGAATATGTGAATTAGGTTGAATTACATTTTAAAATCTCCATCTCTGAAACCATTAAGCTAAACAAAAACAAACCTGGCAGTGATGGGTTTAGAGTGCTTCACTTGTCAAATTGTGTCTGATGACCCCACAAACTGACAAGCTTTACTATAAGTAGAAATAATTAACTTGTTTGAACTTGGGTTGTATTTTGTTTTATTTCTGTGCAAATATTTGCTATGCATATTATTTTATAATATATAATATTGGTGCATATTATTTTTGTGTTTTGATTTAAGATCAGTTGTTGCATAAGATACAAAAGTTTATTTGGTAACATATTTAAAAAAATGACTTTATTTGACAGATCTATTGAAGCTTCAGCATCACATGAAGCTATGAGAAATGAACAGGTAGCTCGAGGACAACTGGAACGTCAGAAACTCCTCAACGAGATGGATGCTGAGAAGGAGAAGACCAAGCTATTAGAACTGCAGGCTATTACAGCGGCCGTAGAGTCAACTGGTCAGGCCAAGGCTGAATCACAAGCTCAAGCTGAGAAAATGCTTATAGAATGTGAAAGTGAAATTGAATGTAGGTCATTTTTAATGTCGTTTGGTTTGCTTGCTCCAATAGACTTTTAATATTATTTTGCTTACCAATTCTTTATACTATGAGCATTGCTGATGAAGGTTATTCTATAAATGTGTCATTCACACTAAATTAGATATGTATGTTTTTATTAATCTTATTGGGAAATAATAGCATTTCTATGGTTAAGAAAACTACTTTGTAAATAGTTAATAGATATCTCTCTAATTAAGTCTAGTGGTCAGTAATTTTGGGGCCGTCATGATCGTGATCGTATGGTACATGTGCAATCGGTGCCTATCGCCAATAAAGTTTTGAGTTGGAATCTCGCTCAAGGGGAGGTGTACTAGATACAACATGATGTGGTCAAGTTTGTCAGTGACTTGTGACAGATCGGTGGTTTTCTCTGTGTACTATGGATAAAATTGACCGCCATGATATAGCTGAAATATTGTTGAAAGTGGCATTGAGCACCTTAATCTTAACTCCTAAGTCAGTAATTATGCTCATATAAAGATCTTGCTGTGAAATGTTTATTATCTGGGAAAGAAACAACACAGAATAAAAAAAATATTGAATTTTAGATTTATTTGGAACATAAACTTGTAGAAGTAAAATTTTGGTGCAGTTATTATTTTGTTACCGTGCATCCTAAAGATATATTAAATACATTTATTTATTTTAGCTGCCAAACTTAAGGCTGAAGCAGAAGAAATTGAACACTTCACTAAGTTGGAAACACAGAGTATGGTAAGAAGTTAAAAATAAAAAATTTAGTCTGTCATATTCTTGACTCTCCCCCCCCCCCCCCCCCCCCCCCAAAGGGAACAAATCTACATTATTTTATTACTGATTTAACAACAAACAACCTGCAGCTGATCCATTGGTGTTTTATATTGATAGGGGTGAGTACTGAGTGCTCCTGGTTATTTTCTTTGTAGACAAACATTTTGACGACCTAAGCAGATTTAACAATTATCAGTAACATTGTATATGAATCTGTTACAATTTCAAGTCATACCAACTGCATCGATTGTGTAATGGTTTGCATGCTTGCCTTGAGTGCGGCAGATCGTGGAAGAAGTAAGTAATCAGTGAATTCAGTAAAAAAAAAATTTACTTAATTAGTTCACTATACACAATCTTTTTATTATTTTTTATTTTTTTTTTTGTATTATTCCATTTTTACAGAGAGTACAATACATTTACACAACAAGACATTACACACACTATATTGACATTTTTCTGATTTAGATATACCTATATCACAAGTTATTACATATGAAATGATCATGATCAGTGTTTCAGATAATGTTCAATTTTGATGGAGTTATTTCCCCTTATTTTCTGGAAATAGGAATGTTCATTTTTTTTTATACTATACACAATCTTGACATTTAGTAACTTGAATTACCACCATGTTTATCATATTGTAGATGAAATCTCAGGAATTATCATATCAGAAACAACTAAACAGAATGGAGTTGAATTTAGAGAAGGGAAGAGCAGACATTGAAGTAGGTTCTTTTTTATATAGAATTACCATATTGTACAGTGAAACCTGTCTAATCAGAACCTCCTTGGGACCAGATTTTATGTTCAGAATAGACAGGTGTTCAGTTTATACAGGTTAAATTAACAAATATTTCCTACATTGGTACTTTATTTAAAGTACGGTTTATACAGGATTCTGTTTTATTCAGGGTTTGGTTCAGACAAGAAAAATATCATCCTTCTCATATGTTGATTGGAAATTCAAGATGGTCACCACTGCAGGACATAGTTTAACAGTGAAAAAAATATTCTTAGAAACTAGACTCTTGATTTAATACACCATTTGCACATACCCTGCTTAAGTTCAAAACAAATTGCTTTTTGCAGTTATTTCCCTTATTCCAGGTAAAATTATACCCATTGTATTCAAGAGTAATGAGAAAGACAAAGAATTTGAGGATAATTTTCTTATAATTTGTAAATTTATAATCTTATAAAAATTCAAAGGATAATTTTATCACAAATAGGAAATTCATAAGTTTTGCAACATTTTAAATTTTGCACGGATTACAAGCAAAATGTATGTTATTTTCATTGAACTTCACATGAAATCGGACCCGTTGCACACATTAAAAGAAAATTACTACTACAAAAACACAGAAAAACATATAATTTTAGAATCAAGTCGGAAAACTTTCAAAATTAATGTTCTCTTCAGTAGTCATTGGATGGTCCTTTACAAACTTGTTCTCTTCAGTAGTCATTGGATGGTCCTTTACAAACTTGTTCTCTTCAGTAGTCATTGGATGGTCCTTTACAAACTTGTTCTCTTCAGTAGTAGTCATTGGATGGTCCTTTACAAACTTGTTCTCTTCAGTAGTCATTGGATGGTCCTTTACAACTTGTTCTCTTCAGTAGTCATTGGATGGTCCTTTACAACTTGTTCTCTTCAGTAGTCATTGGATGGTCCTTTACAAACTTGTTCTCTTCAGTAGTCATTGGATGGTCCTTTACAACTTGTTCTCTTCAGTAGTCATTGGATGGTCCTTTACAAACTTGTTCTCTTCAGTAGTATTCATTGGATGGTCCTTTACAACTTGTTCTTTTCAGTAGTCATTGGATGGTCCTTTACAACTTGTTCTCTTCAGTAGTCATTGGATGGTCCTTTACAACTTGTTCTCTTCAGTAGTCATTGGATGGTCCTTTACAACTTGTTCTCTTCAGTAGTCATTGGATGGTCCTTTACAACTTGTTCTCTTCAGTAGTCATTGGATGGTCCTTTACAAACTTGTTCTCTTCAGTAGTCATTGGATGGTCCTTTACAACTTGTTCTCTTCAGTAGTCATTGGATGGTCCTTTACAAACTTGTTCTCTTCAGTAGTAGTCATTGGATGGTCCTTTACAACTTGTTCTTTTCAGTAGTCATTGGATGGTCCTTTACAACTTGTTCTCTTCAGTAGTCATTGGATGGTCCTTTACAAACTTGTTCTCTTCAGTAGTCATTGGATGGTCCTTTACAAACTTGTTCTCTTCAGTAGTCATTGGATGGTCCTTTACAAACTTGTTCTCTTCAGTAGTCATTGGATGGTCCTTTACAAACTTGTTCTCTTCAGTAGTCATTGGATGGTCCTTTACAACTTGTTCTTTTCAGTAGTCATTGGATGGTCCTTTACAACTTGTTCTCTTCAGTAGTCATTGGATGGTCCTTTACAAACTTGTTCTCTTCAGTAGTAGTCATTGGATGGTCCTTTACAACTTGTTCTTTTCAGTAGTCATTGGATGGTCCTTTACAACTTGTTCTCTTCAGTAGTCATTGGATGGTCCTTTACAAACTTGTTCTCTTCAGTAGTCATTGGATGGTCCTTTACAAACTTGTTCTCTTCAGTAGTCATTGGATGGTCCTTTACAAACTTGTTCTCTTCAGTAGTCATTGGATGGTCCTTTACAAACTTGTTCTCTTCAGTAGTCATTGGATGGTCCTTTACAACTTGTTCTTTTCAGTAGTCATTGGATGGTCCTTTACAACTTGTTCTCTTCAGTAGTCATTGGATGGTCCTTTACAAACTTGTTCTCTTCAGTAGTCATTGGATGGTCCTTTACAAACTTGTTCTCTTCAGTAGTCATTGGATGGTCCTTTACAACTTGTTCTTTTCAGTAGTCATTGGATGGTCCTTTACAACTTGTTCTCTTCAGTAGTCATTGGATGGTCCTTTACAAACTTGTTCTCTTCAGTAGTCATTGGATGGTCCTTTACAAACTTGTTCTCTTCAGTAGTAGTCATTGGATGGTCCTTTACAAACTTGTTCTCTTCAGTAGTCATTGGATGGTCCTTTACAAACTTGTTTTCTTCAGTAGTCATTGGATGGTCCTTTACAAACTTGTTTTCTTCAGTAGTCATTGGATGGTCCTTTGCAAACTTGTTCTCTTCAGTAGTCATTGGATGGTCCTTTACAAACTTGTTCTCTTCAGTAGTCATTGGATGGTCCTTTACAACTTGTTCTCTTCAGTAGTCATTGGATGGTCCTTTACAAACTTGTTCTCTTCAGTAGTCATTGGATGGTCCTTTACAAACTTGTTCTCTTCAGTAGTCATTGAATGGTCCTTTACAAACTTGTTCTCTTCAGTAGTCATTGGATGGTCCTTTACAAACTTGTTCTCTTCAGTAGTCATTGGATGGTCCTTTACAAACTTGTTCTCTTCAGTAGTATTCATTGGATGGTCCTTTACAACTTGTTCTTTTCAGTAGTCATTGGATGGTCCTTTACAACTTGTTCTCTTCAGTAGTCATTGGATGGTCCTTTACAACTTGTTCTCTTCAGTAGTCATTGGATGGTCCTTTACAACTTGTTCTCTTCAGTAGTCATTGGATGGTCCTTTACAACTTGTTCTCTTCAGTAGTCATTGGATGGTCCTTTACAAACTTGTTCTCTTCAGTAGTCATTGGATGGTCCTTTACAACTTGTTCTCTTCAGTAGTCATTGGATGGTCCTTTACAAACTTGTTCTCTTCAGTAGTAGTCATTGGATGGTCCTTTACAACTTGTTCTTTTCAGTAGTCATTGGATGGTCCTTTACAACTTGTTCTCTTCAGTAGTCATTGGATGGTCCTTTACAAACTTGTTCTCTTCAGTAGTCATTGGATGGTCCTTTACAAACTTGTTCTCTTCAGTAGTCATTGGATGGTCCTTTACAAACTTGTTCTCTTCAGTAGTCATTGGATGGTCCTTTACAAACTTGTTCTCTTCAGTAGTCATTGGATGGTCCTTTACAACTTGTTCTTTTCAGTAGTCATTGGATGGTCCTTTACAACTTGTTCTCTTCAGTAGTCATTGGATGGTCCTTTACAAACTTGTTCTCTTCAGTAGTAGTCATTGGATGGTCCTTTACAACTTGTTCTTTTCAGTAGTCATTGGATGGTCCTTTACAACTTGTTCTCTTCAGTAGTCATTGGATGGTCCTTTACAAACTTGTTCTCTTCAGTAGTCATTGGATGGTCCTTTACAAACTTGTTCTCTTCAGTAGTCATTGGATGGTCCTTTACAAACTTGTTCTCTTCAGTAGTCATTGGATGGTCCTTTACAAACTTGTTCTCTTCAGTAGTCATTGGATGGTCCTTTACAACTTGTTCTTTTCAGTAGTCATTGGATGGTCCTTTACAACTTGTTCTCTTCAGTAGTCATTGGATGGTCCTTTACAAACTTGTTCTCTTCAGTAGTCATTGGATGGTCCTTTACAAACTTGTTCTCTTCAGTAGTCATTGGATGGTCCTTTACAACTTGTTCTTTTCAGTAGTCATTGGATGGTCCTTTACAACTTGTTCTCTTCAGTAGTCATTGGATGGTCCTTTACAAACTTGTTCTCTTCAGTAGTCATTGGATGGTCCTTTACAAACTTGTTCTCTTCAGTAGTAGTCATTGGATGGTCCTTTACAAACTTGTTCTCTTCAGTAGTCATTGGATGGTCCTTTACAAACTTGTTTTCTTCAGTAGTCATTGGATGGTCCTTTACAAACTTGTTTTCTTCAGTAGTCATTGGATGGTCCTTTGCAAACTTGTTCTCTTCAGTAGTCATTGGATGGTCCTTTACAAACTTGTTCTCTTCAGTAGTCATTGGATGGTCCTTTACAACTTGTTCTCTTCAGTAGTCATTGGATGGTCCTTTACAAACTTGTTCTCTTCAGTAGTCATTGGATGGTCCTTTACAAACTTGTTCTCTTCAGTAGTCATTGAATGGTCCTTTACAAACTTGTTCTCTTCAGTAGTCATTGGATGGTCCTTTACAAACTTGTTCTCTTCAGTAGTCATTGGATGGTCCTTTACAAACTTTTCATGTTTTTGTATGGATCAGAAATCCAAGTTAGGTGCCACTACAGGACATTGTTAATAACTAGCTAAATATGAATAAAAAGCCTTTCACAGAAATTTCAAACTTGCTTCAACCCAAACAAACATGAATAAAATCAAAGACTATAAAATTAGCATTTGCTGCTTCCCCACTAAGCATGCAGCATTAAGGAGTATGATCAAAGACTGGTTGGCTCAGAATTGGAGTAATGAGTGGAGCGGCATTTCACCCTGCAGACTGTTGATTCTAGCACTATAAAAATCCAACTAAGCGTGTTGGTCTAGTACAAAGTGGTCATGATCATCTCAAATTGAAATGTGTTCTCGCTATGATGTAGCTGAAAAATAGCTCACTTGAGTTGAACAAATATCACTCACTCATCCTGCAAGTGAACAAGGAAAAGGGTGACTAATCATTTTGATTTAATTTTCAATAAGCTTGTTTTGATGCTTATTGTTATAGGTTAACAGGTTTAGATCCATGGTAACTACATTGGGAAAGAAAACAATACAAGCCATGGCAATTGCTGGTCCTCAAGCTCAGGTATGTTAATAAATAAACATTAAGAGAACACTGAAGGGGCAATCAAAAATCGACGATTTAGAGAAACTGGCAACATATAGGGTACACAATACGAAGAAAAGCACAACACAATATGTGTTGGACACCACTATGCACAAACAAATTCAAAGAATGTAAATAAGACATGAGCCCTCCTACAAACATCTAGAAGTAAAGACAAACCGAACATCGTTAGTATGCGGAAATTGTAATGGACATCACAACACGAAACAACGTAAAGACAAATAATAGCGCAACACAAAAAACTAAAAACATGAGCAACGCGGATCCCACCATATAAACCGGGGTGAACTCAGGTGCTCGCGAAGGGTAAGCAGTTCCTGCTTCTTATAAGACACCCGCCATGTTACTCATATATACAGTCAAATCTAGTAAAGGTCTTGGCAGTTATAACATGTTTATATGAAAAAAATTAATACACTCATTCTTTCAAACATAGAAGACCTTAAAATCCTGTACTTTTGTTTTTCTTGCTCCCAAAGACTTTTAAGATATTTGACATTCCAATATTTTGGGTTATTTCAGAAATGCTTTGTGTGTACTTAATTAGATATCTGTACATTTTTATTCAGACAGATTCTGTGTATCTTGCCCATAACAACCCATTCTATAACATGTATAGCTTTTTGCTATTTCTTCATGATGAAAGTAACTTGTATCAGAATTTAACTTACAATGTTAATTACAGATATATTAATTTAAAGTTTATGTGTTGGATCAAGAGTCATACTATAATTTACTATAACTATGTATATCACGTGTGAACAACTTTTGATCAAAGTATCTTTGGTTTAGATTTATGGTGTTTATAATGCCACTTTCAACAATATTTCAGTTATATTGTGGCAGTCAGTTTTATTGTTGGAGGTATTCTGAGAAAACCATCGTTCTGCTGCAAGTCACTGACAAACTTTATCACATAATGTTATATCGAGGAGGATTCGAACTCACAACTTTAATGGTGGTATGCACTGATTGCATAGGTAGTTGTAAATCTAACTACAATACAATCACGACCACAATGGCCCCAACAAAAATAGGATGTCAGTAAAAAATGCTGTAGAACATAAGAAATACATTGAAAAATTTTACATCAAAGTAACGAATAAATATATACTATTGTTGATTTGTATTGCGAGAATAGATTTCTCAGTGAAATGTGATTAGAAGTCCATTTAGAGCAAAACAACAATAGTATGTTTATTGAAGAGTTGATCATGTGACATCAGTGACTTCATTATAATGTCACATTAGAAAACAGCGATATTATGTTGATACAACGCTATTTGCTTGATAGTAGTTAACGCATGTAAAGATCAAAGTGAAAATGTACAAATCATTGATAAATATAGATTAACCGAAATTTTAAAGGTTAAAGACATTATCGCTAGTATTAGTAGCAAGTCTGATAGGACCAGCTGTGATACTAGTAATAAAGTATGATGAGACCTACAAAACTGACGATTTATTTAGTCGGTAACATCATAATGTGTTTGATGTTATACTTACCGATAAATTTCAGTATCAGAATCATTTCGTTGAAACTGATAATATCACTAAGTGAGATCAAAGGAAACGGATAATATCACTAAGTGAGATCAAAGGAAACTGATAATATCACTAAGTGAGATAAAAGGAAACTGGTAATATCATTAAGTGAGATCAAAGGAAACTGATAATATCACTAAGTGAGATCAAAGGAAACTGATAATATCACTAAGTGAGATCAAAGGAAACTGATAATATCACTAAGTGAGATCAAAGAAAACTGATAATATCACTAAGTGAGATAAAAGGAAACTGATAATATCACTAAGTGAGATCAAAGAAAACTGATAATATCACTAAGTGAGATAAAAGGAAACTGATGATATCACTAAGTGAGATCAAAGGAAACTGATAATATCACTAAGTGAGATCAAAGGAAACTGATAATATCACTAAGTGAGATAAAAGGAAACTGATAATATCACTAAGTGAGATCAAAGGAAACTGATAATATCACTAAGTGAGATAAAAGGAAACTGATGATATCACTAAGTGAGATCAAAGGAAACTGATAATATCACTAAGTGAGATAAAAAAAATATAAAAGGAAACTGATGATATCACTAAGTGAGATCAAAGGAAACTGATAATATCACTAAGTGAGATCAAAAGAAACTGATAATATCACTAAGTGAGATCAAAGGAAACTGATGATATCACTAAGTGAGATCAAAGGAAACTGATAATATCACTAAGTGAGATAAAAGGAAACTAATAATATCACTAAGTGAGATAAAAGGAAACTGATGATATCACTAAGTGAGATCAAAGGAAACTGATGATATCACTAAGTGAGATCAAGGGAAACTGATAATATCACTAAGTGAGATCAAAGGAAACTGATAATATCACTAAGTGTGATCAAAGGACACTGATAATATCACTAAGTGAGATCAAAGGAAACTGATGATATCACTAAGTGAGATCAAAGGAAACTGATGATATCACTAAGTGAGATCAAAGGAAACTGATGATATCACTAAGTGAGATCAAGGGAAACTGATAATATCACTAAGTGAGATCAAAGGAAACTGATAATATCACTAAGTGAGATCAAAGGAAACAGATAATATCACTAAGTGAGATCAAAGGAAACTGATAATATCACTAAGTGAGATCAAAGGAAACTGATAATATCACTAAGTGAGATCAAAGGAAACTGATAATATCACTAAGTGAGATCAAAGGAAACTGATGATATCACTAAGTGAGATCAAAGGAAACTGATAATATCACTAAGTGAAATCAAAGGAAACTGATAATATCACTAAGTGAGATCAAAGGAAAAGTGTCCAAATTACTGGTAAAACATTAAAACATCAATGTTTCTAAGTGAATAAGTTATTGTTAACCTGCTATTACATATTTACACTTGTTTCAGGTGAATCTTATGAGAGGACTGGGCATGGAGAGTGTTTTGATTACAGATGGCAACTCTCCTATCAATCTCTTCAATACAGCCCATGGACTTATTGGATCTTCAATGGAATATTAGTAAACAAGGTTGATGCACAGTACACACTTAAATATAAAAACATCTTAAATAACTATGTAAAAATGTGTATTGTATGTTGACATTTAGAAATCGTGTCCATCATGACATACAGTGGAATTATGATAACTGTGAATTGTAATTAAAAAATATATATGTAGTTTCTTTAAATATGGAATTTATTTGTATCAGGCTGTGAAAAAAAAGGAGGGGGTTACTTGGTTTATGAGTGTTATTGTGTTTTTTTTGCAAAAGAAATTCATGTAATATTTACTACTGTTGTAACCTTTTTCACTGTGACCTTAATGTTTTTTGTTATTATTTATTATTTATTATGTTTTTTATCAGTGTATTCCCCTGTATGTGACCTCACTGTAAAAGTAGACACACCTTAAAATAATTCTCTATTAGACTAAGGTAGACATAAAAAGCTGAATGTTGTACAGTAAAACGTGTCTAAACTGAACCCCTTTGGGACTGAAGAATTTGTTCAATTTAGACAGGTGTTTGGTTTAGACAGCTTCAAATTACATAGACAATTAGTAAATGGGACTTTACAAGTCTGTCTGGTTTAGGCAGGTTTTTTGATTTACTCAGGGTTTGGTTTAGGCAGGTTTCACTATACGATGAAACCTGCTTGATCCAAATCATGAATAGATCAGAATCATTTGTACACAAAATATCTAAACTTAGTTCCCATATTTGAATTCTTTGAACATTTTGCTTATTTTAGTGTGTTTATGTGTGTCTAGTGGGAACAAAAATCTTGGTCCAAAGGAAGTTTGGTTTAGACAGGTTTCAGTGTAACTAAAAAAAGCACTTGTAGGATAGATTTGTTGATTTAATCAAAGATGTAAAATGATTCAATAATAATAGTACTATTTTTTTTATCATGTGTTTAAGCCTTCAGTAACTGTTTACATTTCTATAGTGATCAAATGACAAAACATCATACATCATGTATACATGGTATGTGTGAAAGTGATATGAACATTTACAACTTGCCTTGCAAGAAATTTTTGATTATATAATTTTTATATGACTATTAAATTTGAATTATCTCTAGTTTTGTGAGAATTTAAGTTGAAAAATTAATGAAAATGGCATCAAGCAAATTGATATATTCTGTTGTAAATTTTACATTTGTAAATTTCTGTGATGTTATTACGACTTTTGAACAGTTTAATCATTTCTTATATATATATACAACATCTGAAAAACCAGTCAACGATCAATCTTACAGGGTGTTGGATCGTTACGGTATAACGATGCTATACAAGTAAAACAATTATAAACATCTAAAATGGTTTGTAAAACAACACCAAGTACACAAAGCAAAGTGATAAAGAATTAAACACTTCGTAGAATGACAAAATTTTCGTCCCACCGAGGGACTTTATCAATGTCTAATTAAATAAAATCTCAAAACAATATGGCGACTTTTCAAATTTCAAAAAAAAGTTTTTGACGGTCCATGTACGACACAAAAGAACCAGAAGATGCACATATGAAACTACATGCATAAAAGAATGGAAATCCTACATATAAATTAATAAAAGTACAATAACAATAATATAAATATACAATAGGGCTACACATTTAAATAAATGTTAAATTAGAAATAGAAATAAATATAAAAATGAGACATTATTGGTAAATGTATCAAATAGCACTGTCAAAATATTGTTGAAAACGGTATGATACCCAAACTCATTAAAAAAAACGGCCCGCCACAGTGTGGAATATATACTTTGGGCCAATAGAACAAACTGTATGTCCTAATACGACTGGAGGAGATCAACACGAATAGGAGTCAAGAGAGGATATTACTTTTTCTCATCGATTCCATTCGGTGATAAGGTCTTAAGTTTTCTAATCCAGAAGCTTTCCCTTTCCGGTCTGCTTTTATCATCCCACTTGGGGTTATGGTCAATTATGGTGACCTTCAGTTTGCCGAAAGAATCATGGTGGCCCGTCGATCTGAGATGTCTGCTGAGTGGAAGGTCAGGTTTGCAATTTGCATCGCTTCTGTGGCCATTCAAGCGTTTACTAAGTTGTTGTTTAGTTTCTCCGATGTATTGAAGACCACAAATTGCACATTCCAGGAGGTAGATAATATTTTCTGTCTTGCAGTTGGCATTGCAGTATATGATGAATTTTTCTCCTGTATGTGTGCTGCTGAATTTTTGTGTGCATTGGATGTTTTTGCACGTCATACATTGTCTCGAATCACATTTTTGACACTGACCATTGTAGGCAGATCGAGGGGAGATGTCAGCTCTCACCAAGATGTCTTTCAAACTTTTGGGTTTCCTGAAGGCCAAGACGGGTGGTTCTTTGAAAATTTTACACAGTTCTGGGTATTTTTGTATGGTTGTCCAGTGCTCACGAATGATGCTGGATAAATTACTGAGCGCAGGATGGTATGTTGTTCGCGTTCTTTTCTTTATATTGGATGAGGTCTTTTCTGTCAATACCACTTGCTTTGTTAAAACAATGGTTAATGCTCGCATTGTTGTAATCCCTCTTTTTCAGATGACATTTCAGTTCCCCAAGCCGTTTTTTGGTGGTTTGTTCGTTGGAGCAGATGCGTTTGATTCGGAGAGCTTGGCTGTACGGAATACTTTTGGTGCAATGTTTAGGATGACAACTCTGTGGGGACAGGTACTGATGTTTATCTGTCGGTTTGTTGTATATGTCAGTTGACATAATACCATTTTCACAGGTGGTGTAAGTATCCAGAAAGGAGATGTTATTTCTAGATGTTTCATGGGTGAATTTTATAGTGGGGTGAACATTGTTGGCATGGTCAAAGAAACGATTGAGGTTTTCTTCCGATATTATATATATATATACTTTATATAAAATTCAAAAAAAAAAAAAAAAATGTACCGTTGTATTTTTAGTTTGGTTACCGTATTTATTATGCATGAATTATTGTTGAATATGCAAGAGGACAATTGTACCTTTATTTATATCAAACATTTATTATGTATATATTTTTTTAGCTCTCCTGGACCAATGGTCCCGGTGAGGTATTGTCATCATTTGGCATTCATCGTCATCATCGGGGTGGTCATAGTCAATGTCTCTTAGCTTTTGACATTTCAATCTGTTCCTCTCAAATCACTGGCCCAAGAGGAACCACCTCCACGATATAACTGAAATATAGTTGAAAGTGGTGTTCAACACCATAAACTAATCAACCCAATAGTAACCAAACAGGGTAGAAATGTTACTTGGATGGTCCTTCTCCATTCTATATGGTGTTTGTTTTATCCAGACATTCAAAATAGCTGGTGAACTAATAATGCTTTCTGATTGGCTGAAATTTCAAAAATCTTCTTCTACAAAACTGCATGTATGTTGGCGTTGTTACTTGGTAGGGATGTTCATGAAAATGTTTTAGGTTTTTTGTCGATCAGAAATCTAGTCAGGAGAATTTTTTTATGGAAGGACCATATGGGAAAAATATTTTGAAATTTATCTTCACTGAAACCACTACACCATTTAAAAGGAAGTTGGGCATGAATATTTCTTATATGGTCCTTTGCAAATTGTCCGTTTTTTTTTGTGTTGATCAGAAATTGAAGAAAATAACCCAATGGGGAAATGGAGAAAAAAAATCACAGAAATTAAAGATTTGATAGAATGCAAACTGTACATGAATAATCATTGGATTTTACCATTCAAAATTTTAATTTTTATGCAGAATGGAATAGACGACTGCCACAGGAAATTAATTAACTATTGGAATATAAATTTCTTTATTTAATGTTAAGCATATTTTATTGTCTAAATAATGACAAAAGGATCAGACACAAGTTTGTCAACTTAGAAAATTGGGTGGTTATCTCAAAAAGTACATACTTGCTTGAACTTAATCAGTGCTGATATAACCAGGTGAGTGATGCATGCTCAGGTGAGCCTCTGGTTTATATATTAAGTAGTTCTAGATGTTGTAGGGTAATATAAAGTAATATATGGATATGATTGTTAAAAATGATTGTACTAGCTTGATGACAACAGTAGATTAGTTCATTCTTAGAACAAATAGCCACAAAGATGATCGACATATCCTAGCCTATTATTGTCAGAGGTTAATTTTACAATGTGCTTGCAATTGAGAAATCTCTATGATATAAGATAGTTTTACCTGTATGATACATAATAATGTGACTATTTAATTTGTTTGAGTTATGTGTCTGTGATATATGATATGTTCATTGTTATTAGAAATTTTCTCCTGTCTTTTGACTTTTCTACTTAGACTGTGTTGATAATGACACATAGTTTAACACCTTATCTTATTAAGAGAATTAACACTGTGATATATTTTAGGTCTTTGTGCAATTTGTCATTTTCACTCCCATTTTTATAGAAAAATAAATTTATCCAAGAACTTTGCAAATCTTTTTTTTTTTTCGAAATGTAATTCAAATTATAATAGAAAATTTGGTAATTTGAGTCCCACTATTATGAAAAAAAGTGATGATCAACCATTCCACCAATATCAACAAAATAAACAATCCGCTCTCATCTTCTCACTGAACATGAAAAAGACCACAATGTGACATTGGAAATCACGGTTCCTGGTTTGGGACAATCACAAAAATGTGAACTCAGATGCTCCAGAAGGGAGTGCAGTTCCTGTTCGATTATTTTGCTGAATCAAACTAAGTTAGTAGGTCCCTTTGACTTCAACATAAGGATTATGGTGTTTAATGACACTTTCAAGAATATTTCAGCTATATCGTGGTGGTCAGTTTTATTGGTGAAGGAAACCGAAGTACCCGGAAACAACCACCAACCTGTCGTAAGTCACTGACAAACTTTATCACATAATGTTGTGTCTAGTGGGCCTTACCATGAACATGATTCAAACTCATATCTTTAGTGGTGATACACACTGATTGCACAGGTAGTTATAAATCCAACTACCATACGATCACAGACTTTAACCTAAGAAGGTTTAACTATATTTCTAATAGAATCATTTATCTCAAATATCATCTTGTGATGAGGATCTAAGCCTCATTTACACACTGCATAAAATAAATCATATATACCTTTACCATACACTTTCATATTGTGGATAATGATGGCAAGAAGATTTTCTGTGTGTCAATCAATAGGAATAGTTGGCCATTGATTGGTACGGTTTTGATCCTTGTTCACTATATCATGGCTATAAAAAGCTACTTTTTAATGAGATGATGATTTATGCTTGCTTTTTTCCAGATGTCCACACACGGTATTGTACATATTTTACAGTACTAGTCCTCTCTAAAGGCAGTCCGTCAGTAGAAATGTCTCTCCACTTGGACGTATTCTGACTCTGAGCCACTTTGTTTTTACTCCTTAATGCTGCTGTGCATAGCAGTTTTTTTTTTATAGTATTTGGTTTGATCGGCCAGGTGTGGAACCATGGTCTTCTACACTCTACTCATTATACCACCAGGTAGTTTTGGTGGCATATTGGTTCTGGTGTTAAATTTTATTATTTGGTACAGATTTCTACAAATAAAGTTGATCCTTCATGCGAGGAGCTAAAAGGGGAATAAATTAATCTGTTAAAATACATGTATGCTCCTCAAGAGCGAGCTGTAGAAATACTGCAATATTTGTTGAGTTGAAGAAGTTGAATTATTCCGCTTTTATAAGTTATTCTCATTCCTTAAAAAATAATGTTGAACTACACATAGTATTGGAAAAAAAGAAAACATAGATTTAATTTTCTTCTATCTTCTATCACACAGAAAAGGAATAGTAAAGATATATGGTATCAAAATTTACATGAATGTGTTGAAGGATCTATATGGCCAAGCATGTTGTCCAAGTTTGAGTAGATGGCAGATAATAGGTGGCTTTAGTATCGTTTTTCCTGAAGAATCAGAAAGAAATTAATTTAAGAAAAGAAGAAATAAAAGCCCAGAGTATATTTGTCCATCATTGCTATATTTTTTTTTATATTATCATGCTTTGAATATGAGAGTAAATATAACAACCATGGCTATAAGGTTGATTGATTGGTGTTTTATATAGCACCAACTTTAGAAACATTTCAGCTATATCATGGTTATAAGTTCAAGAGGGACAAATCTTACTTGGGCTAAGTGTAGAAATATTGTTTACAACACTAACCATACAATGTCGTGTGAAGTTGGGATTGTATCATATGAATTTCAAGATGACAGCAAGTACAAGAGCTAAAAGAAACTTAAAGATGGAAAAATATAGACAGAAACCCTAAATCTAAGGACAGACAAGATAATAGTGTGCCATCAAAAAACTTTAGTCAATATTTCAATGAAGAAATTGAACTTACGTCACACAACGCATTCTTCTCTCACGATTTTGATGATTCTTATGTTAAATATATTACAATAGATAGTATAGGCAAAAAATAATAAAAACTTAAATATCTAATGTATTGTACACGACGAGTTTCTGAAACAGCCTTCATCAGATACACTCAAAAGTCAATAATTTAAACGTCTTTAAATTTGGTAGCGATAAAACCAACAGGCCTAAACAGGATAGCCAATATCAGCTGAGATCACCTATGTATGATCGATGGAGCAGAACTTAGTTTTAATAATAATTACACCATTTAGAAACTGTACATTTCGAAAAACAAAAATATATATCTAATAAACAAATAAGTTGCAAGCAACAGTATTTGTATATAATAATTATCTTGATTGAGCTATATAACAGAAATCCTTCTTCCTCATTTTTTATTGTGCAAATTGTATTACGACATCTTCAGTCACATTTGGACAACATCTCTTAACCAAAAATAATATTATTTCTCACGTCTACATCAATGTGTCATTACAGCCATTTGTGTTCACATTCAAATCGTCTTTCGCTGTCAAATTTCCAGAAAATAACTTCTTATTATCGCTTGCAGTCGGGTTCTCTTGCCTCGATATCAAACTGGTGTCATGTCCATTCACACTAGGCTTTCTGAAATGCAATGCATACACTAATCATTTGTTATTTTATTTCTTTTGATTTGTTTCTACTGATTTTAAGACCTTTAATTTTCTTGCTCCCAAAGACTTAAATTATTTGGCTTTCAAATATTTTAGCTTTGAGTGTACTAAATTTGATATCTACGTTTTTATTTAAGTTTTGTCACCCCAGATTATGATCTTTGTACACTTTCCTCTAATAGTTATTTTACTTTTCTCTTATTAAGTCAAGGGCCCGGGTGGCTCATTGAGTTAGGTAGTTGGCTTACTTAATAACTCATACAAGCCTCATACAAACTCATACCAATACGGCGTGGGTTCGCGCCTGGCTTTGTAAATTACAAAAGGGTGCACTCGACTCTCCGCCGCAGGTGATAAAGTTTACCAGTTGCTTGCCCATGGTCGGTGGTTCTCTCTGGGTACTCCGGCTTCTTCCACCACTAAAACTGGTCGCCATGATATAGCCGAAATATTGCTGAACGTAGCGTTAAACACAACAAATCAAATCAATCTTATTAAGGCGATAAAAACAAAGGCAACACTAAGATCTATTAGGACTGTCATATTGAGTACAGGGTGGCCGGGAGGTTAGGGGCGTTGTTTTCTGACCACAAGCCTTATACGACTGACGTATGTTCCCACCTCGATACTTACTATGTCCCCCAGGATATCATCCGCCCAGTAGTAAATGCTTCGTCTCTGATATGTTTGATTAGATATATCTATTATCCAAATTTATACATTTCTGAAATAATGTAATTATTATTAAAACGAAGGTTCTCCTCCCTCAGACATAGGTAACTTTAGCTGATTTCAGTTACCCTTGGTTACCCTGTATAGGCTTTTTGGTTTTCTTACTTGCTCCAAAGACCTTTAAATTATTTGGCTTTGATCGTACATGATGAAGATTATTACAGTAACCCCGTCGTGTGCACTAAATTAGATATCTGCATTTATAATGTCCTGGTTTCATCCAATAAATGTGGCATAGTTGAAACATTTCTGCAATTGTTGATAAACAACAATAAAAGATTCTTGCAATAATGAAATAAATAGATACTTTTGCGTTGCAATTGAATGTCATCATATTTTCACCAAAGAAAACACACACCTTTTAATTTTTTCTGCATCCTCTACTGTTTGTGGAAGAGATATATTCGATGTTTCTGGTAGAAAAAACGACAAAATCCCTGCGCTAAGTCCAAATGCACCGAATATCATCAGTGGTAAAGAAACTCCAAACTTTGTATCAAGCAATACTCCCTTTAAAAAATTGCAATGCATGTATATATATCATGTTCTAAGATAAAAAGGCTATTATCTATATTCTCATTTAACACATGTATATATTTTTCTAAATTTCTGTTGTAATCACGTGGTTGACCGCAACGAAATATTCATTTTTCAATGGCAATGGATCTTTTTCCTTTTACGTAGATATTTTGTGTGCAAACTGTTTTTTTCATATCAAATGATGATCGTGCTGTTTATCAGCAATACGACAGGTGCCAGTTGAGAAACGGGTAGTGCTACCGATTTCGGAAAACCTGCGTTCACCCCCGGCTTTTAGTGGGATTCGGGTTGCTTAATTTTACGTTTCCTTGTGGTGTTTTGAGGACAACTGTTTGTTTTGATGTCATTTTCATTTTGTCCATTGTATTGTCTCTCCTTCGATTTTCGACTTCTGATTAACCCTTTGATATCTACAAAGTTTTCTTAAATGAATCATTTGAATAAATGATTTTTAGAAGTAGAAAACGTGATAGGCAACAAAAAATAACAAGACGAGAAATTTGAACTTAATCAGATCGCTTAAATGTTATTGCAAAAGGTTGTACTAGTGGAGCAGGAACTACTTATCCTTCCGGAGCACCTGAGTTCACCCCCAGTTTTTAGCGAGGTTCGTGTAACTCGATCTTTATTTTTATGTCATATGTGTAATGTTTTGTAGATCGTTGGTTTTCCTTTTGTCCTTTTTCTTTTGGCCATTGTGTTGTCTGTTCTTCTTCGAATTACGGATTCTGATTACCCCTTTGGTATCTTCAAACTCTTCTTACCTAAATAGTAGACATAATGAATAAGTAAAATATATATTACCTACCAAATCACCAACATATGCTGATACCATTGCGCCTACCCGACCAGATGCACTACAGATACCTAGAGCAAACGATCTAAGTACCGTGGGAAAAGTCTCTGATACCATCAGATAAATGTGGAAATATGCCACGGTTATAAAAAGTTTCCCTATCATGGTCAGGCCTATTGTTATCCAATGAAGTGCTACAACATTGAATATACATCACATTCAATATGTTGTCAACTAATAACAAATGATTCTTATTTATTATTAATAAAACTAAGGTTCTCCTTCCTCAGGCATAGGTGACCATAGCCGATTGTGGCGATCCTGTTTAAACCCTTTGGTTTTATTGCTCTCAAGACTTCGACTTTGAGCGTATCTGGTGAAGGTTATTCCAGAAACGCGTCGTGCGCGCTAAATTTAATATCTACGTTTTATTACAACATGTTGTTCATAACTATGTACGCTTTTGTATGAGTGATTGTTATTATACAAGTAATCATATTTTCATTGAACAAGTCACATTTCGACGACATGGTGATGCTGTCCGATTGTACTAGACCAACACGTTTATTGTTGAATTGCTATAGTGCTAGCTCACTGAAGTAACAGTCCGTGCATGGGTAGACATGTCGCTCCACTCGGACACATTAACCTGATTCCGAGTCCATCAATCTTTGCTCTTATTCTTTATTACTACATGCTTATAATTAGTGGAACAACAGCACATACCAATTTGATTGTCTTTGGTTCGATCCGACTTGGATCAGAACCCATGATCTACCACACCCGAGGCAAGCACGATAACCATTACATACAGTATGTGGCCAACAGTATTGCCACAAGTAAAACAAATCCCTACATAATTTAAACAGGATTGTTAATTTTTAGGATTTATTTTTAGTTGAAATATATAGGAAAATCAAAGTCAATTTTTATTTGTTATGTTTAAATTATGTACAAATAAAAACCACTCATATAAACATAATAAGCAAATAAGTAATCAAAATATAGACAATTCCGAATGTTTTGGTGTAAAATTTGTTAAAATATATCCAGAAATGACTTCACAATAATTTTGTGAAAAAATATGGTTTTGGTTGATTATATAGGGATTTCTTTTTACATGTGGCAATACTTTTGGCCACATACTGTAAATACATGACAGATGCGGTTTGTACTGTTTTGGGATATGTTATGTCAAATGATATACCATCTCTTTTCTTGGTAGGAAAATATAATACTCCATGCAAAGAAATAATCCTGAATCTATACAAGCAATAACCGGAAATATATCAGTCCTAGGTCATCCATGGGAAAATATGATTTATGCCAGATGTCGCATAAAAAAAGACGTGACTTTATCCAATGAAAAAAGTTTGAGTGACTAACAATTCCCACAAAGATTCTTAAATTATTTGGCTTTCCAATCTTTTGACTTAGAGAGTACCTGATGAAAGTTATCACAAAAACGCGTCTTGGTCACAAAATTAAATATCTACATTTGTACGTATTTATTAATATATGATAGACTCAGATCGACGTCCACTCCTCAAATCGGCGTCCACTGACGTCATTATCTCAAATCACGGTCCAATTTTAGGATATTCTCAAATCAGAGTCCTTTCCAAACTCTCATATCTATTGGCCCGTTTACACGATATAAGTTTGCCATCAAAAATAATTGTAACGACAGTTTTGTTTTTTCAATCTGTTTTTTTGTGTGTTTTTTTTTTGGTTGTTATTATGATTTTTTAAGCATTTTCCCATTCTTTAATATTATCAATAGGGGTAGAATCTACTTTGGCGGACCACTGAAGTCAGATATTGTAATAAACAAAGCGCATGACCCATAACCTTTCATTTTGTTACCATGCGGATATGACAACAAAAGGGTTAGGCTTAGAGTTAGGGCTAAGGTTAGGGTAAGGGTTAAGGTTAGGGTTAGGGTTAAGGTTAGGGTTAGGGTTAAGATTAGGGTTAAGGTTAGGGTTAGGGTTAATGTTAGGGTTGAGGTTAAGGTTAGGGTTAAGATTAAGGTTAGGGTTAGAGTTATGATTAAGGTTAGGGTTAGGGTTAAGGTTAGGGCTAGGGCTAGGGTTAGGGTTAAGGTTAGGGTTGAGGTTAAGGTTAGGGTTAGGATTAGGGTTAGGGTTAGGATTAAGGTTAGGATTAGGGTTAGGGTTAGGCTTAGGGTTAGGGTTAAGGTTAGGGTAAGGGTTAAGGTTAGGGTTAAGCTTAGGGTTAGGGCTAAGGTTAGGGTTAGAGTTAGGGTTAAGGTTAGGGTTAGATTTAGGGTTAAGGTTAGGGTTAATGTTAGGGTTGAGGTTAATGTTAGGGTTAGGGTTGAGGTTAAGGTTAGGGTTATGATTAAGGTTAGGGTTAAGGTTAAGGTTAAGGTTAGGGTTAGGATTAAGGTTAGGGTTAGGGTTAAGATTGAGGTTAGGGTTAGGGTCCGCTAAAGTAGAAGTACTCCTAATCACAATATGATTTTATCTACAGTAACTATAAAATACATAGGCATTTTTGTCTTTTGTCATCAAGAACCCCTCATCTGGAATCTGGTGTCGTT
The DNA here is from genome assembly GCA_963383655.1 of Bathymodiolus septemdierum. Taxonomy (NCBI): domain Eukaryota; kingdom Metazoa; phylum Mollusca; class Bivalvia; order Mytilida; family Modiolidae; genus Bathymodiolus; species Bathymodiolus septemdierum. The sequence continues at coordinate 127,194,850 of OY726517.1, forward strand.
GCTTTCGTTTTCGATCGGCACTAGTTTTCGATCTTTGCATACCAAACATTCTTGTGTAGCGCGTGCACTACACTTCCGCTAATTTGCATATGGTTGGAAACAAAGATGACGCAAGAAATCTTTTGAGCAGCTTGCATCGGACACAATGTGAATAAAGTAAGTAAGACACTTTATTCTTTCTTATTGTACTGAAATGTTGCCATTTTTTCTAGTTTCCAAATTTTTTTTCCAAGTTTAAAACCCTCTTCAGACGTACCCTTACCCCTTATTAATATCCTTCCTTGTCGTCTGCAATATTGATCTTCCATTGAAACCGTGAAGTCATGTGATCAGACTGGCCAATGGCATTATGTCTATTTTAAGAGAGGGTCTAAAGGAGAGGGTCCTTATATTAGAAAATGTAAATCGTTGCTATTTTTAAAATGGTAATACATAGCAAACAAGCAAAATGAATAAATAAATACTATAGAAAATGTGGGCTAAATGTCCTGGTGATATATTTAGAAAATATGTAGTGAAAAGTCAAAACAAAATGAAGAAAAAAACATGAAAACGTTTCCTCATGGTCTTCAACAGTTTGAACACACACCATTCAGAAATACACTGTAAATAATAAAAAAAACAAAACAAAACAAAACAAAAAAACAAAGAAAAAAATGTATAGTTATACTACACATTGGTTAAATGTGGAAGTAAACCAAAATTATACACACAGGTGCTCCTTTAGAACCTCAACCTTATCAAATTTGGAACTCTTTTGGGGTGATCGAAAACACATGTCGGACATATTTTGACAACATCAATCACGAGGTCAGTTAGTCCGAGATTCCTCTGCCGTCCGACGGTTTTTTTTGCTAGAGCAGTGGGACGTCAGAGAGCTCTACATAAGGAAAATAGCGGATTTGCCTCTCCAACTCTAGGTCGGCACATTTCCACGTTTTGTGGCTATCGGATTTCATTTTCTATCAAAAACCCTTACATAAATCGCTTCACCAATCATTTTTCTATTCATTCATAACCATCTTACCCTCAGAAAGTGGTGTTACACTCCATTACAGCACGATTTTGCCTTAGTTCCTATTATTCCGCCATTTGACTTCCATTTTGAAATCTACAAACGTGATCTCACGATACTAACTGAATGATGACAGTCACGCATTGTATGATGGAATCTACTTAATGCAACGCGCCAAATTATTTGGAGCATTATTTGCATACGTAAACAACATTCAAATCACATGGAAGACGATACATTTAAGCGTATTCTGCAGGACAAACCGCTCCATCTACAGCTCAAATCAGAGCAGAAAGAAATAATACAAAATGTGTTTGAAAGAAAAGATTCAATGGCAGTGTTACCCACGGGCTTCGGAAAGAGCATGTGTATTCTCTTTTCTTATGGTTATCTGTAATTCACTATTGCTGTTAAAATCATTACCAATCAATGTAATCAACTGTATTAAATTTTATGTTAATTGTTCTGCCTTAACAGGCGCCTATGATTGGCAATAAAAATATGTGTTTGTTTGTTTATATGCAAAATCATCTCCCATGATACATTGCGGTAATCGTAGTTTTCTCGAAGTCACGTGACAAATGTTTGAAAAAAGTCAAAATGGAAGTCAAATGGCGGAATAGTAGGATCTAAGGCAAAATCGTGCTGTAATGGAGTGTAACACCACTTTCTGAGGGTAAGATGGTTATGAATAAATAGAAAAATGATTGGTGAAGCGATTTATATAAAGGTTTCTGATAGAAAATAAAATCCGATAGCCACAAAACGTGGAAATGTGCCGATCTAGAATTGGAGAGGCAAATCTGCTGTTTTCCTTATGTAGAGCTCTCTGACGTCCCACGCCTCTAGCAAAAAACAAAGCCGCCGGACGACAGAGGAATCTCGTACTAGAGGTCAGTGAACTGTAAACAAAATAGATAAACATGTGCTCGAAACCACAGGCGCATGGGGCATGGATTTCGTTTCCTCCTCCCCCCTTTTCTCTACTACCCCCCCTTTTTTCAAAATGTTTATATAAATCATTCCTTTTTCAAAATTTTCATAATCATTCGTTTTTTCTTCATTTGACAATATCAGTAGACGTCATACATTATGAATAATACATGTATTCTGTGTCCACATATTTTCGACTGATACAGTATAAGAGAGAAGGTATGCAACTCCATTTTCATATTTCGCGCCATATCGCTCACCTTGGTTGGGAAACCCCAGTGTTTTTTACACTTTTTACCTTGTCTACATATGCCACTGTCGTATCAAACTGTTTCTAAGACACTTACCTAATTGCCCATGTTCGAATTTCAGTCTGTACGTCGATCTTTTCCAAGAAATCTCGCCGAGAATAGCGAGGCAGCTTCGTTTCTAGATCAAACTACATCATTTGAGACGGAAGTGCAAGAACGGGAACCCTGGGATTTTTACGAATGGATTACCTGCAATGAAAAACCCAGATGCGCTCCGAATATTTTTCCCATAATGTTTTGGCGGGAAATATAAACCGCTGAAAAAACATAACAGCAGACGGATTATTTCGTAAAAATGGCACAACGACCATCTGAATATGGAAACATTGAAATAATTTGATGGTAGATAACTGTTCAAAAAGAAATTCAAACTGAGAAATAGATGATTGAATGGTTTTAACTGAAGTCAAAATTTCAATGAAAAAGAAATATTCAGCTTGCCTCTACTTCAAATTATTAAAATCATACCCAAACAAATACATATACATTGTACAACTAAAAGAAAAAAATAAATAAAAAAAATAAAAAAACAAAGGAAGAAGAAGCTGAGAACAGCAATTGAATGGGACTATGGCATTTTACCCCCTTCCTCAATAAAAGGGCTCCCAACTGACAAAAATGTGTAAGGGAGCCGGAGAGACCATTTAACTAAGGGGGCTATTTCTTTTTCATTTCATGTCACTGATTTTATAAAACAATAATCTGTCTTACAGGGGTAAAAAATAAATAACTTGTGTAACTCCACTTTTCAGCAGTGACAGAAATCAGTGTTGAAATCCAGAAAAAAAATCCTATTTTACCGTATAAGTGGTTATTTTGGTGGGTATTTAATTTTCACTTTCTTCGCGATGATGTTAAATGCGCGAAAAAAGTTCACGAATTATTATTTCACGTTCAAATAGTTAAACAAGTTATTTATTTTTTACCCCTGAAAAAGAAATAGCCCCCTTAGTTAAATGGTCCCTTCGGCTCCCTTACACATTTGTATCAGTTGGGAGCCCTTTTATTGAGTAAGAGGGTAAAATGCCATAGTCCCATTCAATAGCTGTTCTCTGCTTCTTCTTCCTTTGTTTTTTTTTTTATTTATTTTTTTTTTTTTTTTTTTTAGTTGTATATGTATTTGTTTGGGTATGATTTTAATAATTTGAAGTAGAGGCAAGCTGAATATTTCTTTTTCATTGAAATTTTGACTTCAGTTAAAACCATTCAATCATCTATTTCTCAGTTTGAATTTCTTTTTGAACAGTTATCTACCATCAAATTATTTCAATGTTTCTATATTCAGATGGTCGTTGTGCCATTTTTACGAAATAATCCGTCTGCTGTTATGTTTTTTCAGCGGTTTATATTTCCCGCCAAAACATTATGGGAAAAATATTCGGAGCGCATCTGGGTTTTTCATTGCAGGTAATCCATTCGTAAAAATCCCAGGGTTCCCGTTCTTGCACTTCCGTCTCAAATGATGTAGTTTGATCTAGAAACGAAGCTGCCTCGCTATTCTCGGCGAGATCGACGTACAGACTGAAATTCGAACATGGGCAATTAGGTAAGTGTCTTAGAAACAGTTTGATACGACAGTGGCATATGTAGACAAGGTAAAAAGTGTAAAAAACACTGGGGTTTCCCAACCAAGGTGAGCGATATGGCGCGAAATATGAAAATGGAGTTGCATACCTTCTCTCTTATACTGTATCAGTCGAAAAAATGTGGACACAGAATACATGTATTATTCATAATGTATGACGTCTACTGATATTGTCAAATGAAGAAAAAACGAATGATTATGAAAATTTTGAAAAAGGAATGATTTATATGAAAAATTTGAAAAAAGGGGGGGGTAGTAGAGAAAAGGGGGGAGGAGGAAACGAAATCCATGCCCCATGCGCCTGTGCTCGAAACTGCATTTCAAGCGTAAAAATTAATTTATAAGATATCAAAGTAAAGGCTCGAAAAGGTCAATTAATATTCTTTATTCTATGGAATGTCTCAAAACAGATTTTGATGTTAGGCGATCGAAAACTGGCAACTTTTGTTCATAGGTACCCGCTTTGTGGACCCCCCCCCCCTTTTTTTTTTTTTTTTTTTTTTTTTTTTTTTAATACATCACTTTTGTGGGACGTTTTCATTATAAATAGTGTTGAACAACTTCAAACATTACCAAACACTCAATCCGAGATCGATATAAGCCCATTTCTAAAAACGCAAAAACCCTCCTCTACTCTATTCTATTCAATCAATCAATCAATCAATCAATCTGTAATGATTTAGAACAATTATAACAGACTTACAAACATCAGCATACAAAGATGTGAATATTGTACATAGACAACAAATACCACACAGGATCATAGATATACTGAAGATACGTCTTCGTCCATGTCGTTCTGCTACAGCTAAACAAATGATTACACCCAGGAATTCAGCACTAGTAGATACCAGATAATTAATATAAACATCTCCTCCCAGGTTACCGACCTTCATTGTGATTCCAAAGTACGTCATACTAATAGCAAACCTGTCAAATATATCAAATTATCATTTAATAATTATTCTTACACAATGAGAGAAACGTTATTTATCACAGTAATTGTTCCTATGTTCCGTTTGTCGTAATCAAAACACGCTCTTCTCCTCATCCATGACTTATCACTTATTACGGCTTATGATTACCCCTTTGGCATCTTCAAATTTTTCTTCAGACTTATTTCTAAAAATAAACGTTGAATGGTAAACACGTTTGGTTTGTACACGTACAAAGATACATAATCTCCAACTTAGAGAACATAATGAATAAATGATGACGTTTGTAAAATTCTTGTAACTTACCAATTGAAACAAAGAATTCCCAACCGAACAAGCAATACTTTTGACTTGATAAGCTGCTTGAAACAGCTGAAACATGAAATCGACGTTGTTCCTTCCTTGGGCTTAAAACTGGATATATCTATATCGAAATTAACATTATTTTCTTTGGCAATATCTTGGAGAATTGTTTTTGCCTTTTTCAATTTGCCGGTTGCAATCAGCCATCTTGGAGATTCTTTTATGAAGCTGTAAATAAAAGATGGACATGTACAGTTAAACGTTTTACTGGCGATATTATTTATAATTGAATTATAGCATTTATTTCAGAACAATCATCAATCTAACACTTTTAAACCACCTGATCTCGTTTCTTTTTAAGGATGATATATGGCTTCATTGGTTCGACTTTGTTATTATATACTCACTGCAGACTAAGGACCTCCGTTTACACGAGGGCCACACGTTATTCTCATTATTGAAGACCCTATTGTGTGACTGAAATGTAGAATAGCAATAAAGGCGCCGTCCCTGTATTTTGCTTTAATTTGTGTCCAAGGGTACAGCTGGATAGTCTGTCATGTTCATTTTCATCCATATATTTTCTTGCTAGTAACTGTGCATTCCAAATGATGTTTAAATGAATGACAATGAATGCATATCCAAAATAGAAACAATTGTGAGTGAATAAAGTCCTAGTCCGACGAAAGCCAGAGGAGGGGAATATGACAAAGAATATACCCCGGTATATCATTACACAAAAGTCCATTCCCTGAAAAATACTAGCAGCATACACGATTTCATGGGGAAATGTGGCAATTTCAATCATTTATAAGAAGAACCACACTTTTATTTGACAAACTTTTAAACCGGGGTCAGGGTGAGTCCAGCACTGACGCGGAAAGGGAGGGACAGCATAAACGGGAGATGGTGTAACCTACATGTACCAGAAGTAAATTATAAAGTCCTCACGTGAGTTGTCTCCGACCCATGTTAGACGTATGAACTGCGATCATTAAAAATATAAGTGCTTATTTTGTTATCAATCCACGCACAATCAAATACATAATGCACTCACAATGAAAAAAAAGCCATATTTAAAAAAAATAAATATAAAAATATTTAAAAAAATCGTACGTTTTAATGTAAGTTTGGTTAACCCTATCTATCCTATTGAATCGCTACACTTTCCGTATCTGTTTTCAATCTTTACGAAACAATTATTGTCCTATAACATTGCATTCTTTGACTTCTTTATGTGGTGTTCTCAAAGTGTAATTGTAGTCAATATAATTTTCACGTTACTGCGCTCTTCAAAGTACCGACATTTTTTGTTTAATTTTAATTATGTCATAAAGATTTAATTTCATTATGAAGCGCTATCATATGTTTCAAAAATAATACAAATTTTATAACAAATATAATATCACCTTTCGCTGGTTTTGAACTGTAGGAGTTGCTTAACGTGTCACGACTTTCAAAAAATAAAACAAAAACAATGGAAGAACAAAATTAAGCCTATTTTTCGGATCCACAAGAAAAGTTTGAAGATACCTAAGGGATAATCAGAAGCCGTAATTCGTTGAAGGACAGACAATACAATGGCCAAGAGAAAAAAGGACAGACAATACAATGGCCAAGAGAAAAAAGGACAGACAATACAATGGCCTAGAGAAAAAAGGACAGACAATATAATGGTCAAGAGAAAAAAGGACAGATAATACAACGGCCAAGAGAAAAAAGGACAGACAATATAATGGCCAAGAGAAAAAAGGACAGATAATACAATGGCCAAGAGAAAAAAGGACAGATAATATAATGGCCAAGAGAAAAAAGGACAGATAATACGATGGCCAAGAGAAAAAAGGACAGACAATATAATGGTCAAGAGAAAAAAGGACAGATAATACGATGGCCAAGAGAAAAAAGGACAGATAATATAATGGCCAAGAGAAAAAAGGACAGATAATACGATGGCCAAGAGAAAAAAGTACAGACAATATAATGGTCAAGAGAAAAAAGGACAGATAATACGATGGCCAAGAGAAAAAAGGACAGATAATACAATGGCCAAGAGAAAAAAGGACAGACAATATAATGGTCAAGAGAAAAAAGGACAGATAATACGATGGCCAAGAGAAAAAAGGACAGACAATATAATGGTCAAGAGAAAAAAGGACAGATAATACGATGGCCAAGAGAAAAAAGGACAGATAATATAATGGCCAAGAGAAAAAAGGACAGATAATACGATGGCCAAGAGAAAAAAGTACAGACAATATAATGGTCAAGAGAAAAAAGGACAGATAATACGATGGCCAAGAGAAAAAAGGACAGATAATACAATGGCCAAGAGAAAAAAGGACAGACAATATAATGGTCAAGAGAAAAAAGGACAGATAATACGATGGCCAAGAGAAAAAAGGACAGACAATATAATGGTCAAGAGAAAAAAGGAGAGATAATACGATGGCCAAGAGAAAAAAGGACAGATAATACGATGGCCAAGAGAAAAAAGGACAGATAATATAATGGTCAAGAGAAAAAAGGACAGAGAATATAATGGCCAAGAGAAAAAAGGACAGATAATACGATGGCCAAGAGAAAAAAGGACAGACAATATAATGGTCAAGAGAAAAAAGGACAGATAATACGATGGTCAAGAGAAAAAAAGGACAGATAATACAATGGCCAAGAGAAAAAGGACAGACAATATAATGGCCAAGAGAAAAAAGGACAGATAATACAATGGCCAAGAGAAAAAAAGGACAGACAATATAATGGTCAAGAGAAAAAAGGACAGATAATACGATGGCCAAGAGAAAAAAGGACAGATAATACGATGGCCAAGAGAAAAAAGGACAGATAATATAATGGTCAAGAGAAAAAAAGGACAGATAATATAATGGCCAAGAGAAAAAAGGACAGATAATACGATGGCCAAGAGAAAAAAGGACAGACAATATAATGATCAAGAGAAAAAAGGACAGATAATACGTTGGCCAAAAGAAAAAAGGACAGATAATACAATGGTCAAGAGAAAAAAGGACAGATAATACAATGGCCAAGAGAAAAAAGGACAGATAATATAATGGCAAAGAGAAAAAAAAGGACAGATAATACAATGACCAAGAGAAAAAAGGACAGACAATATAATGGCCAAGAGAAAAAAGCACAGATAATACAATGGCCAAGAGAAAAAAGGACAGACAATATAATGGCCAAGAGAAAAAAGGACAGATAATACAATGGCCAAGAGAAAAAAGGACAGATAATACAATGGCCAAGAGAAAAAAGGACAGATAATACAATGGCCAAAAGAAAAAGGACAGATAATACAATGGCCAAGAGAAAAAGGACAGATAATACAATGGCCAAGAGAAAAAAGGACAGATAATACAATGGCCAAGAGAAAAAAGGACAGACAATATAATGGCCACGAGAAAAAAAGGACAGATAATACAATGGCCAAGAGAAAAAAGGACAGACAATATAATGGCCAAGAGAAAAAAGGACAGATAATACAATGGCCAAGAGAAAAAAGGACAGACAATATAATGGCCAAGAGAAAAAAGGACAGACAATACAATGGCCAAGAGAAAAAAGGACAGATAATATAATGGCCAAGAGAAAAAAGGACAGACAATATAATGGCCAAGAGAAAAAAGGACAGATAATATAATGGCCAAGAGAAAAAAGGACAGATAATATAATGGCCAAGAGAAAAAAAGGACAGATAAAACAATGGCCAAGAGAAAAAAGGACAGACAATATAATGGCCAAGAGAAAAAAGGACAGATAATACAATGGCCAAAAGAAAAAAGGACAGACAATATAATGGCCAAGAGAAAAATTATATGATTGGTTTGGTTAATGGTGTTTAACGCCACTTTCAACAATATTTCAGCTATATCGCCGGTGGCGGTCAGTTTTATTGGTGGAAGAAACTGGAGAGTAGTATATCATGTTGAATCGGGCGCGCATTTGAGGTGGAGCTGGGACGTGGAGCAGTGACGTCACCCGAAGTTGCATTACCGGAAGTGGACGGAAATGACCTCACCGGAAATGACTTTATAGGAAGTGACGTAACGGGAAGTGTAAAGGTGATAATTTTCCGCGCCTTTTTTCTCACCGGGTTTTTTCCGCGCTTTTTCTTCGGAAACACCTCGGGGTCTACTCGGAAGCTTTTGGGAGTTTCCCATAGGACATTCCATTTTGCCCGCGGAAATATCGACCAATGAAAATCTTGGGAATTCGACCAATGAAATGCCACAATCCCTCTTTCAATTAGCCAACCACTGTTCTCCTTATAGGTCCAATGAGAGCGTTCGTACCATTTATTTTTGACCATTCGTTGAATCCCTTTCTTTCGTCCAATCAAATTCGAACGTTAACCTTTGTTTTTTCCAATTTGAAAATTGGCATATTCGCTCCAGCTTTCATAGTGACAGGACGTGTTTATCTTGTGGAATATAGTGGAGAATTTTCATTCGAACAAAGGTAAGTACTATAATTGCATATTTAATCAATATCATCTTCTTCAAATTAAGTCATGTAGTCTTTTCACGAGTTGATTTTTAATTCAGAAAAGAGTCTTCCATTTTTTTAAAAATCAATAGTCTTGTATAATGACCGATCATATTGTGACATTTTGTTTTCTATGGAGAACATCTATTTCCCATTTACACGTTTTAATCAATATTCTCATAATTTGCTTCAAATTATTGAAAGATTTTTGAAAATCAAACCGGTTGCTTTTCAGAAAAAAATAAGGTACCATCATTTTTCGTTGGTATTAATTATTTTAACAAGTTTTCTACAAATGCTTTTTTCCTAGTATTATTTCCCAAATTCTGATGATTGTGTAACGTAACGTCTTTTTTTCAGAATACAAAGAATTTATACAAATAAAAGAAGAAACGTGAAAAGTTTACATATTGCTAAGGGTAAAATTATTTTCGTTTTGTACTATAGATTGCTACAGATTGTAAAGTTTTTACTTTTAGTATGAATCTTTCAGAATTGTTTTTACTACATATTGTTACATTTTTAAAAGAATTCAAGTATATAAGCCCGAACGAGTGTAGTTTTATTAAAGTCATTCAGTTCTTAATCGATTTTTAGTGAAGTAGGACAGGTAGTATGTAGTCTTATTAAATATGCATTCTTTTCCAGGTTCAAGGAAGCATGAAGATGGATAAAAATAACGTAAGTGGTTTTTTATTATGTGTTTACATTTTAATCAAAGCTCCATTGGGTTTGATAAATGAAACATAACTATTAAATATAGTATGATTAATGAAAAAAGGAAAGAAAATTAACGAGGCTCCGTAGGGAATCAATACTACCACGTATTTAGATACACGAGTAGATAACGAGACAAACAAAAAAAAAAGAAGAAAAATAAAAAGAAACAACCAGACTAAAGAAAGGTCGTTCCACTAAATATATGCATCACACAAACAAAAAGACAATCAAATCTCAAAACAGGAATAAAAATACAACTGAACTTTTTACCCAAACATAGCATGGGTTTCTATTTTATCGTTTCAGAAGTACGTGTGTGACAAATGTGGAAAACAGTTTACGGAGAAGCGCAATCTCACTAGACACATGGAAACCCACGTCCAATCTTCTCAAACCTATTCCTGCAACATCTGCGGAAAAGAATTCAGCCGTCCCGATACTAAGAAACGCCACGAGGAATCCCACAACTACAAAATTACCTGTTCCGTTTGTGGTCAATTTTTTAATAGAAGATAAAACATGCTCCATCACCGAGCTCTGCACCGAAGACCTGAAGTGAGGCCAAGGATGCTAGTTAAGAGACCCGCTTCCCCCGAACAATAGTCCTGCAAAAGGACCACGAATTCACAGTCCCCAGTCTTCCAACAGTCCGTCCGTTGAACCTAATATATTACCAGAGGACCCGGAAACCAGAATACTATATCTAAGACACTGGAATACCATCCAAGCTCAGGAAAACAGTGGAAACCGTGTCCAGGACCAATATAATTTTACCTTAAACGATATAACGTCCTCCACTTTTCCAGAGACGGTACGCAATATTTTCACACAAGAGGCGTCGGCTTTCAGAATCAATGTCTCATTTGGTTTTATTTTGAGAAACGTCGAAACTGGAGAATTACGATACTATCATCCTAGTCAAAACAACGCCCGTTTTTTCGATGCTCCACATCTAATCAGGAACGAAGAAAATTTACAGAAATTTCTGGACGAATTGAGCCGTCACGACATACTGGGATATATCAGACAACAGCGTCCTGACACCAGATGGGAGATTACCAACATTGTCTAGATATGTGGCAACAACACAACATGTCCACAATGAGAGATTTCCTAGATTGGTACAACAACAAGGATGTAGAACCCATGCTCCAAGCCATTGACAAGATGTTTATATATTACCAAAATCAGCGGCTAGATATGTTTAAAGACGGCATCAGCGTCCCCGGGCTGACTTTGAAATACATGTTTCAAGACCTCCCTAATTATTTCACCACTCCAGACAAAAGAAACAATGATTTGCATCGCTTGTTAAAAGACAATATTGTCGGAGACCCTAGCATTGTATTATACAGATACCATGAAAGAAACGTGACCACAATTAGACCTGCAGAGTACGATGATCCAAAACAATGCAAAAAGATCATAGGCTTTGATGCTAATGCGTTGTATTTGTGGAGTATCATGCACAATATGCCTACGGGCCATTTTGTCAGACACAAAATGGAAACCGAATTTAAAAGAGAGACTCCAAGGAGCTATGAGTGTATGGCCATTCAATGGTTAGAATGGGAAGCCAGACAGTCCGGTCTTTACGTACAACATAATGGAAACAACAAGGAGAAAAAGATTGGCAAGTACCCTGTTGATGATTTTTGTAAAGAGACCAATACCATATTCCAGTTTGACGTTTATTTCACGGTCACCGCTATGAGTTGACCCGTGACAAGACAGTTAATCCAGTGAACGGTAAATTATTATCAGACGTCCGACGACAAACCGACGACAGAAATCGTTATCTCCTGAACAGAGGTCACCAACTCAAAATAATGAGAATGCGAATGGAAAAAAGCTGTTAAAAAAATCAAGAGCTTGAGCAGTTTGTCAACACCATGAAAAGACCCTGTGATAACAAGCGTAAAATGACGCAAGACCAAATTGTGCAAGCCGTCATGGAAGACAAATTGTTTGAAACATTGGAAGTAGATATCAGCGTACCTGACCATTTAAAATCCAAATTCTCCGAAATGACACCTATGTTTAAAAACATTGAAGTCTCCAGGGATGATATCGGAGATCACATGAAAACCTATGCCCAAGAAAGAAACGTTATGAATCAACCCCGAAAATGTCTGATCGGAAGTATGTTTGGAGCAAAAATCATGATCATTTCACCCTGACTGAAATGGTATGTAAAACACGGAATACGAGTGACCAAGATTTACCAAGTTGTCGAATATACTCCAGTCCAATGCTTCCCGAAAACTAGGAGAACAGATAAGCGATGCCTGCCGTGCAGGATACGTCGATCCAAATAAAAAAATTCTGGCGGAAACCAACAAATTAACGGGAAATTTCATGTATGAAACTACCGCAACGAATAAGGAAAGACACAGGAACATTGCCTTCTGTAACGAAAATAATGTTTCTCGATGCATCAACGACCCATTTTTTCGTCAATGTAATAAACTAAATGAAACAACTTTCGAAGTGGAAATGAGTAAGAAGACTTTAGATTTACTGCTACACATCGCCTGCTTCGTGTATCAATACGACAAACTACGCATTCTGGAATTCTATTACGATTTTATGGACACTTTTGTCGATCGTCGAGACTTCCAACTTCCAGTATTGCTGTATGGATACAGATTCTGCATATATGGGTCTTTCTGCCGATAGTTTAGAAGAGGTCATCAAACCCGAATTCAAACAACGGTATCAAAGTGAAAAGCACACCTGGTTTCCAAGGTCTGATACCCCCGAACATGCCGCATATGATAAGAAGACACCGGGGCTCTTCAAAGAAGAATACAGAGGAGATGGAATTGTTGCCCTATGTAGTAAAACATATTGTTTTGGAGTCGAGGACAAATTCAGCTGCAAAGGAATCAATAAACGACTAAATGATATCAATAAACGACTAAATGATATCAATAAAAGTACGTATATGCATGTGCTTCTGACAAAGAGGTCCGGAAGTGGTACTAATAGGAGGTTTCGTTCTGGTGACAATACCGTATGCACATATCTACAACAAAGGGATGGATTTTCATATTTTTCCCCCAAACGAAAAGTGCTGGCAGATGGAGTGTCTATAGCCCCGTTATTTAAATCTGTGGTGTGGACTGTGATATAGACTCTAAATACGGATTGTGTAAATATTTTTCATATGTCATGAAATTTTTAACCGTATTCTAATGTGAAGTGTACAAGTTTGTTTTTTTATATTTTTTTGTGAAATATTTACTTTTTTTACCTGTAAAGTTCTAGTTGATATTGAATATAAAGGAAATATTTAAATAGTTAAATATAATGGGTTATGCTTCACCGATTTTATTTATATAGTTAAATTGATGTCAATATAATATACTTCATTGATTTTCTTGTCAATATAGTATTCCTCATTGACTAGTAATTTGTACATTTTTGTATATGATTATTTTTTGCATTTATAAAATAAGTGAAACTGTATAACTGTGTTGGGTCTTTCATATTGTGACAATGGATGTTAGGTGATAAACTGATACCAGGTGATCTGTCAATCAAAGATTATGTACTCAGATTTTTTTTTTGGTGTTTAACGCCACTTTCAGCAATATTTCAGCAATATCAGGGCGACCAGCTTTAGTGGTGGAAGAAACCGGAGCACCCGGAGAAAACCACCGACCTAACGCAAGTCACTGACAAACATGCGTATGTGCTCCGTCATATTATCTCTAATTCAAAGATTAAGTGTCCCAGCATTCTATTGGTAAATTATAATTAGGTGCCTCGTTATGCAAAGGTCTTTCGGTAAAAACGGACTAGAGGACATAGTCCAGGATCTTGTTTTTTGATCTTATACACATAATAGTTGATGGTATATGTTTTTATAAGAGTTGAAAACTGATCACATCGTGACCTATTATACAAGATGATTTTACATAAAACCTATTGAACAAGATGACTACATAAAACAAAGAGGGAAAAAAAGGACTTCACATTACAGTACAAGAGGTATGCAAAGGGTAAATATATGAGCCCCACAGGGACAAACAGAACAAACAAAGAAACGAATGATAAAGGATTAACCAATACACAAAGTCCATGTAAAGTGTTAAAGTTTAAAAAAAAAAATGGGTAAAGGTTATAGTTAAGAGGGGAGCGTGGTCAAAAGCCTATGAAAACAGAAAAAAAGCAAACAGATGTCATTCAGACATAGAAAACGATAGAGTACAGACGCATAGAAAAATTGCGTCTACCATGTTCAATGAAGATGTTATCAATATGGGTCGCGTTCTAGTGTTATTTGCCTTCACGAGTCAAATGGGAAAACAGTATCCCACGGATGCATGGAGGTTTTGGGACATTTACCATACTTTTCTTAAAGGGACAGAATACGAATACTTCAATCGATCGCTCATTAACCAATCAGAATAGAGTAAAAGGAACCAATCAGAAAGCTCCATTTCATAAACAACTGACCAATCGAAATACAGAATGACTGTCCAATCAGATACGACGTTACGAAAGGAATCTTACGTCATTTTCTAGAAATAGTATCATGTTTTTGGATATAAGATGGTGTAGCTAGAACTCTGCGTCATTTACTGACTGGAACCCGCAACATGCCAAGTCAAAAAGATAAAAGAGCCAAAGGCGTTCAGGTGACAGAACAGCAGCCTAAAATCCTGCACGTAACACAAGATATTGTACAGATGCCACCAACTGCAGATATTGTACAGATGCCAGCAACCCAAGATATTGTACAAATTCCAGCGACACACGACATATTGCAGATGACCGCCCAGATAGTCGAAATTCAGCCGCTCAAACGAGTCCTGGGAGGAAACCGATACTTGTGAGTTTAAAAAATGGAACAGATCCAAGAGAGTAGCCTTACGATTCTGGAAAGATGGCACAGTCCCTACGAAAGAAGGAGTGAGCTTATATTTGTATCAATGGAAAGCCCTGTGCAGCATGTCGGACGTGATTGACGATTTGCTTACCAGAGTCATAGAAAAAGAACCAGTAGATTGACGATACGATATCAGAGACGTTAGAATGGGTCAGACGAGTAGAAGTGAAAGTGGACACGGTACCCACCGGCAACATGAATTACGTTCAGGACAATATGTTTTTGGGACAGCTGCCAAAGAGATTCGTTATTGCCTGTGTAGACAGCGATGCTCTGAACGGCACTATTGGGGAAAATCCGTACGATTTCAAACACTACAAGATAAATTGTGTGGCACTCAACGCTGACAGACGACAGATTCCAGCCAAACCGTTACAGCCCGACTTCGAAAACAATAGCTACATCCGAAGTTATATGGCACTCTACATCAGTACCGGAAAAATGTATCAAGACGAAGGAAATACCATTTCGAGAGAAGATTATGCCAAAGGAAACACCTTGTTTGGATTTGATCTCACACCCGACATGCCTTTCAGCTTATAAAACAGGGCAACTTGAGAGTGGAGATTCATTTCGCCGATGCCCTTACAGCTACCATCAACGTGATCATGTATGCAGAATTTGTCAACGTCATTGAAATTGATAGAAACAGACAAATCTTGTTTGACTGCAGTGCTTAGATGAATACCTTAGAGATCGACCACGTACTGAAAACACACCCAAGCACCTGAAACGTTTTCAATGGAGTGTACGCCAGAAACAGACTACCCGGAAGATTAAACGTACCTTCGGCCTTGATAGGGATTACGGACCCGGACGATCGACCGGGAATACACTGGGTGGCCCTATACATCGATGCCAATTCTAGGGGAGAATATTACGATCCCACAGGAAGACCACCCTTTTAAAGGGCTCACGTGAACTTTATGAACAAACATTGTACGAGTTGGAATTACAACACCGTCAGAGTTCAAGAAGAAGGCTCCACTGTATATTTTATCTGATACACAGATGTGCCGGAAAATCCATGGGCGATGTCACGAGAACATTGAGACACCCGAGAGAAGCCACAGACATTGTCAAGACTTTTGTGCATCGTCTTATCAATAAAGCTTAGAAAATGTACTTGGCGTTTTGTTATAATGTAAAGCCTGTATGATGAATAACATTTTATTTACGAAAAAAAAAACCAAACAAACAAACAAAAAGAACAAATATAAAAAATGCAGTCATATATTAACATTGAAAGCATACACTTAACACTGAGTCAATTAGTCACCATGGTTCTGGATGACACTAATAGGCTAACATCTTACCACGTAATTCATGGATGGTTTCCAGTAATGCCTTTCCATTATATTGCGTTTTGTCCTTTAAGATATATTCCCAAAAAACAAATGTCACTTTTGTTGGAATGTGCCGTGAAGGGAGATACGCCTAGTCGAAGTCGGGTCCATATCGATGACATTCACTACAATATATAGCTCCCTCTACGTTTTGATGTGTAAACTGACAGAGTAACATGTTTTTTAGTTCCGGCAACAAGGTAGGCAACACTTTATCTACATCTTTTAATTTGTCGTATTGCTCAAAGTCCAGGATCACTCCTTGATGTGTGGGATGCATAAACAGATCTACGGGGGATAACCAGCGGTGACGTATGTCTATGGTTAATGCTGGACTCTCTGCACTAACGTAAACATTTCCGCCTATGTGTCTCTTTAATGAGGCATACCTGTTGTGTGACAGGCAATGAACTGCCTCGTCAATATCGTCCAATACGTATTCCAGTTGCTTCCAACGAATCAAGGGGAAACACATTTCTAATCGCCTTGTTTAAGAGTGATTTCTTCTCTTTCTGCCCTCAGACACACTTCTCCACCCAGATGAAAACTGGAATAATCTGGGAAGCACACTTCCATGTCTTCTTTTTCTGGATCGGTTAGCACCGATACCAAATCATTCTTGTTACGGGCAGCGAATAATAGAAAGCGTGAAATACCTTAGGTCCCTTTCTGGGTAAAAGTTCTAAGAGATCCCTAGTCCTTCCTTTATGGGTGGAATATCGAGCAATAAATTCTCGCTGCTCCTCGTTTACTATCTGTTGTTGACGGAGTTCGTCCAATATGTCGTCTACCGGGGTTTCGTTTACCAACAACACATAATTTTTGGTAAGAGCGAGTCTGTGTTATCTTTACATCTGGAAAAACAAATTTTACAGATTTCATTAGATATGAATTTCATTTATGAAAAGGCTAAATGAATTAATTTGAAGAAGATGATATTGATTAAAATATGCAATTATAGTAGGATTGAGATGCTTACTTTTGTTCGAATATAAATTCTCCACTATATTCCACAAGATAAACACGTCCTGTCACTATGAAAGCTGGAGCGAAAATGCCGATTTTCAAATTGGAAAAAACAAAGGTTAACGTTTGAATTTGATTGGACGAAAGAAAGGGCTTCAACGAATGGTCAAAAATAAATAGTACGAACGCTCTAATTGGACCTATAAGGAGAACCGTTGTTGGCTAATTGAGAGGGGGATTATGGCATTTCATTGGTCGATATTTCTGCGGGCAAAATGGAACTTCCTATGGGAAACTCCCAAAAGTTTCCGAGTAGACCCCGAGGTGTTTCCGAAGAAAAAACGCGGCAAAAACCCGGCGAGGAAAATTATCTCCCTTACACTTCCCGTTACATCACTTCCTATAAAGTCATTTCCGGTGATGCAACTTCCGGCGACGTCATTTCCGGTCACTTCCGGTGATGCAACTTCCGGTGACGTCATATCCGGTGACGTCACTGCTCCATGTCCCAGCTCCACCTCAAATGCGTACCCGATTCAACATGACATACACCTCGCCATGACGGGATTCGAACTCACAACTTAAGTGGTAATAGACACTGAGTGATTGCACATATAGTTGTACATCATACTACCATACGATCACGACCACGACGACCGATAACAAATTTGATACTTACAATAAGATAATAAGGGAAATTCCCACAGGAACAGATGTCGCCCAACCTAAATAACGCCAATCTCTGATGAAGTATGCAAACAATAGGAGAACATAGGCTCCTATACAGAAGACTAAATAAAGCAAGAAATTGATGACCACTCTTTTTGATGGTCCTACTAGTTCTGTTGCTGAAAGAGAAAATACGAAAATTATGACAGTGTGAGAACAAAAAGTAAGCAAGCTTTTCTTTGCTTCCAACAAGCTTTCTATATTAGTAATAAAACGTAGATATCAAATTTAGTGCACACAACGCGTTTCTAGAATAACCTTCATCAGGTAAGCTCAAAATCGAATGGTTGGAAAGCCAAATAATTTTAAAAGTTTTGCGAGCAAATAAAGCAAAGGGCCTAAATAGGATCGCCAAAATCGGCTATGGTCACCTATGTCTGAGGGAGGAGAACCTTAGTTTAAATGATTTTCGTGTCATTTTCCAGTATCACGATGGATGTCACCAGTCGAGCAGAAACCGCTAATCCTTTCGAAGCACACGAATTCACCCCCGGGTTTTAGTAGAGCTCATATTGCTTGATCTTTAGTTTTCTATGTAGTATTTTGTAGATCATTGCTTTTCCTTTTGTCTTTTTTTATTTTGGTTGTCTGTCTTTTTTTCGACTTACGGCTTCTGATTACCCCTTTGATATCTTCAAACTTTTCTTCGGAACAATATTATTGATAGATATATCTTTGACCAGTCAGGCGTTACGGTCATAAAACTTTCGATTACGAGATTAGAAGTCGTACTCCAATCAGAACAGTAGACACATTGTATGCAATATTCGACAACACTTTCTCCCGTTGTTGTACAGCAAATATTGGTATCAACAAAGTATTAATAGGTACAGACAGAGAGCATAACACATGTACTCGAAAGCTTTATGACCGCATTGACTGTCATTAAACAAATTAACTGAGGTTCTCTTCCCTCAGGCATAGGTGGCGTAGCCAATTTTGGCTATTCTGTTTAGGTCCTTCAGTTTTATTACTGCCAAACACTTTTAAATTATTTGATTTTCCAATTTTTCAGTTTTGAGCGTACCTGATGAAGTTTATTACAGAAACGCGTCTACGTTTTCATTAAAGTTTGTCGGCACGTTATAGTGAGACGAAAATAAAATGCTTTTATGCTTAAGGTGAAACCTGTCTAATCCGTTCCTCCTTATGACCATCTTTTGTGTTCGGAATAGAAAGGTATTCGGATTATACAGTTTAATCGACAAACATTTTCTACATTGGGACTTTATCTAAAGATCAGTTTGTACTGGATTCCGTTCAAGATTTGAGAATGTGAGCTATGTTAATAGCATCGCCATAAAACATTGATGCCCCAGGATGGGATAGTTACTTTATCAGAGCTAAGTCGACTACATCAATACCAAAAAAATATCAAATAAAGATGACTGTTTTATGAAATGTTTTAAAATGCCGAAACAAGTCAATTGACTTGTGAATGTAACCAACAAAATCATAATCTTGATAGAAAAAAATAACAACGGTAACCAGAAACCTTAAACCAAAGGTCAGTTAAAACAATGGCCAATAGAAAACAAGGACAAAAACAAACAATGATCTAGAAAACATTATATGTCAAACAAAAGGTTGAGTAAGACGAACCCCACCAAAAATCGACGATGAACTCAGTTGCTCTGGAAGGATGGGCAGTTCCTGCTCCACTGGTGGCACCCATCATGTAATAAAACATGAAATAAAACATATACAATAGGACAATACTAAATTATACGTAAACGATAACGGAGTAAACTTCTCATGTTCCATTATGAAGAAAAAACCGTACACAGTGATGGTCAACAATTCCACCAATATCAACAAAGCGAATAACTGTCTCTCACCTCAAACCACTGAACATAAAGAAGACCACAACATATGACGTTGGAAATCCAGATCTGGCACGGTTTTAACTGGTCTTAACCGGTTTTAATGGGATCTCAAACCCCCCACTTGATAAACTGTTCTCAAACGGCAATACGTATATAAAAAACGAAAAAAACAACATGCACAGATTCGCTTCCACTCAAAAAGCCCACATACTATTACAAAGTTCAGTGACAATAGAAGAAAACTACAATGGCAGGGTCAGTGAATGCATGTAGTTAACTGACTACTTGATATGAAGGTAAACTAAGTTAGTTAAACACCATTATTCTTTGGAGAAAGAAAAAATATCGAAATTGTCGACGTATTCATCGTTGAAATATGACTTTAATTGATACAGTTGATATTCCTGTTAACGTAAGGCTGTAGTTTTTGCAGTCGATATTCCTGTTATCGTAAGACTTTACTTTAAGCAGTCGATATTCCTGTTAGCGTAAGACTTTAGTTTATGCAGTCGATATTCCTGTTAACGTAAGACTTTAGTTTATGCAGTCGATATTCCTGTTAACGTAAGACTTTAGTTTATGCAGTCGATATTCCTGTTAACGTAAGACTTTAGTTTATGCACTCGATATTCCTGTTAGCGTAAGACTCTAGCTGATGCACTCGATATTTCTGTTAACGTAAGACTCTAGCTGATGCAGTCGATATTCCTGTTAACGTAAGACTTTTGTTTATGCAGTCGATATTACTGTTAACGTAAGACTCTAGCTGATGCACTCGATATTCCTGTTAACGTAATACTCTAGCTGATGCAGTCGATATTCCTGTTAACGTATACCTCTAGCTGATGCAGTCGATATTCCTGTTAACGTATGACTATAGGTTATGCAGTCAATATACTGCTGTTAATAGAATTACTACAATTTAGCAAGATGTAATACCTTGAAAAGAAAGTCCTGGTGACTGGTGTTTTCTATAATACAGAATTCATTGGCTAAATTTAGAGGAAGAAATATTTATACATACCTAATATATAAGCTGTTGAGTATAAAATCATACTAAAATATCCATTAGCAAAGATCAGGAATCCTACTAGGGGGACATTGTAAACCCATGATCTGATAAGATTCGGCAGAAACATACCCACCAATGATACTGTTAATACAGGCCGTCTCCCAACTCTGAAATAATTGAAATAGGACTATGAAATACTCATTAGGTTCAGGATGGCTGAAAATATCAAATACAAAATTTATAGAGCACAATGATGGTTATCTGATATATAAACGTCAGAGAATACCAAAAGGACAATCACAAATGGACATTCCAGTGAAACTGACAACATAGGGTATTGTGACGAGGAGAAACAAAACATAAATACAACACGATATGTGTTGGACACCGCCTATGTGCAAACAAAGACAAATAACGTGAATAAGACATGAGCCCCCCTACAAACAACTGGAGGTAAAGACGAACCGAACATCGTTTTCATACGGAAATCGTAACGGACATTTTGGATATCAGACAGATTATAAACACTGATGAGGGTTATCAACCAAGTTATTAAGCACAATTGGGGCATTAGATAGATTAATGAGCACATGTTGCATATCAGACAGATTATCAAACACATGTTGGGTTATCAACTACAGTGTATTTTATTAAGCACACGTGGGACATCAGATAGATTATTGAGCACATGTTGGAAACACGTGTGGAGGTTATCAAATATTTTATTAAGCAGAAGTGGGACATCAGATAAGATTATTGAGCACATGTTGGATATCAGACAGATTATCAAACATGTTGGGTTATCAACTATTTTATTAAGAACATGTGGGGCATCAGATAGAATTTTTTTAGATTAAACGTATTTTATTGTTAACTATATAACATTTGGATCAGACACAAGTTATTCCAACTTACAAAGGTCCTCTCCACATATTTACATACAATTTTATATTCCATGCACCAGCAAGTAATAATGTATAATTAACAATTACATTTTATAACAACATTGAAAAAAAAAAAAGAAAAAAATATTTTTGAAATCATATAATATATTGAGTTATAACAGTACATAATTGTCATATTCGTGAGGGTAATTCAACAATGGAGAAAATGTTCACAAAAGAAAATAGTTAAATTCAATATATGAAGTGTGATCACTGTGGGGTAAAACGTTTCGTTTGTTTGATGTACAACTGCACTGATTTGAATATTTGTGCATTTTGTTCCTCATATAAGCTATCATCGCCAAATAGTAAAGTTTCAATAAGTAAACTGTCAAGAAATTGCAGATTATTTGTCAACTGTTCACGAGCTTCAACATATAAGCAACACTCTAGAAAAAAGTGAATCGCATCCTCTATTACCCATCCACAGACACAACCTGGGTCATTAATTAAATTTACCCTAAAAAGGTCGGCATTCAAGTTACTAGATCTATGTCTTAGTCTAGTGTGTAGGACATTTAACACTCTACAACCATATGAATAGTATCTAGATGGTTTCAATAAATGAACATCATTTATTAGTGACTTTTTAAAACTACTAACTGTCGGGGCACTTCTTATCTCTGGTAGATTAATGAGCACATGTTGTATATCGGACGGACTATTAAACAAGTATGGGGTTATCAACTAATTTTATTAAACACATGTGGGGCATCAGATAAATTAATAAGCACATGTTGGATATTAGACAGATTATCAAACAGGTGTGGGGTTATCATATAAATTATTAAGCACATATGGGACATCAGATAGATTAATGAGCACATGTTGTATATCAGAAGAACTATTAAACAAGTATAGGGTTATCAACTATTTTGTATTAAACACATGTGGGGCATCAGATAGATTAATGAGTACATGTTGGAAATCAGATAGATTATTGAGCACATGTTGGATATCAGACAGATTATTAAACAGATGTGGGGTTATCATATAAATTATTAAGCATATGCGGGGCATCAGATAGATTATTGTTGGAATATCCGATAAAATATTAGATACAGGCTGGATATCAGATAGCTTATTAAACACTCAGGGATATCTATCAGATAGATTATTAAACACGTGTGGGAATACCATAGAGATTCTTGAGCACATGTTGGAATATCATATATATTATTAAACACGTGTGGGAATATCATATAAGTTATTAAGCACACGAAGGGATACCAGAAAAGCTATGTATCACATGTTTAGATATCAAACAACAGATCATATATATATATAAGGAAATATCGGGGCCGTCGTGGCCGTGATTGTATGGTTGTTGGATTTATAACTGCCTATGCAATCAGTGCCTATCACCACTGATGTTGTGAGTTCGAATCTCGATCAGGGCGAGGTGTACAACATTATGTGATGAAGTTTGTCAGTGACTTGCGACAGGTCGGTGGTTTTATCCGAGTCCTCCGGTTTCTTCCACCAATAAAACAGACCGCCACGATATAACTGAAATATTGTTGAAAGTGGCGTTAAAGTCCATCAAACAAACAAACTATATGGGATTATCATATATATTAGTGAACACACAATGATATCAGACTATTTAACATATGTAGAGATATGAGGATATCATAAAAAACGATTCAATACAGATTAAATGATCTTACAAGACGGGTGTCATATGTGGAGCTAAAACTGCTGATCCTTAAGGAGAACTTGAGTTCATCCCTGGTTCGTATTGGGGTTCGTGTTTTGTACATCATATTTTTGTCCCTTTGTCCATTTTATTTTTGCCATTGTTTTTTCTGTATTTCTATTTGCGGCTTCTGGTTATCTCTTTGGTAATTTCAAACTTATTTTAAACTTTTCGTTTTAAAATGATTATCATACTAACATTTCATAAGTCTCTACTTAAATTTGGTTATTGATGGAACTGCAATTATTAGCTAATTTGTACTTTTTGAATATCGTATATGTTGTATATCATATTTTTTAAATATTAATTTACGGTAATATTGTCATGCGCACTTCTAAGAGGAGATATCGTCGCAAATTCTTTATAATACCACATTCTTGGCAAAACAGCTCTATTTTTTCCTTCTTAAGCTTAAATACATTTTATACATTAACTAGATATTAATATATCATTTGTTTATTGTTATTATATCACATTTTAACTTGAATCAAGGATTTATATAGTAAGATAAATCCTTGCTTTAATTGACTTTTTTTCCTAATCTGACATCTTAACATTTACCCGCCTATTGAACCTAGGGGTCTTCGTGGTCATGATCGCATGGCAGTTGGATTTACAACTACCTATGCAAACAGTTCATATCACCACTAACGTTGTTAGTTCGAATCCTGGTCATGCGGGCTGCACTAAATACAACATTATGAGATAAAGTTTGTCAGTTTTCTCTGGGTATTCCGGTTTCCTCCACCAATAAAACTGACCGCCACGACATAACTGGAATATTGTTGACAGTGGCGTTAAACACCATAACCCTAACCCTATTGGACCCTCCTTACCAGAATGTTTCGCTACACTGTATGATGACTGGTTATTGTTGTCATTAATTATTAATATTGTGCATCAATTATTAATATTGTGCATCAGTTTTATTTGTTTTTGAATTTTAATTGCAAATTATGTTTAATTTCAAGGTAAAATATATTATACTAACTGACAGTGTTAAAAAATTTGATATGAATTTACTTTTAAATTCTCTGGCATTCTCATCTTTCGATTTTGAGCATTCCCTGATGAAGATTACTCCAGAAACGTGTCATCGTGCGTACTAAATTGATATCTATGGTTTTATGTATTTATTGAGGTAAATACACAACCAAAATAAAACCAACATATTTCAAAAGACGTTGCGTGTTCAC
Source organism: Bathymodiolus septemdierum (assembly GCA_963383655.1). NCBI lineage: Eukaryota > Metazoa > Mollusca > Bivalvia > Mytilida > Modiolidae > Bathymodiolus > Bathymodiolus septemdierum. The sequence continues at coordinate 127,219,773 of OY726517.1, forward strand.
CAGTAAGACAGATCTAATGAGAGAGGGGACGTCATGGCCGTGATCGCATGGTAGTTGGATTTACAACTACCTATGCAATATGTGCCTATCACCACCGATGTTGTGAGCTCGAATCACGCTCAGGGCGAGGTGTACAACATTATGTGATAAAGTTTGTCAGTGACTTGCGGCCGGTTGGTTGTTTTCTTCGGATACTCCGGTTCCCTCCACCAATAAAGGTGACCACCACGATATAACTGAAATATTGCTGAAAGTGGCGTTAAACACCATAAACCTTACCATAAATTATAATACAAAAACCATTAAACAAGCAAACAAAATAAGGGTTGGAAACAATAAAACAATTTAAATAATATTAAAATATTAAATAAAGTATGCAAAGATACGTTATCTGTTACTTACATATCGCATAAGATAGCACAGGTTAAAGACCCAACAAAAAGTCCCACGTAATGACATACCATCATATGACTGCGTAGAAATTTGTTGTCACATACCATGTCAAACTGTAAACAAAATGTAGTCGTACATGTGACTGCGTAACATAAATACGTCAAGCTGACAATAAAATGAATGTTAACATATGACTGCGTAAC